>OZ010598.1:59122891-59185391 GCA_963932145.1 Acanthosepion lycidas | reverse complement strand
ATTTATTAACATTTCACTATTCCATCACTTGCCTTTTATTATTTTCTAAACTAATAAATTCAATACCTCTGGCAGTCAGCCAGTTGCGTGCCATGCGTGAAACACGAATAGGCGATCATGTATCTTTCGATACATGACTGACGAGGCAGATCTTTCCCACAGTAGGTTGTCATTTCTTTCTGTTGTAGACCAGTTGCCATCCAAGGCTATAGAACCCAGTCTGTCCTGCTATTTACCCATAGCTGGGGGCAGAAGAAGAGAATTCATTCATACCTTTCCCAAGGTATTAGCACGTCAGTAAATGTAATGGATTCGACTGAAATTCGAATTCGGCTCTCCGATTCCTCAGTCCGACTTCTGGCAGTATGTAAGAAGAATTGATGATTAAGCATCAAATTTGGCAATTTTGGCTATAAGTTTTGTTTAATCTGGTATCATTGTACATTAAAATTGAAGAAGTCGATGGTCAGGCATTAGAACAGGACGAAGGAAGGGACTATTAAATATAGCAGCCTTAGTAGATATTTCTCATCCTTTCCACTTTGCGAACATTGTACATGGTTTTTGTTCAAACGTAGGGATGAGGGCAAAATTGTCTAGTTCTCTCTGCCTTGACTATGCCATCACCACCGGCATTGTGGAATAATTCTGACCTACCCCTTTTACTGAAGTTGGAAGGTGCAACCTGGGAGAACTCATCTCTTGGAAGTAGGCATTATCTTAGCTGCGTGGAAACGATTAGCTTCTTTTTCTTCTTCATATTCTTTTTATTATTATTAGTATTAGTAGTAGTAGTAGTAGTTTTAAGTAGTTTTAGTAGTAACCGTAGTAGTTGTAGTAAGAAAGTAACATGCCAACAAAATGACGCTGGGATATACGAAATTCAATAAATCCATTTTAACAGCTGGCTTCATAAGTAATAGTGAACGATATGGCGATAGGTTTTAATAAAAGCAGCACACAACCTTTTATATCCAGTAATATTTACTGTAGCCCAACATAATTAACTAAGGAAAAATATTTACATGGTAAAACCCTTAATCGGTTAAAATCAGAAGCTATGAGAATCATGCCTGGTGCACCATCTGTTTATCATTCTTATTATTATTTAAAACGGTTTTATACTCTGTGTGTGTGTGTGAGAGAGAGAGAGAGAGAAAGAGAGAAAGAGAGAGAGTGAGAGAGTAGTTAATGTTTTCTGCAGGTCTAATACTTTAATAAAGAAATGCAGCAAGCTCTTATGTCGGATTTTTTTAGTAGGACACATGGAAATTCTGATTTGAAAAGTCCGAAATATTGTTTTATATAATTGCATACATTCCTTTTTTACGGCTTTATATATCTTTTTTCCTATTTCTTACTAAAAGTTTTTTCTGATTTTTATCACAATCCTTTTAACCAATTCCATTCTTTGTTTCCTACTTATTTTCATTGAGGCAATTAATGGATCTGTCGACAGTCATGTCACTTTTAACAGGGTACTCCAAATATTTGAAGAAAGCACAGAAAACGTTAAATAGTGTTGGTAAGTAACAACAACTCTATGATTATTGTTGATTTGGATGATGATGATGATGATGATGATGATGATGATGATGATGGTGGTGGTGGTGGTAGCTACGGTGGTGGTGGTGGTGATGGTGATGGTGATGGTTACTGTTATTTTTTATTTTGAGACCATTACTTTGTCCTAACGGCCCGAAATGTACTGTTCTATTATATATGACTTACTATTATATTTCTACGTTTTGTTTTTGTGCCAAGTGGCTTTCATTGGAAATCAAGTGACAACAAGCCCTTGCTGTATTTTTGCACTTTTTGCAGCATTCTATCGTATTTCAATAATGTTGTCGTCTGGATGACTTCAAAATTTACTCAGAAATATTAATCAACTGGTCGCGTTCAAAATCTTACCACCATTGTTTCAATCATTCAATATTTAGATTTCTTTACATGGTTTTATCTAATTTGGTTCACATAAAATTTTAAAAAGTCATTAATAATCTTCGTTAGGTGTATAATCCGTAAAGAAAGAGAGGGGGTCTCTTTTTATATAACTTCTTTTTTCCTTAGAGATTATTCAAGAAGGCTGTAGAATGAATTTATCAAAATGCTATGGTAATAATATCAGCAACAAAAGGAATGAATTCAGTTGTCCAAACAAATATTGAAGCTGATTTCATGATTTTTGTATTTACTTATTTTCCGGGTACTCTTTGTCTTTTCTTTTCTTCTTCTTTGCAGAATCTGAGTCTCACGATCGATGTGACTGGCGTAGAAATTGGACGAAAGCTAAAATAAACCACTCAGCAAATGACATCCAATTCCTTTTAAAAGACATTTCGAACAAAAAATAAAAAAATGCATAACACATCTTACGAATTACGAAATAGAGAAATTGATAAAAATCTGACAAAAGACGATCAAAGAGGGTTTCATTTCTCTGTCCTTTTTTTAACCATTCATAAAAAAAAAAATATGGCGTTTGCAAAGGGCTATATACATTCATTTGGGCCATTATTGTAAGAGACGCCTCATCTTTAAATATGAGAAGAGAAAATCCTACAAGTTAGAATAAAAATCAAATAAATAAAAAATGTAAACAAGCAGTTGTCAGTTCCCGACAAATTTTTGACTCATCTTCAAACCGAAAAAGAAGCAAAAAGCTTTCATAATTTTCCGCAATGTGTCGATTCTTGGTTTGGGATTAAATCTTCCTCTAGGAATTTTATGTAATTCCTCTCTTGACAACATATTTCTGATGCGCTGCTTACGAGTTTGTCTTTTTTTCTTCTTGTTCTTCCTATTTTCTGGTTTAGTATTTCTTAATGGGACATTATTTTCTCCATCTTAAAGAATCTATCAACAGGAATTTCCGTACTAGATTATGGGTCTGAAGGTCACCGTTTCTCGGATTCTTTTTTTTTTCTCTGTTTTCGTCAAAGTCCAACCTCTCTCTCTCTCTCTCTCTGTCTCTCTCTCTCTCTCTCTCTCTCTCTCTCTCTCTTTATTGCAAGTAATTTTCCCTTTCTGTTTCTCCTGTTTTTTATTTTATCTTTATAGTCCTTGGAAAATTATTTCTTGCCTACTTTTTATCTATTGACTTCCATTTTATTTCTATTTTCTTTACCTACCAAATTTAAGTACCTACTTGTATGCATGCGTATTTATAAATGAAAACACCTCAATAAATATATATGCGTGTTTGTGCCTGTGTAAATGAATACCACTGACATATATATATACACACACACATATATATATATGTACATATATATATATACACACACACACACACATATATATATATATATATATATGTACATATATATATATATGTACATATATATATATATATATATATATGTACATATATATATATATACACACACACACACACACATATATATATATATATATATATATATATATATATATATATATATATATATATATATATATATATATATATATATATATATATATATGCATGCCTATGTTACATTTATCTCAGGTTTACAAAACTAAAAACGGTTCAAATTTCACTTACGGCTGCTTAAATCGATTTGTTTCTGTCAGCAATCATATAGCTCGCAATTTTTCATAAAATTCTTTCAATTTTTCTACTTTATATATTTTTTTCCCCTAGAACATCAGTTTTTGTCATCTATTTCTCTGACCTTCCATAAGATTTTTTTTCTTTCGTCATTGTCCATGATTCTTTTAATTGTCGTATTTAGAAAGTTCAGTTTGAAATTTCAGCTTTTCCATGAATAAACCCACGATTTTATCTCCTCACCTGTCTTCATTACGACTCTCATTCCTTGACACATACTTTCATTTACAACCTCTTTTATTTACAACTTCTTTCAATATTTCACAAAATATTTCATACGCATTTTCATTCATAAGCACTTTAGTTTCAGAACTATTTCATTCACAATTTCTGTTTTTTCAGAACTCATTCTTTCACAATCTCTATCACACGTTAACCCTTTTTTTTCATGGACATTTTTATCCAAATGTCTTTTAACAGAGAATTGTTTTTCTTCACAAACTTTTTCACTTATTTTCTCATTCATAAACTCGTTAATTCTTCAAAATATGAGAACTCTTTCATTCACAGACTATTTCTTTCACAACCCATCCAGTCACAAATTCTTTCATTCAGAATTTCTTTCAAAAGAAGTCGACTTCAAATAGAATCTTTTTAAAAACTCAACTCTATAAAGAAACTTTAAAACATCATACAACTTAAGGAATCTTTCACTTGATTTCTATGAGCATCAAGGCACTATTTTATCTGCTTCCATTTTAACACGTAAAATTAAAAAATTAACAAAATGTTTGAAAATAAGACAAATATCATCTTAACAATATCATTATTTTGTTTATTATTTAAAAAAACAAACAACCAAAACCCACGCGCAGAAATAAATAATATAAAAAGCGAAACACCTAAAAAATTAACCTTTAATCTGATAAATGTTAGAATCTGTTTGACTATGAAGATAGATAGATGCATTGCAAATGAATTAGTAGTAACCATTTCACTCTCTATACTCTTTACTAGTTCATCGACAATAATCACTGCAATAAATACTGTATATATTATATAAATAATACTAATCATTAAATATATATTCTTTCCCTACTAGCTAAGCTGTAATAACCACTACAGACGTCAAAGTTAAATAGTAATAAACAAAGTAAAAATTAGTCTTATTTAGTTCAACAGAAATATAATATAGTACGTATTAGTAAAGCAGAAATAAACATTACATCATATATGGTCTCTATTAGTCACTTATAGTCTTTATTAGTTAAGTTGTAATAATCAGTCAGTTAAGTGTCATACGTGATACACGCTTGGGCGATCATGTATCTTTGCATACATGACTGACGGGTCAGATTTTTTCCCGCAGTAGGTCGCCATTTCTTTCTGCGGTAGACTGGTTGCTAACCAAGACTGTCCTGCTATTCAACCCATAGCTGGAGGAGATAAGATAGATTCATACCATTCCCAAGGGTATTTGTGCGTAAGTGAATCCAACGAACTCAACTGGAATTCGAACTCGATTCTATTCTTGCAATTTTTTCATCGTTATTAAAGCTATTCTAACCATTGTAATCTTTATAGTCCCGATTATTTAAGCAGTAAATATATATAATATATACTATATAGTAATTCTTTGTTGAGTATTAATGACCACGGCAGTTCTTTTGGCACAGTGGCCATATTAGAATGACACCCCCACCCACCACCACCACCAAATTTGACCGGGGAGATTTAAATTTCGTCTCTAATCCACCAAAACCCTATCAACCAGAATTCAATCTTGCCTCAATTTTCGTTAAAAGAAAAACTCTACTCGTCCTAACTAATAATTGGTAACTAATCATTTTTCTGAATATTCGCTCTTTTTTATTATTTCTTTTTTTCTTTTTCTTTCACCTTACTATGAACATTTAACTTAATTCCTAGTAATATTTTTTCTTTTGTTTTCTGTTTGGCACAGTAGCTATGTACGCACATGCTAACGTCTGCATAAATTAATTACCGCGGAGTAATCTACTAATCGTTTTGGCCGATATATTTAATGGGAGTTATTCTAGCCTGACGTTGGGAGTCTATCCACTTTCCAAAAAAGTGGATATTGTGTCTTATACTAAGTTAAAACATTAAAACTTTATAGCCGTTTCACACTCCCTGTCTATATTACTCGCTCTGATCCATAATGCTTCTCGTTTGTAAGCATGTTTTTTGTTTACTTTTGAATAAATAACTTGCCCTTTGCAGACCCCCGCCCTTTAGCCATCTCATATACTAATTCAAATAGGGGTAAGGGATGCACATGCATCCCTGTGCAACCATCGTTACCCTCCCACATTTCTATTTTACATGAGCAAGCTTGTCTCGGTGGCTGTAGGTCTCGGACAGTAACGATGTCTCTGACCCAAGGAGTTATGGTGCCTTGACTTCTGGGCAGAATGTCCACTCGAAACATCACGCATGTATTTTCTTTACTGGGTAGATTGTCCCTCCATTAAGGGTGCTGGAGGTAGACGTTTTCTGGGTTTTGTCATTATCCGCCTGATAGGGATCCGAACATTCTAGTAACTCCGCAGAAGGCTATCCTATCAGCAGGTGTATAATATCGGGTCTACAATACTGCCATTTTGTGAATTGTTTCTGGACTGTGCAGTGGGCTCTGGTGGGGCCTCACGATACCATGATGAAAGGTATCGTTACGGTCGTATCCCTGGATGCCTCTCTCTGGGTTATTTATATATACAACTCCTGCGGGTATGCCTGTCTCTCTGCCTACCTGTCTTCCACCAACCAAAGCACATATGAAACCAGCAAAAATACAAACGAGCAAAATTCTCAAACCCATCCTAAAAAAAACTAAGTAGACCCCTTGTATACCACCTCCTACACCAACTTGAGGGGTCTACGTTCCAATTTTCCAGAAATAGAACATCATTTTCTCCAATCTAAACCAGACCTTCTACTTTCTGAAACCGGTATCAATGCCTCATGCAAGTTCACAGTCCAAGTTATTCACCTCTCATAGCCAAACATGACCACCTAAATTGTCACGGTCACAGACTCGGAGCCTACATCAAGGACAGTTTTCCCGTGTTAAGGATGCAAAAACAAAGAATGCGATCTCCCGTATATGTTCTTCCGCCTGGCATTTATCCATAGTACTACATTCGTCTTTGCTCTCTACCGTACCCAGGGCGAAGGAACGACAATCTTCGACCGAATATCTGAGAAGATTGATAATATCCTCATTCATTTCTCTTCGGCCAGCTTTCATATCTGCGGCGATTTTAACATCCACCATAAAGAATGGTTAGTCTCCTACAACAAAACCGATGTTGAAAGCAAATATTGCAGAGACTTCTTCATCGCCTATTAACTAACCCAGATCATCAGAGAATCTATGTGAGTCCCGGACACGACGAGACATCAGTCGAACCTCCTCGACATCTTCCTATCCTCCTGATTTGATACATGCGTATCAAATGTTTTACCTCCACTGTCCACGTCAGGCCATTCCCTAATCGGTGTCCTAAACCTAAAGCATTCCTTAATGTACCATTCCATAAACCGATTTTTCGCTATGCGAATGAAGACTGGGACAACTTTCAATCCTATATGAGGAAAACTCTCCTCTCAAACTTCTTCAAGCATGCTGCCTCAAAAACTGCTGTTCTTGTCACTGACTGGTGCATTTCAGACTCATTTTCCCTTCCCCCTCCCAGTACAGACCCATAAGTTTTCTCAGCATCATCAGCAAACTCTTTGGAGCCATAATCAATAAGAAGGTCATCTGGAAAAGAACAAACTCTTCAGCGACGAGCATTATGTATTTCGGCCGACCCGATTCACTGCTAACATCCGAACTACTATCACTCACAGAATCAGGGAGGCTCTTGACTACAAACACACCTCGAGGACCATAGCACTAGTTATCTCAAAATCCTTCGACAAGGTGTGGCACAAAGGCTCCCGAGTTATGGAATCACCGGAAGGGTCTTTTCGATCATAATATCCTTCCTAATAGGTAGTTATCAATAGTCAGTCTTCCAGGGCTCTAGAGGTCAACGAAGGCGTTCCAAGGCGTCCCATCAGACCAACCCTCTTTTTCATCTACATAAATGATCTGCCTAAGAATATATTCAGATCATTTATAAACACCTATGCCGATGATATGCCGACTATATACGAGCGCATTCTGAAACTCTCGATGGTCAGTGACTGGCGACTAATCTCTCTTCCGATCTTGGACAAACTACCCAATGGGATCAAAACTGGGTGGTTACATTCAATGCCTCGAAGACTAAGCTAGTTATATTTCATCATCGCTGATCTGACCTCGAACTACGATCAATCAAGATAAACGGAGGTCCTCTCGGGGAATCACCGTGCCTTGAATGGCTACTAGTTCTCAAACTCACACACGATCTCAAGTGGAACTTGTACATAAAATCCATTGCTAAGGATGCACGAAAAATGGTCGGCTGTCTGTACCGCTCCAGGAATTACCTGAACCCCTGCTGTTATCCTCTACTTTTACAAGTGTCAGATCAGACAAAAATGGAGTACTGTTGTAATATTTGGGCGGCAGCTGCCCAAACCTCACTCTCCAGGATTGATATAGTTCAGAAACGTCTCCGAGCCCTTGTGGGTGACGAATTAGTTTCCACCCTTCAACCTCTCTCCCACAGGCCGGATGTGTCAAGCCTCTCACTGCTCTACCGCTACTTCCACGGAAAGTGCTCGGACGAACTACATTTCCTGGGCACGCCGAGGCAAACCTTCTCAGTAAGAATTCGCCATGCCACTTACATTGTAGAAAACCACCCACATTTCCTTCCGTATTCCATTGGTGAGATGTAACTTCTTCCAGCAAACCACTGACTTGTGGAACCTACTCCCAAATGGGTGTTTCCCCAACCAGTACAATCTTAACCTGTTCAAAGTTAGGGTTAACTGTTTATCTTCCAATTTTATACACACTAATGGCCTTCAAACGTAACCCTCTACCTCGGGGTAGAGGGTTCACTATAAAAAATGAATACAGTCGTACTAATGATTTCATCCATTATAGTCATTCTATCGTAAAGGTAGCGACGGAGAGTGGGATGAAGAGACTAAGCATAAACTACAAGAAAACAGAATGCATGATCATCAGTAAAAGGATGAGAACGAAATGCGATTTGCAGGCCGGGAACACTAGAATCAAGCAGACTCGGAAGTTTAAATATTTGGGAAGCGTTCTGACAGAGGACGGTAAATGCGACACTGAAATCCGTAGACGTATTAGGATGGCGAAGGACGCATTCCAAAAGCTAGGCAGAGTATCACGAGACAGGAGAATTTCTTTACGGCAGCGAATGTTGGACTATTTCCTCAAAGATTAAGAAGAGACTCGAGGCGACTATGTGGTTCTACAAAAGGATGCTAAGGATATCATGAACCAAGCGTGTGAGCAAGATGAGGTCTTAGAGAGGATGCAAAAAAGGAGGGGGCTTATACTTAGCATCAGGAATACTCATGGGTTGAATAGAGGGGAAGAGAAACAAGGCAAAACAATGCGTGACATACCTAATGGCCTTAAGCAAGTGGATGACAGAATATGGTCTGGGGAAGAAGAAGAGGAAAGGAATTTGTTGAGAGCTGCAAGGGATAGAGGGAGGTGTAGAGACATGATCGCCTACGTCCTGAAAGGACACGGCACATAGAAAGAAAGAAAAGATCCACTGCAATCGTTATAATCTTTGGTAGTTATGTAGTTCTTACTATTGTATTCCTGGTTGTCCCACTGAGTTAAGAATTAGTACTAAAGATTACAATCTTTATATTCGGTATAATAATTATGTATTTGCTCGTCTTCATTATGAATCTTTTCCTCTTGTCGAAGGATTAATCTCATCAGCAAAAGTTGTCGTTATTCATCGCTAAAATCAATAAACAAAAATATTGACGAATTGACGAGTCCGTCTCATTTCTCATTTGTAATTCTCTTGTTAATTAATTTTCAGAATAAACCATTTTATCCATGTTGCTTTCTCAGCCGCCTTTCTTCCCGCGTTTACCTTCGTTGTTTTCTTCGCCTCGATTTGTCTGGTTTGTGATTTTATACTTTAGTTCAATAATTTTAAGGAAACCCGTAGCAAAGGTTACTGGGCGCACATCAGGAAAGTTAATTCGAAAATTGTATTGTTAATAACATTGTCTTCTTATTTTACCCTGCTCATTTGATTTTGCGTATTATTATTATTATTATCATTATTATTATTATTATTATTATTATTATTATTATTATTATTATTATTATTATTCTCTTCATATCAGTGTTGGCTGCCGTTTACCGCTGAGATTCGAGTGGCAACAGTTCTCTGTCATTCTTCTCATCATACATACTTGACTTTCATGATTCGAATCATTTCAATTTTTCTTTGAATTTTGAATCCTTGCAGTCATTTTTTTTCAATCTTTTAGATTCTTCACCGTACAAAATGTACTTACAGACACTTCCCTAAAATCTTTTTTCCCCAAGTGACGAAAAATAGAATGATATTTTCATTTAGGACCCTTTTATTTCTTTCTATTTGTTTTAGAAACGCCTACAACATAACAGAATATTTTCTTTTTTCAGAAAAAAGGAAAAAACAAATTTGACATGGAAGTGCTATCTATTTGAACGTTGATATTTGAAGGTACAGCAAACACTCAATTTAAGGTCCACCGTTATAACATATTTAGAAATTAACGGATATTATCACAAAGTTGAATTTTGAAATGTGAATTACATTTCTTTGATAATGTAAATTACATTTGCTTTTGAAAATAACCAATATTCTTAGTTATATGTCTATATCTCTGAGATGAGGTATTATGGTCACTTAGATATGGTTACTTATATTATTTACATTATTCTTACTGTTATCCTCATCGTCATTGCCATATTCACAACGTTTCCGCCGTGATTGAAATTTCGAACTGAACCCTTTATTTCATCCGCCAGGGTAGATTGTTCTAGTTCCACGTGTCATGCCTCTTCTAGATATCTCAGTTATTTCCCTTTAACTCAACTCTCCATGTTTTCGTTCTTAATTATGCCTTTAAAATATCTTATTCATGGGTCTTAAGATAGATTTAATATAATAATTTTCGTCACTGCCCCAAAAGGTTAAAACCATTGAACTACACTGTCAAAAAAAGAAAAATAATAATAATAGATTTTATCAATGTTTTAATTTTTTTTTATTAGTTATCAGCCCGGTCCAGTTTTTAAAAGCTGCTTCTAGTGCAGTGTATATTGCATTAAAGCATATTTTTTTTAATTAAAAAATTAAAACGATGGTAAAAAGAAAATTGAATTTGATATTATATTTGGATTTAACGAATTTGTCAGTATTAACGAACACCACTTGTTCGCGTCCTTTTAATCCATTAAATCGAAGTTTTACCATATCTTAATCTTTATTTTCTTTTTATTTTCAACAGCTTTTGGATTATGCTTCTAATTTGTTGATGTAATGGAATCGAATTTATTTTCACAATTCCCAATGAATTACTTTTCTCCATGAAGTCGTGTCTGATTTGATTTGATCCTTTGAGATTCCCTCATGTGATTTACTATATTAACTCTTTCCCCAGTTAGAATTTTGTTAAGTATACATACATATATATATATATATATATATATATATATATATATATATATATATATATATATATATTATATTATATTATATTATATTATATTACACATTATCACATTATATTATTTAAGCTCATTGTATTTTTACATCAGTAATGACTGGCGAATTTCACTGAAGGTTAAGTGATAGTAAATCTCCCTCAATAATTCCGAGATGAAGGAATCCAATAATGATGACTCCATCTCTTATCCCGACATTCTTCATTTTTTCTTTCTTTTTCTTATTTTATATTGCAAACCTCTCGCAAGGATTCGACATTTATACAGTTTAATCATTGCGTCCTTTCAGTTTTATTGTGTTCTTGTGGAAAGAAGAAATTCTATACTTGACGATGATTAGCTCTGATCCCAAGGCGCCGATTACTTAACCCGTTAAATTTCAAATTCCCAAATAGGTTTTTACTTTCCTAACACGAATTCTGTCTGGATATATACCATTGTGTATATTATCTTTTACCTGAGACCTGAGGTAAACGAAGGTTTTTATTAGAAGTTTATTTAGCTAATTATACAGAAAGAGTTTTTTGTTTTTTTTTTGTTTATGAACAATACTCATGAGTACAGCTTACGGCCATATCACGTTGAAACATTGTTTCCCGTTTGATCACCGAAGTTAAGCAACGTCAAGTCTAGTCAGTACCTAAATCGGTAACCACTTGAAAATACCAGGTGCTGTAAGCTTGGATGTGAGGGTGGTGTAATAATAATAATAATAATGGCTCGGAATTGTTAATCGGAGATCCGGGTTCTAATTCCAGTTGGGTTTGTTATATTCACTTCTGTGCATATACTCTTGGGAAAGGTATGAAGCCACCGCTTCTCCCTCCAGCTATGGGTTAATTAGGAAGATTTGAATCACTAAATCATTATTATCGCACAAACAATTCTTATAATCTAAAATATTTTCCGGTATTAAATAATCGGTTGATAAGCTGTAAAAAACGAATCATGCTTACAATCTTTTGTATCTGACATTTTCTCGGATGTTCTTAGTGAGTATTATTGTTCGTGTACCTTGTATTATTGGAACAGTGATTGTTTTTTAAATGGCATATTTTTGCGATTTCTATATCTAGGTCCTTATATTTCGAAAGTTCGTCAAATTTTATGCATATGTTTCTCTCAGACGGGATGGTCATGTCTATGCAAAAGTATTTGTGCTTTCTGAAGCCTTTTATTATTATATCTGGTTTATTAGCTTGTCTCGTGCTGTTGTTATGTATGGTGAAAATCCGGGACACTATAACATTTTCATTTTCGGGCACTGATGGTGCTTTGTGTTCGTATTATGTCTCTGTCCACGGATGATTATAATGTTGGCATGTATTCCAATGTAGACATTAGATACTCTATTATGTCTATATTTAAATCCATTTGGGGTGACGGTAAAACACCCAGATATTAGATCAGCGCTTGTATAAGAGTGACATTTTGGATTTGTCCCATTTTTCTTGGTGGTGAGGTTCTATTTTCATATGTATTCGTTCTGGGATTTCTTCCTCTTTAGAGATTTCCTCTGAGTAAACGTGTCCATTAGCGTCTACCTGTGCTAATTTCTACCCACATTATAAATTCTTTCTGTAAGGTTTTATTTTACCATTAATCTCTCCTTATAATGTTCCTTAATCGTTTCAAATTTATCATATTTATCTCTTCCATGTTTCGAACAATATTTTGTTTTACGTTTTTTTTTTTATGCTCTTTATTGTTACCCACTGAATGTTTCTGCTAGCGGCCTTTACTATAGATTAAGTGTCAGTCTGTCGCTTCAATATTATTTCACTCTTTTCAGTATCCAATCTGTTTTCAACAAAGCCGTCGCCTGGCAGTTGCGAACATTTCCCTTAATTTCTACTTTCATTTTCCTTTCTCAGTGCTCCGATAATGACTGTCACAACTTTCACCTTTATGTTTTACAGTTTCCTCAGTTTTCTGGCAAGACATATGTGTCTTTTCAATTTCTTTCTGAACTTTGAAGTTCGCCGGAACAGTAAAACTTATTATGTTTTCATTTTGCTGTCTACAATAACTAGATCCAGTCTTTTGTCCTAGATTAAGTGACCCGATGTATTTCAATTTTCCAGACGATTTTACTCGTTTTATTTTCTAGAATAAATTCTGCTCTGTGCATATTGTTATTTTTCTAGATAGACCTGTGGAATGTTCATGAAAAGTAAAATTTTCTTACTCACGTCTATATATTTCTACAATTACTGACCGTATACCGCAACGATGTGCATACTAAATATAAATTTACACATATGAATTTTTTTAAACAAAATGAATAACTCCTGCAACAAAATAAAGAATGGGAACATATTAAATAATGCGGACATTAAAATAACGCTGAGACTTTCTGGTAAAAAAAAAACACTTTTGTGGTGTCGATTCAGCAAAGGTTATCAAGTCCAGTCTCGTTTCAAAAGTTTAACGATCTTAAGAAATCAAATAAAATTATAATGTGTTTTATCCTTTCACTAATTATGCGTGATGACCCTATTGGGAATGATGAAGAAAATAATAAAACTGCTCGATTCGTCGTATGATGCTGATAGTTTAATTTTGATTCTTCAAAGAATTTCCTTAAAGTAAAAGAAACGCTAGTTTATTCTAAGACTTTGAATAAAGTAGCGTTTGATTTACTTTGGTTGCAAGACAAAGTTGTTTTTGCCCATGAGTTGGATGTTGATGTTCAATGATTTCAAATGAAGTTTGTTCTATTTTGAAGGCGGTTAAATGAAAATAATTTTTGTCACATTTTACGCATTTGAAAATAAAATCTTACTCAGTCCATGAAAGAGGAATATAGTAAGCAAGAAGAATTTGCTAAGACTTGAGATCTTTGGGAGATCAATTTCATTTATCAATTTTCCCATTTACAGCAAATGTAAAAACAGCAACAAATGTTTGGCTTGGATTCTTTTTACGGCATATCAACACATTTTTCTAAATAAAATTTGTATTTAAACAGTCAAAAAAGAATTATTTTACATAGTAAGACTGCTGTTAATTATATATTTTTCTTTTAATTATATATTTGAAATCAGTATTTACATTATTCGGACTATTGTCCTCATCTTTGTACGCTCCGGCCTTCTTCAGGTGGTTGGAATTTCGAACTGAACCCTTTATTTCGATCACTGGAGTAGACTGTTCTAGTTCCACGTGCCATGTTTGATGGATGTCAGTTATCAGTTATCTCCTGCTAATTTTCCATGTGAAAGTTCTCCACTGCCTTAACCGGGTATTGAACTCACACTCTTTGGGTTTGTCACTGGATCTAACCAACGCCTTTATCCACTGTGCCATGTGTCCTTGAGGCCGAAACGTTGTGATAAATATGGCGACAAAGATGGCAATAGTCCGAATAATGTAAATACTGTACATAATACCTCATCTCAGAAATATAGACAGACTCTTTTTGAAATCAGTTTAATTTCCTTCCAAAACTTGAATATCTAAAATGAATCAGTATTTTGAAAAGTTCTTTTAACTTTCTTGTTTCAAGCAAATTGAATTAAAATTGCTGTAGTTTATCAGTATGTGTTCAGAAGAGATTGAAAGCAAAAGGATCAGAGGAAGCGGCACGCAACTTACTTAGAGAGTTTGAATAAATGGATGGTAGACAAGACTAGAGAGATTAGAAAAACAGAAATTTAATAAGAGCTACAAAGGGCAGTAAAATTGTGTCGAGCCATGATCGCCAACGTCCTAATGACTGGTTGATTTTGTTTAACGCCATATCAACCTGTATGGATTATTTTATTCCGAAAGTTAAATATTTTGAACGCAACTGTATGACTTCAACTATAGATTATATGTATTGTTGGTCATTTTACTATAAATAGGTATTGTTGGTCATTTTTATATACAAATGTACTGTTAGTATTTTTGCTATATAAATGTATTTTTATATTTTCATAGTGTTTTATTTTTCGTTGAGGATTCTCTATTTGCCCATAAGTTCTACCGGGTCAGGATGGATATGAGAACAAGAACAATCAAGAGGTTCTTCCACGGTTCTCAAAATCTCCAATCTCCCGATAAAAGGCCTCGCTGCCGGTTGTAGTTTATTGTGATACCCAGGACTAAGCAGCAAATGATCTTCAAATGCAGTTGATAGATCTCCAAAGTAACAATACCGTGAGGGAATATTTTCAATACTACAAACTAACTTAATTTTACTTAGAACTGAATACCAATAAATTAAAACTTTTGCCAGCAAATTATACTCTTTCTTTGGTTCAATATCAGTGAACAGATATTTTCATGTCTGTGCATTAGCAAATTAAAAAATATGTCTCGTATGAGAGATTTGAATTTGCGTCTTGCGTAGATCAACGTGTAAATTGAATCTTTATTATGAAAAACTTGTAAAAGAATTTTTTTCAGTTGCACAAATCTCCTTAACAGTAAAATATGTATTAAATACGAAACTAATTTCTCATCCATTTGTGCAGTCTGTCCCGAAAATATATCTAATAAGTAAATAAATGTACAAATAACATCAGCATCTAGGATTGTCGTTGGCAAACTCATTTTCTTATTGTAATGCGATCCATTTTCCTCAGGGCTGACAATGATGCGACATTTCACGAAAAAAAATGTCCACCTCTGTTATCAGTAAAAAAAAAATATTTCTTAGCAATTAAAGGGCTCCCGGCTGACAAGGCCTAAATAATGTAAACTTATAACAGATAATTATATGAAGGATAAGAAAGACTGTGTTGCGCCAATATTCTATGTAATGAGAGTCTGTTTTAAAAATAAAAACACACTGGCTTTTAACTGTGCTCAAATAGTTATCATTGGTGTCGCTTTAGCAACCGAATAAATCTCAATACAATGGTAAATGTAGTCAATAAAAGTGTTTTTAAGACATGTGTTTCGGAAGATTGTGTTGTGCCAATGGTTCAAGTGGAATGGTTATGTCTTTTTGTATGTATTCAGAAAAACAAAAATATCATAATGCCATCGTTTTATAGCAACACCGCTGAGCTGCTTTCAATAGTGTCAATGCACTTGATTTTTTATTTTATTTATTTATCTATATTTGTTGTTGAAGTAATGTATTTAGAGCTGTGATTATCCTTGTGATAGAATCATAAAGACTGGGGACACTCCTTCACCCACCAGTGATGGGTAACAGAAGTACTTGTAGCTTCAGTGAAGAATCTCGCGAAAAATTCAGGGAACGAGAGAGACGGTATGAAGAATTTGGCCATTCCAAGAACTTTTCGGCGTTTGCTAGTGAAACGCAATGTTGACTGCAGACACCCTATTGGCCCGATAATCCACCAACAACAAGCGAAGCTGTCAGCAATTCCATCACGGTCACAGTAATTAATTTCAGCAGACAATAAAAACACATACCCTTCAAAATGTCGGCCTGACACCACTCCTACTGCTCCTCCGTCCATTTTCTTCTTGCTCCTACTCCTACCTCCATTCACCTCTTCTAATTAATCACTTCCTTTTACTTCCTTTCTGCCCTTGATGCTTCTTTTCCTTGCTCCTACTTCCATTTTCTTCCTCTTCCTACCTCTAGTCTCCTCTTTTTCTTGCTCTTACTTCCATTTTCTTCCTCTTCCTACCTCTAGTCTCCTCTTTTTCTTACCTTTAATCACATTTTAGTTCTATCCTCTTCTGTATAGTAAGTTAGCATAAAAGTACATACTTCCAAAAAACCGATTCCTAAGATTTAAAACGCATTTTTTGGTTTTAATTCCAAGTTAATAGATAATATTCCCAATAAGCAAAATTCTTTGCTGTATTTCAAACCGAATTTAAATTTATTAAAATGATATTTTAATCGTTAAAATCGGCCATATTGACAAATTTGTCAGTACAATATAATTCTCTTTATTAAAAAAATCTTTCAAAATAAAATATACTTTTATAAAACTTTATTTTAGGAAGATTAACTGATTTAATGTTTAACCAATCTGAATTAAAACAAATATTACTTATTTTTAGTTTAAAATATTGCAGAAAAGCATTTTTAACGCGGTGTTTTTTGTTTGTTTTTTTTAGATGTTAACAGATTCATTGATCGAATAATGTTTGACATTGAATGCACTACAATGTATCCTTGTGCCAGACATTATGAATACCGTTGCTGTGTTTTTTCGTCGTAAGTTGGTTATAATTTCATAGATTTTCTTCAGTTGAAGCCATTTCTCTCACAATAATCCTGTCATCACGATGTTTACAGACCAAAACGTTTACAGTCTCTATTAAAGGACCCCCCTCACCTGATTACACCCACTCACGAGCCGTTCCTCATGCTTTAAGCACCGCAAACTTGTTCGTTTAACATTTAGACGCTTCAAGATATCGCTTGGTGATCTAAACCCAAACGATGGAAACTGCTTTAAAACATCTTGAAAAAGATTTTATTGATTCTACTGTTATTTCGTTCGACTTGGCTGTTCTTCTTTTCTCAATAAATAGTATTTCTCTGAATATAACGCGCACTATATTATGTTAGATGCACCTCGATTTCCAGCTCTTTTAAAAGACTTTTCTGAGTATGATAGGACATTTCAGATGTTTCAACTGAAATCCACTTTCTTACGGTTTTGTTGCTCTTGTAATTTCTATTATAACATTCTAACTTCAATCGTCAGTAAGTGTGTTAACAGATAATGAGTATTAATTTAAATTTCTTGCCTTATAGATTAACTTCTTATTAAATGATCTGGAATTTTTTTTTTTTTTTTTTGTTTATTTTGTCTTTTTTATTTTTTGTACTTTTTATTGGCTGGATTTTTTAGATAAAAAATTATCATTAATATACATACATTTACATATTCTCAATTGGGTTCAAACATATATAAGCAGGAAGAAGTCCCCATTACATCCAGTAATGACAAACATACATAAAGGAGGTGGACTTAAAAACAACACTGCTATATACCTAAAACGTGCGATACTCTAACCTTCCCCAAGTAAATACAAGTGGACCAAGTGAATTCAATACATGCCATAACAAAGAAAAAAATAAGCTGGCTTTCTTGGATGTGCTAATAACGTGTACGGTGTGTGTGTTCAACACATCTGTATATCAAACATCAAAATTTAACGGACAATACTTGAAGTTCGATTCTGACCATCCTTACATTATGAAGATATTACTCACTGCCTATGACCCCAAGAAAAACTTATAAGTTGCGATGTAAAAGAGAATATGACCAAGAATTTCGCATATTGCCTTCCGTACATTGAATACAAATGTGAGACCAGCCACCGATTAAAATAAAGGCTGGAGCAACATATTAAAATCGTAAAGAGGTGTAGACAATGAAATTTGGCATGGGTCATCATGTGTAGACGGAAACGTATGATTATCAACACTTGTGAAATGAACACCACTAGAAAAGAAAAGTAATTAAAAGAATCAGTATACTTTTTACTAATTGTTATGGGAACTTACCTATAACGATAATAGACTCTTACTGACACTATAAATACTGCGCCTCTCAAGAGGTATAATGGATGAATGGTGTAACGAGCACCAGGTCATGACTGTTGAACTCTCTCCTTTGGCAGAGAGGAACCCGGACGAAGCTTTGCTGAAGGGCAAGGTGTGAACCGGACAACAGTAGCTATCTACTTCTATTGGTAGAGGAAAAATGAAATGAACAGTGAATAAAATTTCAGAGTTTAAGCCCAGACCTTAGAAGCAGACTCTAAAAGGAACCGGAACCCTAATCCTAAACAGGAAATAAAAGACCAGGGAGGAGTGTGAACCGGACGATAAGCGAACCTATCTACTCCTATATGCAAGACTCGAATAACCTCATCAGCAGGTCTAGGATAATAATGACCACCATATGAGAGTCTTTAATTATTAAAGAAAAAGCATTAAACCGTAAACTAAAAAATTCTCCTCTCGAATTAAACAAGAGGCAGTCCGGGTAAATCAGTGTATAATAATAGACGTTGCTGTTGGTACTGCTCCTATTGTTGTTGTTTTGGTTGGTACTGCTTTTTTGTTGTTGTTTTGGACTTGTTTATAAGATAACTTCTCATTTGGAACTGAAATAAAAAAAAATTTTCGTTGTGTTGTTGAATTTTAGAGAAACCGTGAGCTTCTTAAATTGGCAGAATCAATCTTACAAGAACCAAGGTCACAATTTTATAGATTTATCAGCTAAATCTGAAGTTTTATGGTTGGTGTACAGTGAGAAATGTTCTGGATTTACTAATACTTATTTTATTTACATATATATTTATTTATCTACGTATGTAAGCGGGTACCTTTTCTGCGAAACTCAGAGTCAAGAAGATAAATCTAATTATTTTACTTGTTTACTAAATAAATATATTCTGTATATATACACAGTTTTATACAACAGTATCGTGCCTGTAAATTTGAAATTACTGATTCTTGTCCTATGTATTTAAAACATACATACATGTGTGTGTGTGTGTGTCAGTGTCTGTGTGTGTGTGTCAGTGTCTGTGTGTGTGTGTGTGCTGGCGGCGTATACTCTCTCGTTTTAATACAGGCAATATTTTTAAGTCAAAACTGAATAAAAGAAAAAAATCATGATTTCGACATCACAGTTATGAAGCAAAATCTGCTCCAAAATGAAACGTTGATAAACCGTAAAAAATAAGTCATTGTTTAATCTGTGGGTTATATTTTAGATTGTAAGAATAATTCTTTTTGGCAAGTGAATATTACATTAATTTTTTTTTAAATTAACAATGATTTTTGCAAATACAAGTCCTATTATTTAACCTATAACCGAAGAAATCGATAGATTCATGCCTTCACAATAGTAACGAAATCGACCCGCTATCCATCATACCACACATTGTCATTGATTTGGTACGGAGTTAAGGAAATAGTCAAGGAATTTTTATTTCAATTCGAAGAAATCTGTTATCTGTGCAATAAACAGCGTGACAGAAGACAAAAGAATCGTTGTCGGGTATTATTTGGCAAATTGGTTCGCTGTTACTAAATAATGAGAAATTCCGTTGTTATGGTAGCACAAGGCATGCTCATCATATATTTTCGTGAATTTTTCACAAATAATAATTATTTTCTGTAATGCGTGTGTGTACTTTTTTTTTGGGGGGGGGTTCAAATCTTTTACTTTCTTTTCGAGTCTTTTTTGTTATTTTTACAATGATTGATGAGAGACGAAATGAAATAGCAAACGGCAACTGGCTATTTCTTAATAGTACCAACAAAGTAGTACACAGACCATAAGGAGTGACCCTACTGACTCCGAAATATTGCTGTAAAAGACGCAAGGCGCCTAGCCAATATGAACAACGGGACTAAAAAGTGTAAGAATTTAACCCTCACATTCTGGAAAGAAAGTGCCTCTTATATACCAGCTACTGTTGATTATAACAAATATGCCTTGAGCTTAATCACTAAGGAGGCCTGAAAATCTCTTCTATAAATACTGACTTTAGCGATGTTTTCCGATGGGGTAATGGTTAACGAACACATTTCGCTAACTATTACTATGTACAGAATCCAATCCACACTGCTAAACTTATTAAATACCTACGGGACGACTTAGCATATTATGGCTAGGGGTTAGTCTAGTTTACTATTTCCTATGCGTGGTCAATACGATCTTCATTGGATACCCTAGAGCCGAGTTCGAATTCCAGTCAAATCCATTACATTCACTTACGTGCTAATGCCCTTGGGAAAGGTATGAATCCTCTTCTCCCCCAGCAAGACAAAACGGGTTCTATAGCCTTTAATGGCAACTGGTCTACTGCAGAGAAATTGTAACCTACTGCAAGGAAAAATCTGCCTCGTCAGTTATTTATCGAAAGTTACATGAACACCTAAGCGTGTATTGTTCTAAGTTTACTAAATGGCTAGAACGAGGCTTGGAGTAATACTTAACATGCTAATCCAGTACACCATACCTTGTGGGTCGTTTCAGGTTGAGGGTGATCATGGCTTTACATAAATTCTGATCTTTTGGAATTTTTAGCAATGTTTATATATATATATATATATATATATATATATATATATATATATATTATCCAGCCTCCTCCCTGTTCTGCCATAATTTTTTACAGGCTCGTTGGGTAGGTTACTCGATGTTTCCCAATGTCCATTTTCCTTTCAGTATGTCCTCTGTGTGTCAAATTCGCCAAGACCTCTTTCCTCAGTATGTGTTCTAAAAAATTGGTAATCTATAGATATGTTCTCTATAGATATAATGTATCTCTGTATTGATTCTAAGTATCTTTTCGTTTTCATTTTCCTTTTTGTTTAGCATTTTTCCTGTACAATTTCAGCACCTGATCAAGAAGAGGCAGCCGAAATTTCTAGGGTCCATAATGAGGAAAGAGGTTTGGAGAATTCCAAAACCTAAGCAAAGTATTAGGAAACAGGAAAATTTCGTTAGAAACAAAGACAAGAGTACTGAACCGTTTTGTGATACCAATCGTTCTATTTGGCAGTGAATGCTGGACAATCTCCTTACAGATCAAGAGGAGACCTGAGGCAACAGAGACATGTTTCTATAGAATAATACCAAGAATGCCATGGACGAATCATGCAAATTGAAGTAAAAAAGCTAAAGATATTATTAATACATGAAATTAAGCCCTCACAAGTGTCTACTAGTCTTGTGCCAAACTAAGCTATGCTTCATAAAATAACATATATCTATAGATTACCAATGTCTTAGCGCAAAAAGACATGGATGCTTTGCTTATCATTGGATGGTACTGGGGTTGGGGAATGTCTAGAGGTCGAGAAACGCGTGAAAATCGGAAGAGTCGATATATCTAGTGCGTGGGGTGGTGGGTTGCTATCAGCCGACCGATACATCGGGTGGGATTAGAGAAGAACTGAGGAACTTTGGAAAGGGTTGCAAGTGGGTAGAGGTGGTGGGGAAAAAATATGCTGCTGTGTGGAAGGAAGGGCTATGTCGACGACGGCAGCGTCTGAAGACGATTCTTCGTCTTTTTCTTTGATTAGAAGATAGGAGAGAATTCTTTGTGACGTCGAAAAGAAAAGACCGCTCACCTTTATCATCCCCACTCGTCCTGTTCATTCGATAGCGCTTAGAGATAGTACCAACCAATTTCTATCCTGATCTTTCTTCTTTCCATCCCTCTCGCTCCTCATCTACAACACCACCCTAATCAACATCTTATGGATCAATATTACGTCACTTTGTCTATCGGCCGATCGAAGTGTGGTCTCAGAGCAAAAGCATACGTATATACGTGATGGTGGTACCTCAACGATATTCGATGATGCCATTTTTTTACGAAAAATAAATTATATGAGACAAGCCTGTTACATTTATTTTGTATACTCTTTTAATATTGCATATAGGTCAGTACTTGAATCTCTGTTATATGTTCCGTGTATAGGTCGGCCTGTAAATTGAACTTCCTATTATGTTTTAAAAAACATCCTATTTTATAAATATTTTCGAAAACAACCAATGAATTATATCTGAACGAGAGGCTGCTGTAAAGGTTTCGAACTGACCTATTTCCTAAAAGCTAATCAAATGACCAAACGAATTTGTTTTGGAGCGTCCTGGGTAAGACGATAAACTACATTTAACAGCAAGGCCTCTGATCAGGAGGTTTTGAGGATCGTGAAACCACCTTTTAATTGCTGGTGTTCCCAGGTCGACACTGACCCGTGGTGGTAACACCTGTTAGGGTCCCGGTTATGGGCAAATAGTTAACCCTTAAACTGGGGACAAAACACTATGAAAGTGTAAAAATATTGTTACCAGCAATACATTTTTGAAGAAAAGAATTTCACTAGCAATACATTTTTGAAAAAAAAAAATTACCAGAAACATATTTTTGAAGAGAAAGATATTACAAGCAATAAAAATCTTGTCGGCATTAAATAACACATTAAGGTTGATAGGCTGTAAAACAAACCAAACAAAACGAATTTATTTTGTAATATATTCTTGGTCGGGGTCAAAACTTTTCAGTCCCACCTCGTACTTCTCCTGTCACGCTTCCAATAGATTTGTCATCTGGCTTTGAATTTACGGTTCTCTTTTCTGAGGATGTGTGAGTAGCATAGCGGTCATTGGCATTGAAAGTGGAACTGGCGTAAGCAAGTTCAAATCCTGATCAATACTGTTGCGTTCACCTTTATTTGAAAAACCTATAAATACATCTCCCCCTCCTCCAAGATATAGATTAAATAGGTAGATTGGATTCTCTAGTTTGGATGGTAACCATTCTTAGAGAAAGAAAACTTTGAATTCCAATACCATGGAGAAGGTGACAGGAAACCACTCAATTATCTTTCCCAAGAACGCATAGCAATTCACATATAATAAAGAAAAGGAAGTTGCAGAGAACCAGGAAAATGGATTTAAAAAAGGCATGATGTCTTCGCTGATTACTGTGCTGTATAATTAGCATTTGGTTTTCTATTAATGTAAGGTTGCTTTATTAATTTATTTTGTTTTGTATGTTGATTTGGAAAGGAGATGGGTGCCGCCATGTTATCTACAAGCCCAAGCCCACTGAAAGGTTTATGAAGCAAGAGAAGCAAAATATTTATGGCTCGTGTATTTGGATCCCCCCACCTACGATTACAAAAGTCAAGGGGATGATGACGATGATGATGATGATTGTACATATGCTGATTAAAGCAATAATGTCAATTTAATGTCAGTTATATTTTTAAGGGATAAAATATTAAATATTCTTACGTATGTTATAAGCAAATATGTGCTATTAACTTCCGCATAGACGAACGAAAGAACTTTATGTTAAGTTAACAAGGAAATAAAATGTATTTTCCAATAAGAATTTCTGCATTAAATTCTTCTTAGCAAAATCTTTACAACATTCACTCATGTACAAGTCTATCTTCTCTACAGGACGTTTCTAGTTTTTGTAGGTAATCCAACTAATTATAATTAGTAATTCTTTTTCGGGTATAAAAAACATATTCAGGAAATTCTCACTCAAGTTTATATTTTACATTGTCCCCTGCTTTGTGTTTGTCATGATGTGGTAAGAGTGCGCCACCTAGTGAGGTGATCCTGTAGCTATAGTCGAAATATATAGCTTACTCAAAATCAAACTGAAACTGAAAATTCATATATACAAACTTTTCTTTCTTATAGTCAAGTTAAGCCAATATAAAGCTCGAGAGTCACTCAAGGTAGAGAGTTACTGTTAAAATAGTTATGAATGAATGAGATGCATGATACGAATGAAGGAAATGATAGGAAGTATTCCTATCTGAGTAAGAAGTGGCAATGGAAAGTAGCATTTCACCAGCGGCAGTATCAAATGTAATGGTTAACCAGTGGTTGGAGACAGTAATGGTTACCCAGTGGTTGAAGACTGTAATGGTTAACCAGTGGTTGGAGACTGTAATGGTTAACCAGTGGTTGGAGACTGTAATATTTAACCAGTGGTTGGAGACTGTAATGGTTAACCAGTGGTTGGAGACTGTAATGGTTAACCAGTGGTTGGAGGTTGTAATGGTTAACCAGTGGTTGGAGACTGTAATGGTTAACCAGTGGTTGGAGGCTGTAATGGTTAACCAGTGGTTGGAGACTGTAATGGTTAACCAGTGGTTGGAGGCTGTAATGGTTAACCAGTGGTTGGAGACTCCTGTCGCTAAATTTATTTCTACTCTGCTAAATTGATATCGGGATTCGTTCCGAAAAAGTCAACTTTTATCGTTCAAGTCTCTTTCGACAACAGTAGAATACCATTAAAACAATGAAAATAGCAATTAACGTGAAGTGATGGTTAACAAGCTAATCTTGTAAAACATCCACCAGCTTAGTCAGTTCAATTCTTTGTTAGTGTTCAAAAGGTTTGTTTCTAACTAAGCGAAGTTGATGTAATATCTATATTGTCATAGACCACTGGTTAGGATCTAGTTTCGAACTTACCAGTGCCGGGAATTCGAAACTCACTCGATGTCTCGTCTATGCCTCAGACTAAACGTTCAGTAAATATCTGGAAAATTCTGTAAATCAGAGGCTCAGAATTCCAGAGATCCTTTTTTGTAACTTCCATTTCACAATTCTTACTTTCTGCCAGATGAAACTAAAACTAGTTGACATTCACACTATAGATTTAAAGGACGTAGATATTAACTTCGGTCCTAATCTAACGATAATCTCTTATAGCCTTAAACGAATATAAGTTATGCCGAATAAATAACTACAAAAGTTATTTTTGTTTTATTTAATTAACGAGGTACGTAGCGAATGAAACAATCAACAACTAATTTAAAACTTTTTATGTTTTTGTTTTTTGTTTTTAAGTGGGTGTATTCGATAAAATAAGAGATCCATAAATGACTATCCTGTCGATATTTGCTAAACTTTACTAACAACAAGATTGTTATCATTATTCTCTTTGCAAGTATGTTAAAACAGTTATTTTATGAATTTATTCAAACTGTTTTTCTTCATCTTGACTTTTATAGTCACAACGATTTGACCATTGGGCCATCCTGCCTTCAACAATGTCGTATTTTCTGACGTTTTAGAAACTTCAAACTAAACCCTTTATTCAATCAAGGAGCAGATTGTTTTCATTCCGTTACTAATGCGTATTAACACATACTAGTTAAATCTTGTTGGTCAATTTAGTATTTTAATGTCGCTTTTTTCTCATTCGAATGAAAAAAACTATTTAGTGCTTGACTCAGATATTGAGCTCATGACCACCAGGTAAGCTATATACACTGAACCAGTAATTATATCAATTCAGACAATCTGTTGATTGAATTTCGAATACTGAAACATGTTCTTTCCTGATTAGGGCACCTCAACGTACTGCAATGGTTAGCAAACTTGTCTCGCTAAAACAATTACGACTGAGAAGTGAGTTCGATCCTCACTGGGTGATCTATACTTTCGACCTTGTGCTACATCTAAACTACGCTTAGAAAATTCATATTTCGACCTTGTGCCACAATTGTATTTAAAGTACAATAATATACTATTCTTTCCTTATTAAAGGCTCCCTATACGGTGTTCACTTCTATGCTAGATCTACTGAGGATGTTACCAGAACTTAGCATGTGCGCTGATTCTTTCAACGTTGTAAATTTGGAGTTTGCATACATTTGAAGTGGCGAGGTTTCGAGACAAGTTATTTCGCTGGTTAGGAAGATCCTTAATCACTAATATGGTTCTCTTGTATCTATCAAACTTTTTTCTATCTATCGGTATGATCACATACTGCTGAGCGATGATTGTCATAATCTTTTTACAGAGAATTTATCCATCCTCCATTTTTTGGGTTTTAAGTCAGAAAAGCTTACTGCATATCTACATTTAGTTTCTAATATAGAGTAAAGTTTAACCAGTTAATATCACAGAGTCTTAAAATCGATCCTTGCCAGAGTTGGAGCCCTATACCAGAGTGAAATATCTCCTTAAGCTAAATGAAGTTTTTCCTGCTGATTTACCCTTTTATTCATCTCAAGATTCTTGACAAAATCCAAAGAAGGGTCTGTAATATAATATAACCGATCCTGACATGCTATCTCGACTTCAATCACTCTCACACCGACGCGACGTGGTTTCCTCTGACTTTTCTACAAATATTTTCATGGGAACTGCTCTAACGAGATTTTTTCTCCTTGTACCATGGCTACATAATTTAAGAGTGCTACTAGACTGTCATCTAGGTCCCAGCCGTTTACTGCTGAAATAGCTAAATACAACCGCAACTTCTACTTCAACAGTTTAAAATGCAATGTCAATCGTTAGCATCTGTCTTCATGAATCTTCTTGTCATTTCCTCGATTCTCCCTATACCCAGTCTTATAGTAAATACTAATGTCATTCAAAAGCGGATACATGTTGATAAAAAAGGGTAGTGTCAAGTGGCTAACACTTCGATTAACCCTTATCAACGAGCATTGTTAATAAATTTAAAGGATTAAACAATAAGATAATAATTACCAATAAAACCTCGATAAAACATTCTAAAAGTAATCTTTATCCGTCATCTCACAGAAAAATGTTTTAACTCATTTTTATTAATAATTTAATTTTATTTAGATAATTTACATTGTTCGAACTTTTGCTCTCATATTTGTTGTCATATTCATAATGTCTGGGGCCTTCTTCAGATGATTGTAATTTCGAACCAATCACTTTATTTCTTCCACCGGAGTAAATTGTTGTACTTCCACCTGCCATGCCTCTCCAAGTTATCTCAGTTTCAGTTATTTCCCTTTAATTATCCAAGTTTTTTTTTTTTTTTTTGTTCACCTCCGTTCTGGCCAGGTATTGAACTCATAACCCTTTGGGTCAAGTTACTAAATTACTTCAACCAACGCTTTTATCCACTGGGAAGTAAATAATTACTTCATCACCGAAATATAGACAGATAATTTCATCTTATTGTTTAATTTTTTAAATTTATCCACGATTCTCTTTCATCATGGTTGATCGAAAAGCTGTCCGCTTAAAAGTATTTACACCAAAACAATTTATCATTAGTACAAACCTTAATGTATGAAAATACAGGTGCATGCTGAAAATTGCTGTTTAGAAAGAGATAGGCTCTTTCTAAACAGCAATTTTCAGTATGCACCTGTATCTTCATACATTAAGGTTTGTACTAATGATAAATTGTTTTAAAAAAAGTTAGGGTTATTTTCTGTATTTCAAACTTATAATACTAAAAAAAATAAATGCAAATAATTATTCATAAAACTTACCCAATGATCGAAGTACATCGAATCTTTTCAGGCCAATGGAAAATCAGTCAAGGCGGGAATAAATGACAGGAAGCGAAAAATTTCAACAGGAAATGTTATGTCGGCGAGACATCAAACGGGTTCCCCTGCCCTATATTAACAACTGCTAAGTATGTTATATTTACCAAAGCTTTAAAGTTTGGAGTTTCAGAAATTTTTCACATTGGGACATTTGGAATTGCAATAGTTTAGATATTTTTTAAATTATTTCCTCTGTTTAAAGAACATGGAAACTATGTAACTTTTACTGTCTAACTGATTATAAGATTTTTCTGATTTTGAATTTGTTTTGCAACGGTTATTTTAATGGTTCGAACATTTTTTCGAAGAAAGCTTACGGTTGTTACAGTTCCTGTTCTTTCTTTTTAAACTGAGATTTTTTTTCTTTACTTCGTGATTTCTTCTAGAATATTTGTGTACTTATTTAAATGTTTGATTTTTTCATTCAATGGGAACTATTTTTTGTGTTCATTGCAAGGAACCGGATAGAAAGATGGATATACTGAACGTGCACATGTTTCGGGTGACACTGACTGTACATATAAGCCACGTTTTTCAATCAGGTAAGAACAAAAATAGAGATTTGTGTCTTTTTTTCCGTCTTTTTACCTTGTCTTTTATTACTTATTTATTTTCGAATTTTTCTTCTATATATTGGTAGTCCAAAAAGAATCCGACACAAGTATAGGAAGACTTTGGTTATTTGTATCCGGGTTTTCAGAAGCCCAAAGCAGTTATAAAAAAAGAAAAATAGAAAATCTTACATGTATTCAACTGTGCATGCGTCTGCTCATGCGCATAAGTAAGTATATTGATGTGTGTGTGTGTGTGTGTGTGTGTGTGTGTGTGTGTGTGTGTGTGTGTTTACTTGTGTGACAAACGGAGAGTTTATATTTATGTATAGGAATGTCTGATGAAGGAGACGAGGAATAAAGTATATATATATATATATATATATATATGTGTGTGTGTGTGTGTGTGTGTGTACAAAGAGAGAGGGCGGGGGAGAAAGAGAGAGCGGGAGAAATAGAGAAAAACAGAGACGTACACAGCTACTCGTACATATTCGTATACACATATGTGTATACGTGTGCGCGTGTGTTCACAATTATTCGCGTATGACTACATATCACAAATCATATCAGTCGAAATCATGCAACTATTTATAAAGGCTTACATACAGATTGATTATTGGTAAGGAATTAAATATGCATACGGACACAATTTTTACTCAAAAATTAAGTTGACGCATAAAGAAGTAGAAATATAATTAAACGCATATATATATATATATATATATATATATATATATATATATATATATATATATACACACACAATTTATCTTTAGATCAGTCAGCATGAACACATACATACACACCCGCACACACACACACATATATATATATATATATATATGATTTTTACACACACATGCACGCACACACACACATATATATGATTTTTCACACGCACTTGCACACGCACACACACACGCATATATATGATTTTTCATACATATATTTTTGAAAAAGCATATCATTTTTTCAGTACATAAATAAGTACATTCTTATATAGATGTGTGTGTGTGTATAGGTGCATGTGTGTCTGTATGTACGTGCGTGTGTGTGAGCGCGGGCTCATGTATTCCTTTAAGCCAAAAGTCAACCTTTCAGAATAAAATGTAAATTTTTTAATGTCATGTAACCATAATCAAAATCGAAGATTCAACTTAAGATGTATATAAGTATATATATATTATTTTAAAATGTTACATATATATATATATATATATATATATATATATATATATATATATATATATATATATATATATATTAGGTTGGCGCAAAAATAATGTCGTTTTCTCACATATGTTACATTTATATATGATTACTGAATTAATTCACTGATATATATAGCCATGTTATATATCATTTTCAAGCGCGTTTTTCGCTCTATCGAATCGTGTTATTCGTTACCGTTCTCAATCTCTTCATTCATTTCTTTGCAGGCTTTTCGACAGCATGGACAAAATTCAAATCCGCACGATTTTCTTGTTCCAGTTCAAACTAGGCCGAAAAGCTGCCGAGACAGCTCGTGATATCAATGATGCGTTTGGCCCAGGAACCACTAACGAACGTGTGGCACAACGGTGGTTCAAGAAATTTCGCAATGGTGACGAGAGCCTCGAAAATGAAGACGGTCGCGGCCGGCCGACTGCGATTGATAACGAACATTTGAAAGCCTTAATTGAAGCCGATCCTCACAAAACTATACAAGAAGTTGCTGTTGAACTCGAGGTCGACCACTCAACAGTCGTTCGCCATTTAAAGCAAATCGGGAAGTCCAAAAAGTTGGATAAATGGGTGAACGATAATCAAAAAAATCGTCAAAAAACGACATTTTTGCACCAAAATGTAGCCATAAAAAGCATACCCGCTCGGCCCGGTGGCTAGGATCAAAATGTAGTATCTGTGCTTTGTGAGCTGCCGGGTCGGGTGTCTGTCGAACTCTCTGCTTGCAGGAAGGAACCCTGACGAAGCCCCGCCGAAGGGTAGTGTTTCGTTGGGGGAGGTTGACGGAACTGGCCCCCCTCGGGGGGTTGAGATGGTTTATTTATTTATGCCTTTTTCAATGATGGAAGGCAAACAATTTAAATACAGTATTATATTTCTGATAAACTGATATTTTGTCAAAGACATCATGGCCACTTAATTTAACGAGACGAAAAGAAATTAACTTGTACACATTATTAATCGCTGATGTGAATATATAAGTTAGTTCTAATAAATATATTTCGTTGAGAACTGATGTAGGAAAAAGTAGTTTTTCACCAGAAACTTGGTGTAAATATATGAGTTTAAATGATCGTCCAGGGCAACAGCTTCTGACGTTGAAGGTTCAAAAAGTGCTGCGTCCAATGCCATAAAGATTTACAATACAACTGATGGTTATTTATGTTAGCCAAGATCTGAACAAAAAAACACTAAATGGTTAGGTATATTCACCAATTTTCGGAGAATTATAGAAAAAAAAAATGTCGGCATTATGAGAAATGATAGGAACAAAGAATATAGTTTAAGAATAGGTGCGACTACCATTAAATATTGCTTAAAGCAATTTGATTTCATGGGACTTAAGATTCATAAAAAGCAATATGTTTCCTCAAAGAATAAGTTAGCTTGCGTCCATTTTGCCAAAGATTATACATAATAGAATTTTAAAAAGTGGGCTAAAGCGATAACGAGAAACGAATCGAAATTTTACGTCGCTGACTCTGACAGTCAAAAGTTTATTAAAGGAAGGGGATTGAGTAGTATGATCTACATTGTGTAGGGGGAGCCAAACTTGCTTAATGTAAGAGTCACATGCAATAAAGTTCAGATGTTTTAGACCCACAAGACATGAACAAAATTTACACATACGTTTTTATTTACATACACATTAAAATTAAACTTATGGGGTCTCAATTAATACCCAGTAAATAATTATAAAGCTTGAAATTTTTAACTGTGATGAAAAAATGGGTTCAGCCAGCATACAGAGGTGACCGCAGTTTGACCAGCACTCTATTACAGAAAATGTTACATGTACAATTGTGTGTGTAATGGGTCATGGAAAAGGTTCGTTGATTACTTTAAGTGAATTATATAGGCACCTCCACAAAATCGCTAAAAAGTCAGCATACCCTGATGAAAACACAAATGAATTAAATTTTTTTTTAATATTTTTATTAGAAAATTTTGGTAAATTTTTTTACATGTTTTTCACGACCTTACTTAATTTTATGAAAGCTTGAGAAATTCAACATGATAATTTTTTAGTGACTATATTAGTTAAAAGCAGAATTCTTTGAAGAATTTAAATCACAGATTTTTTTTTTTTTTTCAGAATCGGATCTCGTCTTAAGATAATCTGTTCTGAATCGAAAAATAAAAAATGCAATAAAACTAAAATGTTATTAATTAGAGAAACTTTTAATGAATAATATATATTAAAGAAAATATTGTCTGAAGAAATTTTTTCGGTGGAAAATGAATTTTTACAGGATTTGCTTTCATTTTTTTACAATTTTAAATTGAATAATTTAATCCACGAAATTTTCTTATAAGAATTTTTAAAGATTTTAAAACTAAATTTCAACTCTGAGGAAATATTGTTATTAAGTAAAACTATATTTACTAATCATATACTGTAAAGCTTATTACAATCCCCCGAATATTTTTTAAAAAGAATTTCGCTTTTTTTATGCTTAAACGTCCTAATTTTTCTAAGTATGTGTGTTGATACATCACATTATCATTAAAAAGTCACGTGTTTTAAGGATTGTCACCCCTACGGAACAAAGACCCTCATATAAAATTTATCATCTGCTAGCAATTCTGCTTTACCATACTTAACTTAATAAATCGATCAATACGTCAGAAAAAACAAGATCTCGTGGTTGAGAAATGCTTATATACAATATTTTATGCTATAAGTAAGTAATACTTGTTTTAAATCAGATTAATTTAAATTTAAATCTGGTTATTTTCCTCAAATAATATTTCAGAAATATATATTTTATTTTTGTAAGATTTTTAAAACCGAGAATTAACTTTTGTTTACAAATGCGTCAAAATGGCCGATTTTATCGATTTTACTGGAAAAAAATGGATCAATGCAGACCAGCCCATATGGTTTGGGACATATAATAGTAGAATCTTAGTCAACATTTCGAGGTAAGATTTATATATACTAAATTTACTAAAATAAATTTATGTAGATATGTTATTTTGCTATAGTAAATTTTAAAACTTTATTTTAGTAAATTTAGTATATATACATTTTCAAATATTTAGCTTTCAATTAAAACTAAAACTAAAATGAAAGCTTCGAGAAAGCTTTTTCATTTTAAAATTCATTTTAAACCTTACGTATACCGAATTACATGAGGTACCTAGAATTATGGATTGTGTACTGTTGTGGTTAACCTAAAGCACAGACCTGAAAAACCATGAAGCACTTATGACAATGGGTTGGAACATTCATCCAAAACGAGAAGCCTGCAAATGTATGTGATCTCATCAATATAGTAAAATCTCGTGCGGATTTAGTTAGATTACGTGTTTTAATTATTGTATGTGATTTTGTTCACATAAATTTCCTCTTTTCTGTTGATCTCAATGTTTTCGGCAGTGTAAATTCTACATTGGATTTATGCTGTATTCTAGAATATTATTGATTATTTTTCTAAAAGAACATGCGTATATCTGAAGGGACTTAGGTTTATCTATCCCAGTTTTTATTTATTTATCTGTCTATGATGCATTTATTCCAGCCTGTGTGTGGGCAGGCGCACACAGACACAAACACACACACACACACACACAGAGTTTCGCAGGGACACGATATTTTATAATATCAGACATATTAAAAGACTATTCATAACAGAAAAGAAGAATTTCAATTTTTTTTACCCCTTTTTGTTATGAATCGCCTTTTAATATATCTGCTTTTATTGCCCTAACATATATATATATATATATATATATATATATATATATATATATATATATATATATATATATATATGTATATATCAACATTACAGGGTAACTCATTTTTGCATGTTAACGATTTTCGGATTATGTGTCAGTCTTCTTTGCACGATCCTCATATCTAGGCCACGTAAGAGGAGGAAACCGACTCTTTCCAGTTCTACGGCATAACTACCTGCAAAACAATGTAAGACAACAAAACGCTGTAAGATCGAAAGGAAATCCAGAACTTATATAGGAATAAAGGAAGATGTTTGAAAACAGAGAAGCTAATCATACAAAACATTATTTAACAACTAAAATACATGCAAATAGAACCCTCTCAAAACATATATCGTACTGGTCTGTTCTCGGATCAAACCCGCGTAGACTATACACTCAATTTCACACCAAGCGAGTTATGTGTTTACGTCATGATGTCGAATGCAGAATGCAGAATCCCGTGACCTGACAGCCGCATACTAGCTTACAAATGTGGGAAGGAGCTACATTACAAATATATATAAACACCCATTCCACAGCGGAGATGGAGGGCAGGCTCTCATTCATTACATACAAGAATGTAAATTCCGCGTCTGGATGAGGGCTTTGGGTTGACCGCGCCACACACTAACTAAAACGAAGGATTGGTGTGAATAACATGTAATATTAAAAATGAAAGTTGCAATTCTCGTGTTATTCGTTAATCGTTACCACTACTTCACTAGATATTTGTAAAATCACAAAACCCAGGCCAAACACATCAACTTGGAAAATTAAACAAAACTCTACACTAGCTTACAATAATAATTCACAGCATTTAATCTTCCCCAAAACAAAAATCAGAACTCATTTCAAAATACGGATACGAAAACGAATTGTTACTATGTTATCTACAGTCACACACACACACACACATACATATATATATATATATATATATATATATATATATATATATATATATATATATATATATATATATATATATATTAGGGTGTGCAGCTCATATTTTATATCATAAAAAAACAATTTATAGCAATGTTAATGTGATTAATGGCGAAATCACTTCGCTAAGAAGACTTAATGAGACATTAACTTATTATCAATCCCTTAAAAAATAACATCCTTATATTCCAGTAGACGAAATGTGTGTAGACAGAAAGGTGTTTTTCTTTTTTTAAAAAAAATTTCATTTATTGAGAGTTAAATATATGTTTTGGGGCGTGCGATGCCGCGACGCTAGAGTTCTTGTTCAAATCGATCAAGTGAGAATTTTGTTTTAATTTTGAAAACTTATAAATCCATAAAATTTTCTTGTAAGTCTTGGAACGAGCCAGTCAAAGTCCTGATCTAAACCCAATCGAAAAGCCGTAATTCAAGTAAAAAAAGGCAGTGCATGAAAGAAATTCAGGTAATATTGAGCAATTGTTGGAATTTTCCCAAGAAGAATGGTCAAAAATCGGCACTTACTACTGCGAAAAACTTCTTAAAAATTATAGAAAGAGACTGGTTGACATTGTAACATCAAAAGAATCAGTCAGCGAATATTAAACGTAAGAGTTCACTTACTATTGCATATCTTAATTTTTAATTTTTAATTAATACTTTTATTCCAGCTTCTTGAAAATCTTTGAAAGTTGTTGTAATTGATTTAGTAAAGGTTTATTTTAATCAATATATAGTTTAATTAAAATTTGTTGATCATCTTGAAAAAAGAGACAATTTTAAAATATTATCTTAGGATTCACTTACTTTTGCACAGCATTATATATATATATATATATATATATATATATATATATATATATATATATATAATACCCTACGTCAAGAGTACAACTCGGAGTTTCATGCTCAATGCAATCTTCAGGTACCGATTTGAATTTTTACACTGTCTGTTTGGATAACATCGTAAAGAGTAACAGCAAATGTTCATACAACGTTCGGTTCGGGCTTAATGTTAAAAAATAAACACATATAACCACGCGCACGCGCGCACGCACACACACATACACGGACACACACGCACACACACACACACACACACACACACACATATATATATATATATTAAGCATTTCGACGTGGTATAATGTCTAGCAAGCTTCTCTTTATGACTGAATAGTAAGTTTTATATATCATATTAAGTATAACTTTAGCAGTTGGCAACTAAATAAGCAGTGTTAATCTTAATACTACTGTCGACGCTTGTAAACAAACTCAGTCTGCATGTTTTATGTGTCAATATCACTAAGCCTTTTGTTTGTAATATAATATACTCAAATAAATATGCGAAAATGTGAGTAATTAATTAAGGTGTGAAAATTTCAGTTTTGTAGGATCACTTTTATAATGAAAGATCGGCTCCAGAAAAAAATTTGATTTATTAATCTCAAGTTTATTGGTTAATAAATATTTGCCAATTTTTAAATATCCATTTTAAGGAGGAAAAATAATGTTGATCATATACTCAAATGATCCTTGAAAATTTCGTAGCAAACAACAAATCTTAATTACCTGCAAATTATCTGCATATTCAAAGAATACCGTGCGTCTCATATGACGCTGTTGATTGGTTAATATATATGAATATAGAAATTCAAATTGGAGCCGGCCCGTGTATAAAAATGAGTGAATTTCTATGTCAGATGATTTTGCACAAAAAAACGAATTTCCAGTCACAGTACTTAAATCTATAGCATTTTATACAATTCTTTAACGAGGTTTTGGATTGTTTTGGTTTATTTTGTTTTACAGCATATCAACCTCAATGGGTTATTTAATGCCGACAAGATTTTTAGGATAGATTCCTATGAATAGAATATGTATTCTTTGGTTTAGATTGGTTTGGTTTTTGTTTTACGGCATATCAACCTCAATGGGTTATTTAATGTCGACAAATTTTTTATTGCTAGTAATATTTTGTTTTGTCAAAAATCTGTTTCTGGTAATATTTTTCCTTCAAAATTATATTGCTGGTAATATTTTTTTTCAAAAAAGTATTGCTGGTAATTGTTAACTATTTCCCATAGTACTACCACCCCGGGTCAGGGTGGACCTGGGAACACCAGCAATTAAGATGTGGTTCTACACTCCTCAAAACCTCCTGATCAGAGGCCTTGCTGCTGGAAGTAGTTTATCGTCTTACCCAAGACGTGGATGTAGTTTAACGTCTTACCCAGGACAACTATAACGAGGTTTCACACACACACACACAGACTGACAAACACTGACACACACACACCTACCAACTCACACGCGCGCGCATACACACACACATATATATATATATATATATATATATATATATATATATATACTTACCTGTCTTATGTCAGGGGGTATTCCCAAGACGAAGCTCTGCCGAAGAGCAGAGTCTCGTCTCTGGAAACTGACTCCGTTTTTACGTGGTCTCTAGGGAATTTTTGCTCGAGTCTACGGGCTCGGATACCCCACTTTAAACTCGGCCTTTTACCACATCTTGCAGCGTGGGGCAGCGAATATATATATATATATATATATATATATATATATATATGCACTCACGCACGCACGCACACACACACAAACACACACACACACATATATATATATATATATATATATATAAATATATATATATATATATATATATATATATATATATCAGAAATGTCATGAAATGGACTGTTGCTGCTTGATGTTGATATCACTGGATTACTTCAACCAATGATTTTATCCGAATAAAACCATTGGTTGAAGTAATCCAGTGACTTGAGCCTAAAAGGTTCAATACCTGGCCACAGCAGAGGTGAATAAAAACTTGGAGAGTTGAGTTACGAAACAGAAATAACTGAAATTGAGATATCCAGAAAAGGCATGGCACGTGGAACTAGAACAATCTACCCAAGTGGACGAAATAAAAGGTTCGATTCGAAATTCGAATATATATCACTTGAAGAAGGCAGGAGCGTACAGCAACCGAAACGTAGTGAATATGACAACAAAGATGAGGACAACCGTCTGAACAATGTAAATAATGTAAATATCCAGAGAATACTTATTAATCCTTCATTAATCTGGATACAAAAGCGACACAAAAGCGTCTAACCCGGTGAAAGGCGAAATCAATACACCAAACACTGGTTAAACGAAAATAAACAGCCAACCATTCTCCGCCTGGCACATTTTTTTCACTTTAAGCCTAAAAGGTTTATATTCATTGATATGTAATTGTAACAGCTCACCTGTATAAATCTTCCTTTTTCTTTATTAGGTACACCTACTCTCTTTGTTCTTTGTAAGCATTTATACGGTATGCTTCAATGAAGTGCCTCCAGTCCAGCATATTATATTGATCCAAACAGCAAAAAAGCTGTTGTGCGCATCTGACATCCAAGCACATTGCGCATGCCTGAAGGTAGCATCTACTTGTTTCGTGTAATCGCGTCTGACAGGAGTGGATGGAAGAACCAGATGCCGTGGGTCACCAATCGAGTTTTTAACAAATCAAATCAAAGAGATACCACCAAAAAATCAATGATGACAAAGGCATGTGATTATTTGTCTCCAAATTATCGATTATGTTATCTTGAATTAACTTTTTTACGATAGAAAAGTTGAAAAAGAAATGTTTCATCACTTAGAGTTTCATGGAAAGTCATAGAACGACTGATATTGTGACAGGCGAACAAGAAAGTGTCACAATACAGAAACTCTCATCTCTCTATATATCTATCCATCTTATTTTTTAAATCTTTTTATCTTTTTTATCTTTTCCTTATTTGTTCACTTTCCTTCTTTCTCTTTCTTTCTTCTTCCCTTCATTTGTATTTCTCTCTTTTTTTCACTCTTCCTTCCTCTGTCTCTCTTTTTATTTTTCTCCTGTCTCTTTCTTTCTCTATTATCGATTTTTCTTATTTTTTCTTCCTATTTATATCCATGAGTTTCTCTCCATACCTTGCCAGAACATTTTACTTCTGACTAAATTTGCTGTGAATAAAATCCATTATGATTTCTAAATCCGTTAAGATTATCGACTCTATCCCGGGAAAGTTCTTCAAAGAATAACATTTCTAAATTATTTCCTAAACACCTAATTACTTACGTTTTCAGTCCATTATTCTCAAATATTACAAACTCCAAAAATGATTTCAATTATTTAATTCCATTAAACTATTCTTCGGTGCTTCTGTTTGATTTTAACTGATCGAAGCATCAGCAACAGGGAAGTTTTAAGGAAAATAGGAACAATATGGAAACTGATACAGGTAATAAAAAAGAAAGAGCTGAACTTTCTCTGGCACATAATGAAGAAAGAAAGCCTGGAGAATTTAGCACTCATGGCATATTGAATACAAGAGAAGCAGGGAAACAGTGAGTAACCTACTTAATGGTGTTGTGTAAATGAATTGCAGAACAAGGGCAAAGAGGGATGGAAGTTACTTCAAACAACAAAATATTGGAAGCTGTAGAGAGCTATGACTATTAATATCCTGAAAAGACTTGGCCCATAAAAGATAATCAAAAACAAAAATCTGACTAAAATATTAAAATATAATTAAATTATTCCAGCAGACTAACGTTTGTAAAATCAATTCATATCTAAAACCATTCTGTTGTTTTCAGTGTCCTTCTACAGTTGCCTTGTATCAGATTAAATTAATCATAGTATTTAACATTACTTACAACAGTTTTTATTGCTTTCTAAATATCATCTTTGCTTTTCTGCTTATATTTCTGAGATGATATATTGAAAGTATTTACAATATTTACATTGATCTGACTGTTGTTCTCATCTTTGTTGTCATATTCACGACGTTTCGACCGTTGTACATTTCGGCATTCTTCAGATTATTGTAATTTCGTTCGTGTAGATTGTTCTAGTTCCACGTGCCATGGCTTTTCCGGGTATGTCAGTTTCAGTTATTTCCCTTTAGTAACTCAACTCTCCAAGTTTCTGTTCACCTCTGCTGTGGCCAGGTATTGAACTCACAACTCTTTTGGGTCAAATCATTGGATTGCTTCAACCAACGCTTTTATCCACTGAGCCATGTGTGCTTGGAGACGTATATCACCTGAAGAAAGCCGTTGTATACAACGGCCGAAACGTCGCGAATAAAACAACAATGATGAGAACTGTCTGAACAATGTAAATAGTGTTTCCCATTTTATATAGATCGCCTTTAGAACTGTACAAGTTTTCTTTTGTAACATAAATATCTAGGGCAATTGGGAATTATCTCATTTTTGGCAAAATGGGCAATAGTCATCTTTACAAAATATGAAGAATCATTGTCTTCTATGAATATAAACTTTAGCTTTAAGTTTCTTGGGTGTGACTTGTACAAATTTAAAAGGACGCCTAATTTTCCTGCAGTTAAAATCCGTTTTCATGCACCTTTTTGTTAAAACGAGGTTTCTTTTTGTGACGTTTAACTAAAAGGTGATAGTTTGGTTGCTTTCATGTTATGTGCCAAGGTTTCTTAATATTATTCAGCTTTTCTATCTATTTGCAACACATCCACAGCACCACATTTTCAAATATTTTCTTACTGGTTAAATCGCTTTTTCGCATATTATATTTCTAAATTTCTCTCATCTCTTAAAGCCATCTTTCTTGTTCGTATCTTAACAACCTCAGATACGCAGACTACAAGAACTCCCACATAAGCTAATGAAGGAAAGCGAGAAGAAAGGACTAAACATCAATTGCAAAAAGACTGAATGCATGGTTGTTGGAACAGCCCAACAGGCAAATTACAAAAGAGAGATACCAAAATCAAACAAGTAAAAAAAAAATTTGAATATCTTGGAAGTGTTTTAACAGAGGACGGAAAGTGTGACACTGAAATCCGGAGGCGCATTTGGATGGCAAAAGATGCCTTCCAAAAGCTAAACAAAGTTAAAAGAAACAGAAAAAAATTGTTAGAAACAAAGATAATAATACTGACTTTTTACGTAATATCATTGCTCCTCTATGACAGTAAATGTTGGATAATCTCCTCACATTTGAGGAAGAAACTTGAAGCAAGAGAAATGTAGTTCTACAGAAGGATGCTAAGAATACCGTAGACCGAACATGTGAGCAACGATGAAGTTTTTAATAAAATGGAAATAAAAAGGACACTTATACTTAACATCATAAAGAGACAGTTGAAATTTTCAGGACAAATAATGAGGAAAGAGGGCTTTAAAATTTCAATACTCACAAGGCAAATTCAAGGCAAAATGGAGAGAAGAAAACAACGCGTAACTAAGAAGATATAAATATTAAGAAAAAGATATTGTTACTGTTTTCAATTTCTCTGTTTAATTCTTTCTCCATTTCAAATCTCTTAATAATTTAATATCTTGTTTATCTTTCGAATTTATATTTATCCTACGACCCACCATAATCTTTGTAGATCTGAAATTAATAAATAAACGACTGTATAAATTTATTTACAATATTATGGACAACTCTGACATCACACCACTAAATTAATTATTGCAAATATGTCTAATAAAAATAAATATTATAAAATGAAATTTATATGGTTTATTTATTGTTGTGGTAGGATCCACCTAATTTGCATAGTGGAGTACCGACCATATAAATATGGTTGGTACCGGGAAGCGAGGGGAGGAATCAAGAGATTCTCTCGGCGACTGTCGAACTCTCTGCATTAGCAGAGGGGAACCCGGACGAGGTTTTACCGAAGGGCAAGGTTTCGTACGGGGAGGTTGACAGAGCCTGAACCCGTCTAGGTGGGTTCAGAAAGGCCATATTTTTGGCCGACCCTACGGGCTCGGGGATACCCACATTAAAACGGCCTTGTGCTACATTCGATCCTCGTGGGTGGATTGATAAATACAGGAATCGAGAGATTCAACCAGAGACTCTGCCCGACTGCGACTCAGTCAACACACATTCCAGGAACGGTCTTCCCAGGAATATACAAAAGACTATATGTAAATATTGTGTACACTTTCTTGTTTCAATACATTTTGTTCTAAGTACATTTTGTGTTGCATTATTATTCCATGCATTAGTCAAGTTTCAACAATGGCGACGAGGTAGAAAGAACCATACGAAAAACAAAGAATTAATAATTGATAGCTTCAACAATTGGGACAAGTCATTGAAGAACCCAGGCTGAAGGAAAAAATCATTAATTAAAAGTCCAACATCTAACGGAACGGCGAAGGATTCTGAATTTCTGGATATTTAGAAATCGTTAAAGGACGACTAAGCATAAGGAACGTTCACTCAGAAAAATTTGAAAGGTGTCGTAAACGAATAACTGTGATTTTAAATTGAAAAAGTTATCTACGAGACACCCGTTAAAAAAAAAATCTGGCCGACTACAAAAACGTGCATGGAATTAAAAGGCACACAAATACACCGTGTCGATTTTGAAAGGTAACGAACTTTTTTTTTTTGTTTGCTCAACTATATTTTATAGTGTCGAATTTACCACTGATAATAAAAATCAGAAGTTTGTCATTGAAATACGCGAACAGAAGTAATAAAAAAAATACCAAAGTTGATTATCACGGGCTTGAATGTAAAAGCAAGACATAAAATAAAAAAGTCGTAAGTTGTTTCGATTTTTCTGGTCAGCTTATATTATATCCTTAGATACACAAATTAAAGGTATATTCTTTGTTGCATGAACACTATCAGCTAAAGATGGATGAATTATCTAAAGTCATATCTGAATTATTAAAATCCCAGCAGTTGAGTTAGGCTGAATTATTCAAATCCCAGCAAAAATATCAAGAAAAGCAAGAGGAAAGACTTTTAGAAATTCAAAAGTTAATACTGGAGAAATTAAACAACAATCAGGCAAATGAGGGAAATTCTTCATATTCTAATAACACCATATTTAATTCGCTGGAAACTTTCAACTATGTGCCAGATGAAGAAAAAACGTTTGAAGCGTACTTTAAACGATATGACGATATTTTCTACACAGACTGTGAAAACTGGTCGAATTCAAGAAAAGTCAGTCTATTACTAAGAAAGCTAGGTACAGCAGAACATAGCAAATTTGTAGATTTTATTCTACCGAGAAGAACGAATGAATTGGAATTCTCGAAAACAGTGAAATTGCTAAAAGAGCTGTTTGGAGCAAATATGTCGCTTTGGCATAAGCGATGGTTATGCATGAATGTCATTAAATCCGACGATCAGGATTATTTAACATATGCATCTATAGTGAATAGACATTGTGACAATTTCAGATTGGCAGAGATTACGGTGGAAGAATTCAAGTGTTTAATTTTTGCTCAAGGACTGGTATCCAGTAAGAGTGCCGAAATAAGACGTAGAGTTTTGTCTAAACTCGAATCTGAACAAAACCTTACCCTGAAAAAGTTAGCAGAGGAGTGTCAGCGGGCCGTAAGTTTAAAGAAAGAGTCTCAAAAAATCGAAGAAGCTGGCATTACTTATATTAAAAAAAAATAAAAAAAACAGTCAAATTACCCATCAGAAAAAAATTGGAGAAAAAATTCGGCGTATTTTAAAAATAGACAAGAAAAATTAAATAAGAACGTGGAGAAAAAAAAGGTTCCACCATATAATTGCAGACGCTGCAACGAAAGACACTGGGAGGTAAATTGCCCATATAGAAATAAGAAATGTTTCGTGTGCCACAAGAAGGGACACAAAGGATCGTGTTGTAAAACGAAAAAATTCAATAGCCGAATTAGACAAACAAATTCGAATATCAAATCAGATAGAGATTTGAGGAAATATGTGACTACTGAAATATTTAAAAAGAATATCAAATTTCAACTCGATTCGAGTTCAGGTTTAACAATAATGAACTATAAAACATGGAAAATTTTAAAAAGGCCTACAATAATGAAGTCAACGAAACGCGCTCGAACGGTAACTGGAAAGGAAATTAACTTCGAAGGCGAGGTTGTACTTCCCATGAAATTGAACGGGATCGTTAAAAAAATAAAGGTTTTCATTCTGAAAAATGGAGAAAACTTGATGGGTACAGATTTTATTGAAACATTCGAATTGTGGGATAAACCGTTAAACTCATTCTGCAGAAAAGTAGAAAGTAATACGCAAACAAGACAGGACATTAAAGATGAATTAAAGAAAAAGTTTCCGGAAACCTTCACACCTGGTCTTGGAAGATGTAACAAGTTTGAAACTAAATTTGAATTAAAGAAAAATACTATGCCAATTTTTAAAAAGAAACGTAACGTGCCTTTCGCAAGTGTAGAGAAAATTAACGAAGAACTTGATAGGTTGGAAAAAATGGGAATTATTTCGAAAGTAGAATCTAATTCATGGGCTGCGCCGATTGTGTGCATTAAAAAGAAATCAAACCAAATCAGAGTCTGTGTTGATTTTTCGACAGGGTTGAACTCGGTAATCAAGGACTACCATTACCCGTTACCGAGTCCGCCGGAGATTTTTAATAAGCTAAATGGTGGAGTTATATTTTCAAAAATCGACTTATCAGATGCCTATCTCCAAATTCCCGTCGAAGAGGAATGTTCGAAATTACTAGGGATAAACACGCATAGAGGGTTATTCAAGTACAACAGGCTTCCTTTCGGTATTAAAGTGGCACCAGCCATTTTTCAACAAGCTATGGACGTCATGTTGAATGACTTAGACTTTGCGTGCGCCTACTTAGACAACATCATAGTAAGGAGCGAAACCGTCGACGAACATTGAGAGCATCTCAATCAAGTATTTAAAAAGATTCAGGACTTTGGATTTAAAGTCAAAGAGTCAAAGTGCGAATTTGGTTTGGAGGAAATTAAGTATTTAGGTCACATAATCAACAAAAATGGCAGATGTCCAGATCCGGAAAGGTCCATTGCGATTAGAGACATGTCGACGCCCACTAATGTGGCGATGCTACAGAGTTTTCTGGGGCTCGCAAATTATTATCAAGCGTTCATTAAAGGAATGTACAATCTAAGAGCTCCGTTGAATGAACTACTAAAAAAAGACAAGACATGGGAATGGACGGTAGAATGTCAGAAAGCCTTTGATGAAATAAAGCAAATGCTTACATCAGACCTCTTTTTAACCCATTACAATCCAAAACTTGATATTGTAGTGGCAAGTGACGCCAGTTCATACAGGGTAGGAGCGTGTATTCAACACATAATGCCAGATGGTTCTAGAAAACCAATTGCACATGCTTCGAGAACTTTACTCCCAGGAGAAAGAAGTTACTCACAGATAGAAAAAGAAGCGCTGAGTATCATTTTTGCCATAACAAAATTTCCCAGATACATCCACGGCAGACATTTTATGTTAGAAACGGATCATAAATCTCTGATCATTATTTTTGGTACAAAGAAAGGGTTACCCGTTTATACAGCATATCGTCTGTTGAGATGGGGAACCATGCTTCTCAATTATGATTTTCACATAAAGCACCTATCATCCAAAAATATAATTCATGCGGATAGCTTATCAAGACTCGTACCGAGTCAAGAAGAAAGATTCGAAGAATCAATTATTGCAAATATCAGAGCAGATTATGAGGTGAAAAGCATGGTAAACAACATTTTAAGAGAGCCACCGGTTACATCAAAGGAAATCAAAAAAGAAGCGGAAAGCGATGATTTCATTTTAGAAATAAAAAGCAAAATGGTAGCAATTGACCAAAAAGTGCAGGAGATTTATTCAATTTGTGACGGAGTTTTGTTATATGGTGAGAGAGTAGTAGTACCAAAAAAGTTGCAGAAAAGAATACTACGGGACTTTCATATGGGTCACCCTGGGGTTAATAGAACAAAAAGCTTAATGCGAAACTTTGTATATTGGAAAGGAATGGATGTGGATATCGCAAACATGGTTCATCGATGTAAAGGGTGTGCGTTAGCAGCTAAGGTACCACCTATAGTACACAAACCATGGCCCAAGACGGATCATCCGTGGACAAGATTACACATTGATTTCGCTGGTCCAGTAGAAGATTATTACTACTTAATAGTGGTAGATAGTTTTACAAAATGGCCGGAAGTACTACGCTGCAAAAAGCCTACGTCCAATACGACAACAACTTTTTGCATGAACTATTTGCACGGTTCGGTGTGCCAGAGTGTATTGTGAGTGACAATGGTACACAATTCACTTCTGAAGAATTTAAGGAATTTTGTGAGTTATATCAAATTAACCACATAACGACGCCGCCGTATCATCCGAGGTCCAATGGACTCGCAGAAAGATTTGTCGATACTTTAAAGCGCGCGCTGAAGAAAGCCTCAGGAGTTCCAACAGAAAAGGCGCTTCAGCAATTCCTACAGGTATACAGAATTACGCCAAACCAGGGAACACACTCAAACATGGCACCAGCTGAACTAATGTTCGCTAGGAAAGTTAAGTCAGTGTTTGACAAGCTTTTGCCAGGAAAAAATAGAGTAAAGAATACTATGTATACAGCGAGAAAAAGATACATTTCCGGAGAGAAGGTGTTTTTCAAGTGCTACAAAAACAACGTTGAGTTCTGGGAGCGAGGCATAGTGGACAAGAGAATCGGTGACCTGATTTACATAATTAAAGGGCCGAAGAATACTCATAAAAGGCACCAGAACCAACTTAAAAAATGTTACGTTCTAGAGCATGAAGAGAGTATACCGGATGAGGAGGAAGATCCCATTGATGTAATGTATGATATGTTTCAAGTAGAACCTCCGCAGAATATTCCTGAACCGAGAAGATCCGGTAGGAAACGAAAGTTCACGGAACCATTGGACGTGAATCCAAAACGAAAAAAATATTAAAAGTATGCAAATGGATCTACAAAGAAATAGCCATAATCATCAACCCATATAGGAAGCCAGTTTGAAATCCAAAAGGGATTCCAAGGCTTGGGAGGGGGGTGTTGTGGTAGGATCCACCTAATTTGCATAGTGGAGTACCGACCATATAAATATGGTTGGTACCGGGAAGAGAGAGTAGGAATCGAGAGATTCAACCAGAGACTCTGCCCGACTGCGACTCAGTCAACACACATTCCAGGAACGGTCTTCCCAGGAATATACAAAAGACTATATGTAAATATTGTGTACACTTTCTTGTTTCAATACATTTTGTTCTAAGTACATTTTGTGTTGCATTATTATTCCATGCATTAGTCAAGTTTCAACATTTATCATATAAGTATGTCCAGAAAATTATCCAAAATTAATATTAACCAGCCGATGTTGAAGATACTTCTTCATAAATATAACCAGTTTTAAAGAATATAAATAAATAAACACACACGTCGCTCTCTGTCTCTCTCTGTCTCTCTCTCTCTCTCTCTCTCTCTCTATATATATATATATATATATATATATATATATATATATATGTATATATATATATATATATATATATATATGTATATATATATATATATATATATATATATGTGTGTATATATATATATATATGTATATATATATATATATATGTATATATATATATATATATATATGTATATATATATATATATATATATGTATATATATATATATGTATATATATATATATATATATATGTATATATATATATATGTATATATATATATATATATGTATATATATATATATATGTATATATATATATATATATATATATATATATATATATATATATTATATATTGTATATATATATATATATATATATATAATTTCATCTTTTAGTATTTCATACTTTTTCTCACCAAACATCGTCTTTTATGTTTAATATGCAATGACATCTTCCGGAATTGTCCCTGCGGGTCTCTCTATCCGAAAAACCTGTGTGTGACCCTCAAGCAGAATCTCTTCCCGGGAAACTGGTCACTAGGCTAATTGGTTGTTACATCAAAGACTTCGCGACGATCACCTGACAAATTCCTGCCATCAGTGACTTAGCCATTCTATTCCAGCCACCTGAAATAATCCCACATACATGAATTGGCTAAAAATATAGGCGCACACCGTTTATTCTACGTTGTATCATATTGAGTTCAAAACAGTTGATGTCAAATGTGATTAAATATCAAAATCTGAATTTATTCTTTAAATCAATATTTATTGAATTTATTGGATTTGTAATATTTAATAAGATCTTTCCTTATAACAGGATACATTCACTATAACTAAATACTATAACTCCAGGTATGCGTGAGAAATTCTTGAGGTACTAGCTCTCGCGTATTATCCTCTTTTTATTAGAAGTTAGCACCGTATTTGACCTTGAGTCCTTTGAAACTGAACTTCAAACATATTGCTTCAGTTAGCATATACGTGTGCACATTTTTTGGAAGTGCATGTGAACTAAAGAGTAAATGAACTTCCACTTCATGTAAAACAATTTCAAAATTTCAACTAAACTTTCTACAGTGACATTTTTCAGCAAATCCTCAGTATTTAAACTCTACCGGGTTCATGGATTACGTCCATCTTTATAGGTGAAGGAAAACTCATCACCGCCGGGATAGCACCAGAAAAACATAACTTATTTTATAACCGAATAAAATTTATGAAGAATCAAAACCTTAATTATTTAATATTTTTCTTCAAATAAAGGATTTGAAAAGGCATTATGTAAAATATGAAAGTTATTTGTTTTTAATCAGTTTTATTAAAGCAAATCATAAAGAAATTTATTTTTTAAAAAAGTAAATTGATATATAAAAATAATTCAATAAAATACACTTGTTAAGAATTATTTTTTAATAAATTAAATCGAAAAATGAAAAACAAAATGAACCTGTTTTTGTTTTAATTATTTTTGATAAAATAAATCGTAAAGTAATTTAATTTTTAATAAATTAAATAATTTCAATAATTCATAACATCAAATATTTTAAAATTATGATTTACTTTATTAAAAAGAACTGAAAACAAAAAACAGATTAATATTTTTCTTAATGCCTTTTCAAATGCATTATTTAAAGAAAAATATTAAAGGAGTAAGTCACTTATGAACACTTTTCTGAATTTAAGCTATCTTTACCAAGAATCTAACATTTTCTTTCCTGTCAAATACGATCGAACTTATGGTATAAGTGTGAAACGTAATCTTCGGCTTAAGGAAAACAAATGCATCATTAATAGCGGTGTAGCTAATAGCCCAGATTAACCCTCACCCAGAATATACTGGCGTATAGATTTGGCTATCCAGAATAACACCAGGGATATGTTTGGGGAGAGCCTACTTCATAACTCAGGCTATAAAACAGTCTAGTCTAAACTATACAATATCCAAGACCAGTTATCACAACATTTAGAAAGTATCAGTAACTGTCCTTCTTAATGAGAGTGTGATGTGATGGATCGATTCACTCTACAAACGTATAACGGTTCATTCAACATTAATCAGGTATCCATGTTTCTAAGAAAGAACTAATCTGTTTAAAAAAAAAAAAACAATTCGCTTCCAGAAGTTAACACTACTAATGTGCAAACCAAGGAATTGGAGTAAAACTGAAGACTTTAGAATTCCGACAAGAATCTCTGTCACTGAATGATACACATTGGCCTCGAATATCACCTGTGGATAAATCTTATTACATGGGAAAAAGGAATAGCTATATTCTAAGACCATTTCGTATTTTTTATAAACTGGACTAGACTACTAGTACAGGATATAAAACATTACAAAGGAAAAGTTATATATATATATATATATATATATATATATATATATATATATATATATATATATATATATATATATATTCATATTAATGGCAGTTAAAGTTATGATGCTATGTCTCTGCAGGACATACGGTATCATGACTCAATAAAGATTTTTCTCTATTATTTGTGAATTGCCATAATTTCTCAGAAAAAATAACGGAAGGCTTTACCATTACCTTCATGGTTTAGAATTCGGAGTTTTCCTTCCCCTGGAATGGTTGCCACTCAAAGAACCCAGTCTATCTTGATATTTAAACTATAGCTAAAGAAGAGACGGGTTTTTGCCTTTCCCAAGAGCATTTATGTGAAAGTGAATGCAAAAGACTAGCCTAGAATTTGAATTCAGTTCACAGATTTCTACTTATCACCACAATATCCGCTACATTACTGTGCATATAAAATTGTCCTCAGTATGTGTGTTGCCAAATCAGAATACAAATATTATTTTGTTTTATTATTAGCTTCTATGATTTAAGAACGTGTTGTGAAATTGACTAATAAAATGTTTACTTTTTCAGTCCCGATAAGTAAGGCGCGTGTTGTTACGAAACAATCAACGCAGCACAAAATTTAAAAGAAAAGATTAAAAAAGCAACTTGTTGTCAAAGGATATGACAAGGTTTACCACTTCACAATGAAAAGCAACCAGTAGTAACAAACAACAAACGCCAATATACAAATTAACAATATTTAATTATAACGAGACAATAATGAAAACATTATTAAGTTAATGTGTGAAAAGGTGTGTACTGTACATTTCTGTATGGAAAGATGTATGCGTTAGATGTAGGTATATCCACTAATTCGCCGAAAAAAACAGCATAGCATGATGAAAAAATGGCCCAAACTTAATAAAACTGAAGTTTTATCATCAAAATGTTTATGTTATTATTAAGTAGAAAGACCAAAGTATTTTTTATTATTTTTTTTTTCATTTTTTCTAGCACGTTCGAAATTTTGGTTTCTTGTTTTTCTACGTCAGCGGTCTACGTAATATTTACCATTAGTTTTTTAGCGTCTTTTTTCAGGCGAAAAACATATTGATTTGAAATTCTTGCAAAAAACAAATAATTGTCAGATTTTAATGAAACTTTCAGAACCTATTCACAAATGAATTAAATTATTTCATATATTTTTTAAGAAATAAAAAATATATTTTTTACATCTGTTACCCGCCCTTACTTAATTTTATGAAAACACGAGAAATTCGATGGCGTTGATAATTTTAGTTAAAAGTAGAATTTGAAGAATATAAATCATCGATTTTTTGTAAAATCGAAATACACAGCTACCAAGAATTTAGCTCTGAATTGTAAAATACAAAACCCAATAAAACTAAGACATTATTTAATTGGAAAAATCGTTCAATTGCTTTTATGAATAATATACGTTAAGGACAATATTGTCTGAAGCCAAAATATTTTTCCGATAAAAAATGAATTTTTACAAGAGTTGTTTTCTTTTTTTTCAATTTTAAGTATAAAATATGATAAAGTTGTTAAATATTTTAAAATTATATTTCAATCCGTTCGCTTGATGAAATGTGATTATTAATTTAATCTATTTTTACAGATTATAAATTTGAAAGATTATTACAATCTGCGACACTCGGGTATTTTAAAAATATTTTTGAATATGCAAAAAATGTTTTAAAAACGTTTTTTCCAAATATACGTTTTAGACATAAATGTCACGTGTTTTAAGAGTTGTTTCTCCTGACAGCAAGAACCTGTCCTCAAAAAAGTTTTGTTTTCCTTCTGGTGAGCACGTATTAAATTCTCTGACCATTATCGTTGCATTTTCAGAATTTTTAATTTTCTTTTTTTACTTCTTATTTCACTAAATATTTTAATTTAATTTTTTAAATATAATTAATTTATTGTTTTTCTGTGAGAGACATACTGCAATTATGAATTAATTTTTTAGTTTCAAAGTTAGGAACGGAAACAGTGCAGGGTTTGGACATTTTCTAATTTTCCTCAAATTATACCTCTTGAAAAAGCTATTATTTTTTTTTACAAGATCTTTAAAAGGAGAATTTGACTTTTGTTTACATATTTCTAAAAAAAAATGGCTGTACATCGATTTTTGTCAATTTTTCTGACTCAAAAAAAAAAAGATGTTTAAAATTTTCGGACGTGCTAGGAAGGATTTAAAAATGTAAAAAAAAATAAAAAATATTTTGGGCTTTCTGCTTAATAATGACAAACATTTAGACGACAAAAAATTGTTTTCATCAAGTCTGTTTTTTTTTTTTTGTTTTTGTTTTTTTTTTCACCAGGTCTGCTCTTTTTTAGTGAATTAGTGAAGAAACCTAGTTATATGTCTGGAAAGTTAAAATTCACTTAGCTTTGATTATTCGCCTGAAAAATTAGGGGTTTCTCTTTTCCCTTTTCTCTCTCTTTCTCTTGTTTTATATTTCTCTTTTATTCTTTTTACTTTCAGTTCAGTTCTTTTCAGTAGAGCAGCGATATCTTTTGGTATTTTGTTCTTTCTTCAATGTTATACGTTTTGATCCCAAAAGTTGGTCGTTCACTGTCATCTTCACAACAATGTAGAATTTGCCGTTCAAGTAGGAAGATTCGATGCTGTAAGAGTTGTAGCCTGTGTCCAATTGAATGGGTCATATATGCCTGTCTTACGTGACTATCACACTTAGTAATTCACTTGTGCATTTGGAATATACAGCATGGTTCCTAGGCCCCACTCTATTCCTTATCTACATAAATGACCTTCCTGACGCCATAAATTCCCAAGTTGGCATCTACGCGGATGACACCACAATTTATTCCTGCCTCAAAAACAAATCTAGTGTCACTGACAAAACTCACCTGGTCGTGCGTCTCGAAAAGGACCTCCAATTATGGGACGTGAGGTAGTTAACCACCTCGGTATTGATTAGGGCTTCGAAGACTTTGCCGAAGAGGGGAAGGAGACTGATAGGACGGTAATTGGAAGGGTCAGATGGGTCGCTGGAGTTCTTGAAGACAGGAACAATCGAAGAGGACTTCCAGCAGTCAGGAAAACAAGATTCCTTGAGGCAGTAGTTGAATAGTTTAGAAAGGGCGGGCGCCAGTTCAGGCGCGCATTTCTTCACGACAATGGCTGGTATCCCGTCTCCACCACTAGCCTTGTTGGGGTCTAAATTGGAGATAACGCCCAGTACCAAAGATGGGGTTATGTTAGCCCACTCAATATGGCCTCAGTTCTAAGAGGGAAGTCGGGTATGGGTACACCGGAAGAGTCGAGCGTCGAGGTGAATGAAAATTTCCGAGCAAAGCATTCAGCCTTGTCGGTAGAGGAGGTCAGGACTTCGAACTGGTTGAATAAAGGAGGTATAGAGGCTTTGCAATTGTTCAATACGCTCTTGCAGAGACACCAATAATCTTTGGAGCCAAATTTGCGAGATGCAATACGTTCCTTCATCCGAGCCGCAAATAGTGACTTAGCATCGTTGAGGACACGCTAGGCCCCACTCTATTCCTTATCTACATAAATGAGCTTCCTGACGCCATAAATTCCCAAGTTGGCATCTATGCTGATGACACCACAATTTATTCCTGCCTCAAAAACAAATCTAGTGTCCTTGACAAAACTCACCTGGCCGTGCGTCTCGAAAAGGACCTCCAGTCGGTTGTGAACTGGGGCAAGAATTGGCTGGTCAACTTCAACGCTTCGAAGACAAAACTGCTCTCTATTAATCACCACAGAGATCCTTCCCTGCCCTCCATTAGAGTGTCTGACGCTCAACTTCTCGAGAGCAACTCTCTGCGGCTTCTCGGTCTCACGTTGACTGCTGACCTGAGATGGAATAAATACATTGAGTCAATTGCTTCGTCCGCCGCAAGGAAAGTTGGCTCCCTGTGCCGCGCCAGGAAGTTTTTCTCCCCGGAATCGATCCTCCAGATCTACAAAGCAACAATTCGCATGGAGTATTGCTGCCATATATGGTCTGGTGCCCCTTCTGTTTACCTCGGGGTTCTTGATAGGCTCTAGAGGCGGATATGCAATATAGTTGATCCTGCCCTGGCGTCTCGTCTAATCACTTTCTCACAGACGTGCCGTCATCTCTCTCTGTCTGTTCTACAAATGCTTTCATGGAAATTGCTCCGAGGAGCTGCATTCGCTGGTTCCCAGTCGTCATGAGTTCAAGCACCATACGAGGCTGGCATCCCGCTCTCACCCCTTCACTGTCGAAACTCCTAAATGTAGCCGTCTCTTCTACTCCAATAGCTTCATGTCTCGCACCTCTCGCCTGTGGAACTCCCTTCCCTATTCCTGTTTCCCTGAGAGCTATAATCTCCAGCTATTCAAGTGTAATGTCAATCGACATCTCCAGTTGGCTTGATCTATCCACTACCCTCGTCCTTTCTTCTATCACTCCTATCTGATCTTGATCTAAATTTTCTGTAACCCCTTGCGTCCTAGTGGCTTCCCGCCTTGCTTGGGGTGAAATGCTTAAAAAAAAAATGGTATGATGAGTTAAATTGGATCTTGTCTTCATTGTGCGATTTCCTTTGCTTAACGGTAACATGTAAAAAGAGATTATATTCGCACAAGACCCGGATTCCAATTGATTCATGCCAACGCTTTCCCGCTCAACGCTTTACTTGCTCACGTAATTCTGCACGTGTGAGAATCAATTTTTTTGCTTTCGTTCGGACATGTTACTGGGATCACCAGTTTGACTGACCTAATTGTTCTTGTAGTCAGCGACTATTATTACAGATTAAAAGATCGATGGTGAGTTAATGTATTATATTATTAAAGAAATGGAAAAAGAGATGGTTTGCTAAGTGCAAAATGTGTGTGTGTTTTAGGGGTTCGGGTTGCGTAAGGATATAACACGTGCCCAGGCAAGAAAAAAGATTTTACAGTCAATCATAGATGAAAATTTATTTTATTCCTATAAATAAAAATAGAAAAGATTCTCTGTAATGTGTAGCGTGTCTTAAATTTCTGCCGAACCATTCAATGAAACCAAGTTCAACATTTCCTAACTAGGCATCCTGAACTAGCTGCCAAGGAACCATCCTATTTTGTGACAAAGGCAGACTTAACCGGGTGTATCGAAAAAATGAGACTTGCCCAGTTGCTACTTGTATTGCTGTCCTAAGAATTGAAAAAACGGGCAATTGCCGAAACTTTGACACTAAAGATAATTGACATGTCAGACAATATAAAAATTCAGGAAATCAAAGAGATCCCATTAAGTATCTTTACCATCAAAACTATGAAGTCTATAAACATATCATCTGACGTAATATAATAATAATATAATACGTACTATATATATATATATATAAAGGATTCGAATTTTAAAGGAAAATTCGAGTTTTATCAACACATGAGGAGCACAACAAAAGAAGGTGACACTCATGAAATTGTGTTGAGTTTTATGGCAAAAGGTCTTTGGTAGAAAATAGTAATCGGGTGTAACATTGATGGATCTCCTGCAATGCTGGGTAGTAAATCTGGTTTCTTTATATGTGTCAAATATCAATACTGATATAAAAAAAACTGCACTGCATGATTCCTAGATGCACATTATGCACAAAGATGTTAGTTAATACTTTCAAATTCCTTCTCGTTGTTGTAGATATGATGAAATTTGTTAAATCTAGTTCGTTGAAAACAAGTTTATTCCCTGTGTGAAGTAGGATAGTGTTTAAGAAGTAATGTGGTAGTTCGTGTTGCAGCGAGGAAGGAAGGAGTGAAAGAACTCTTGACGAGAAGTTGGAAGGATAAAATAACTAAATTTGCTCCCTCATAATAAATGGCGGCTTAACTACAAGACATTTTCTCATGACCCAGGAACATCAACAAGGCACTTGAAGGCCTCTACACTACCGTCATACACTTAATGTGCAAATTAAAATCATTTCGGTTTAAATTTATGTTTTATGGAACGAAAAGGTAATGCCAGGTTGGTACATGTTTGCGAATTTATGTGAGAGCTGTTGTAATGTATGCCAAAAGGGTGTTAAGATTGGGGAAACACCTAACCGATTGCTCTCGTAATCACTACGGTGGTAATGGGCACGGGAGATAACCAAAATAACACTGCATCGGAAACCACAGCAACTTTAGGAACCGACTTCACAAAACACCGTATCTTGCCAGCTGCTGGTTTCCCCCCTGCTTTTATTGGTATGAGGCATCTTAAAAAGACCCAGTTCTTGACCAGTTGCAGAGAATCCCGTATCTAGACATGCCAAATTGCCCCGCTGTTAATGGAGAAAAAAATGGGATGTAACTGGTGTTGACAAATATGTTCGCCGCATGCGATCCAAGACCTTTTTTGCATCTATACTGAGAAGTGTTCGCCATAAAAGCATTAGGTTACAGGAAGAATAGCACATCAATGAAATGAGTGAATTCAGAAACATTTGTTTTTGCTACATAAACAGTTACGTATTTTGTATTTTATGTAGTTTAATATTAGTTTGGCGCAAAAATAATGTCGTTTTCTCACATAGTAACATATGTGAGAAAACGACATTATTTTTGCACCAACCTAATATTTTCCTGATATCATTGAATCAGTATTGTCCCCTCATTCAGAAACCCTTTCGAATGAATCCCAGGTCTCTGCAAGACAATTTTAAAGATGAATTTGACAAATTTTTGAATCATTCAATGATCAAACATTTTTGTAAAGTTTTCCTTTACTAAATTATCTAAAAAAAATTTGGAAATTCCTTTGTTGTACCGATCCACTTAAACATTGTGAACAAGGTTTTCTTTCAGCAATGTCAACTGAAAATGATAGATAAGCAGGTATATCTAAAACGATTTCCCAGAATTGTATAAATTTATTGAAAAGAATCAGGTTTATCTATCTCATTAATTGGGTAAAAATGTATTGAATAAAATAATATTCTAATTTTGCTTAGTTAGCACGACAGTTACGGTCTGCTAATACATCATAAATAATAGACTATTCTATTTCGATCGCGTAGAAAGACGGAAAAAAACATATCAGAGATGCTATTTGGTTTAAATAATAAAAAGAAAGAAGTTTTCAACATCTGTTTCAGTGGCATGGAAAAAGTACTCCCTTATTTATGATTGCTATTGCAATATTTTGCTAAACTTGTTAAACTCAAATATTTAAGGGGGATTTCTACGGATATTTTATTGTCGTAGAACACGCCATGAGCCAATTATTAACTTAAGAGTTAAGATTCATCAGAAGATTCAAATATTAAAACCGTGAAATCTTCACAGGTATTTCTAGTTATAAATAAATACGGCTTGTCTGTTGTATATTCTATGCTATCTACATATTTTATATCATAGTCTTTTCAAAGTGTACCTCCACACATTCAGACAGGGCGAAATATGTTGGAGGTAAAAGTTTGAGAAACCATGCTCTGCGAAAAATTACGTATTCCTTAGGTAGCTGTATATCATTTAGGTTCCCAAGTTTTTTATGATACGGCTTAAATCTCTTACCCAATCTTTCTGCTACAGTTTTTTCGGCCTCGATGCAACAATAGTAGTAATAATAATAGTAACAAAACTCTTGTTTCCAGAATTTCAGCTGATGTAATTTCGTTCATATTCATCAGCGAGGCAGGATACGGAAACGGTAAACAGTGTTCGAATCCCGGCCGATTCTGAGACGCAAGTGTCCCACGCTGATTTATTTATTTTATATTTAGAATTAAGTATTTTTTGTATTTAGTATTACTTTTGACTAATTTCTTTCTTTCTTTCTTTTTATTTTCATTATTATCATTTTCCTCTTTAATTTTATGATACTACCTTTTTTTTTCAGAATTTAATCTACGCTCACTATTTACATTATTCGGACTATTGTCCTCATCTTTGTCGCCATGTTTATTACAACGCTTCGGCCGTTGTACACTCCGGCCTTCTTCAGGTAGTTGGAATGTCGAACTGAACCCTTTATTTCGCTCACTGGGGTAGACTGTTCTAGTTCCACGTGCCATGTTTAATGGATACCAGTTATCAGTTTCCTCCTGTTAATTCCCCTCTCCAAGTTCTCCACTGCCTTAACCGAGTATTGAACTTACACTCTTTGGGTCCTGTCACTGAATCTAACTAACGCCTTTATCCACTGTGTCAAGGACACATAGCACAATGGATAAAGGCGTTCGACATTCCAACTACCTGAAGAAGGCCGGAGCGTACAACGGCCGAAACGTTGTAATAAATATGGCGACAAAGATGAGAACAATAGTCCCAATGATGTAAATAGTGTACATAATACCTTATCTCAGCAATATAGACGGTTAATCTACGCTGTATTACTGACTTGCAGCTATAAAAATAATTATTTTGTTTTGAGATTCCTTATTCTCTGATCGGCTAATGTTCAACCGTAGACATCCAATAATTTGATTGGCTGATTGATTTGATTGTTTAACGGCATATCAACTCCGTATGAGTCATTTAATGCCGAAATTTAATTTTCTTGAGAGCTTTGAAGTAATTTGGTAATGTTACTATGAACAACTTTGAAGTAATTTGGTAATTTTACTACGAGCAACCATTGTTGCTAATTTTTTTATATATAAAAATGTATTGCTGGTATTTTTACTATAAAAATGTTTTTTATACTTCCTAGTATTTTGTTTTATTTATTTGTTCACTGATTGTTCATAGCTGGTACCCTAACAGGTGCTACCACCTCGGGTCTGGATAAACCTGGAAACAACAGTGATTAAGAGATGATTCCAACAAACATTACTTTTCTATTTTGCTATTCTAACTTCAAAATAATGTAATATTAAATATAAACAGAGAGTCCTTTTGTCATAAAATGGTGTATTTTTTTATTCCATGGAATAAGACAAAAATATGGAGTTAGCAGCAACTGAGATACTTTCTACTTTTAAGCTTATGCGACTTGCAAGTTACATGTTCGAGTTTCTTTTGCAGCTAATTCGTTTTGCATTTTTTGTTTTATTTTTGTTTTGTTTTTTTTGGGTTTTTTTTGGGGGGGGGTTGTTTTTTTTGTTTTGTTTTTTTGTTTTTCATTCTCGGGGTTTAATTAAAATGGCGGAAGAATAAATCGGCTTAAAAACTGATAGAGAGAAACAAAAATAAATAAAAATAGCAATGAAAAATAACCACATATATAAAATGACATCTTTAGCCATTGTAACAATTGATTGACTTCAGCAAATACCAGATTGTCTGAATCGAATTTAATTTCAATAAGCAGCATTTGTTCTAAGATGAATGAATCTGTGGTGAGCCCAATATGTAATAAGTCATCAAAATACTCAGTGTCACACCAGAGCGCCAGAGAAGTCCGGGGCATCAGTGTGTTGGAAGGTGTACAATTCCAGCTTCGAAGGATGTCAGTGTCTGCTCCCGACAGCTAAACAAGTGGTCCAGCCGGTTAGAATGTGCACACGTGGAAGAACCGGGTGACTGAAAGATATATAAGCGCCGTACCCGAGAAGGAAAAGAAAAGGAGTCTCTTACACCTTCACGAGAAGAAATTCCACAAATCACACACTTTACGGCGATATTAATCGAAAAATTCCAGAAGTGAAAATACAATATGATAGGTTTGTCTCGTTTTATTATTATTTTTACAACGATAACGTTACACTATATATATATATATATATATATATATATATATATGTGTGTGTGTGTGTGTGTGTGTGTGTGTGTGTGTGTGTGTGTGTGTAAGCAAATATATGGATATAGATCCGACAGTATGAAGAAAAATATACGGAAAAAACAAAAAAAATCCTTATATGCAATTATGCTGTTTTAATGTTAATATAATGTCAACGTCGGACGTTTCGGTCTAATAAACCATCTTCAGGACATATTCATAAAATATAATTAACATTATCAATTCAACATGACAAAATCATGTCCTGAAGATGGTTTATTAGACCGAAACGTCCGACGTTGACATATTAACATTAAAACAGCATAATTGCATATAAGGATTTTTGTTTGTTTTTCCGCATATTTTTCTTCATATATATATATATATATATATATATATATATATATATATATATATATATAGTAAGGTAAAAAATCCGTTGGTATATAAAGTAATATGAAAATATTAGAACTGATCCACAAAAATGAACTCGATGTATTTTCTTTATACAGAACAATATAATTAATTATCAAACAAATCCTTTTACCTCATATGGGGAATAGGCTATTTCGACAGACGACGAAAGTAGTCGTCTGTCTTTTCAACCCCAGGTGTGGAATGAAGTTCATGAGGAAGTGAAATCTAGTAGAAGTTAGCCGTGAGGAATTGTTATTGGGAGCTAAACTTTAACTTGAAGTTAAGCCTTAATACAGAGTTTATACTTTTCACTGTTTCAGTTGGACGCTAGGCACGAGGCAGTGGTTAAGGACGGTTATAGGTGTTTATCTTAAGGCAGAAAGATTTTATCAGAGAAAACCCAGAACATTAACCTTATGATGACAAGTGGGGGTATTAAAAGAACACAAGTTTTTAACCTAAATTTAAAATTAAAGTAGAATTAAGAATGAACCAAATGAGCCAAAGGGATACAGGCAACAATATACGCTGGGGAAACTTGCAGAAATGAAAAGGAAAAAACGTATCTATGAACACGAAAGGAGCATTATAAACAACAATTTATCAAATGCATTAGTTATGCATAGAAATAAATTCAACAAGTTTGATCCAACGAATGCCACACTTGTTGTAAAAAAAAAGGAAAATTAAATGAAAATTCTCTAGAGTGCCGCTATTGAAACTTATCAAAATATAAATCTATGGCCCGGATTTTTTTCAAAATCCCCATTCCTGAAGAATTACAAGCAAAGACACATGACTACAAAATGTTTTAAAAAAATAAAAGAAAAAGGTTAAATCTATAAACTCACGTTATTCAAAATATATAACACATAAATTAATCCCAAAGTAAAATAATAATTTAAATACTAATTTCAATATAAAAAATCAAAAATATCACTTTCTCACTTTCGTTTATTAGACATTGAATTGTGTCACTTCATGTCCTCCGTAACTCGCCTGATGAATATTTATCAGCGCACATATTCCTCAACATTTTGAAAAACCAATAACATTTTGCTCTTGGGTATAAATACCTGTTACAAAATAAAATATTTGCATTTGCCTTGAGAAGGTAATGCGTCGGCTAAAATGTTTTCCTTTTGTTTTTATTCCTTTTAATGATATACTCTATCCGAAATTTTCACACACACACACACACACACACGCACACACACACACATATATATATATATATATATATATATATATATATATATGAAAAAGACGCCAAACTTGACGAAAACAAAATTTTATCGTCTAAATATTATTATGTTATTATTAAGAGGAAAGATCAAAGTATTTTGGGGGGATTTTTTCCGTTTTTTAATCGTTCCTAGCACGTTCGAAATTCTCGTTAAAAATCTGTTTTTTGGTTTGGTTTGGTTTTTGTGTCAGCAAAATTGACAGATAATCAATCATGGCGACCAATTTTTTCCATGTTATAAAAAAATGAAAATCTCAGTTTGAAATTATTCTAAAAATCAATTATCATTTTTTCAAAACTTATTTTAAGAAAATTAGAAATTATAATGTTTATTTAAAATATTTTGAACCAAGCTTTACTTACTTTCTGCGCCGAAAAGATGTAGTTTGAAAATAAAACAAAGCAGGTCATAACCTTTCGCGTCACTTGACAGGTGATGAATGACGTGTTGACGGATTACGTGAAGATAATTTATTCTACGGAAGGAGAGAATTGAAATCATTTAGATTTAAGTGAACAAATTATTTACCTCGTTATTTTTAAGGAAAACTTTCAGTGCTCTAAATTTTTTTTTTTTTTTTGTACTTAGCTTTCACCTTTTTGTTTACGATGCTTTATGGAAAATATATTATAAATAAATTAAAATAAGATTGTTAAGAGTGAGATTAAATTTCATAAGAAAGGTATCTAATTAATTTATAGGTAACTTTCTTATCAAATTTTATCAGAAGTGTACATAAAATACTATAATTTTATGTACATTTATTACATTTTACTGTGTTATTTGTATTTCCATTCATTTTATTATTAATTTTGATATTTCATTTATGGAAAAATGTCATAACTGAGATTAATATAAAAATAAGATCATATAAATTTCATAAGATGATACTGATACTTGTAGGTACCCTTCCCAGTTGAAATTGAAAAATCCAATTAACTTCTTCACACGTGTTTTGCAAAAGTAAAGGCCTTAACAGCAGATAACAATCCTTAACTCAAATAACGCAACTTAATTGTATTCTGGTTGGTCTTCCGTACTTTATAATTACAGTCCAATTATAAACACAAAATTACATTTCTTAATTACTGGGGGTCTTCTGATTAGTCAAAACTATACAATTTACAATGTGGTAAAAAATGATCTATCTCATAAGGACATTTACGAAAGTGAATGCGGCTTTTAACTAATTTTATATTTTAACAACGTAAATGTAAAAATCTATTATAATTAAAGAAATAACAAATAATTGTATTAAAAATTCATTTTTCAACGAAAAAAAATTTTTTGCTTTCACAAAATATTGTCCATAGTCATAAAAACAACTAAAAGCAAATAAAAGCATTTGAAATTAAATAATATCTTTGTTTTATTGAGTTTTGTATGTTACAATTCCGAGCTGATTTTCAGGTAGGGGGGTCCAATTAAAAAAACATGATTTGCATTTCTTAAAGCTTTTAACTATTGTAATCACTAAACTTGATTCAATAGAATTCCTAGAGTTTTCATAAAATTAGTTATGGGCCGGTAATAAACATAAAAAATTCTGCCATGACATTAATAATAAAAAAAAACATATCTATAATTATTTCCATCATTTGTGAATAGTTTCTGAAAGTTTCATTAACATCCGACAATTATTTTTATTTTTGCAAGATTTTCCAAATTATTGTGTGTCATACAAAAAACGTGCTAAAAATTGTATATGTTATTTTACTAGTTCCGGTGATACAAAGAGAAACAAGATTTTTTAATCAAAATTTAGAATGTTCTAAAAGGAAGGAAAATTTTTTTCAAAATAATTTTAAAAAACTTTTGTCTTTCCTCTTAATAATAACAAACATTTAGACGATAAAATTTTGTTTACGTCAAGTTTGGCGTCTTTTTCATCATGCTATGCTCTTTTTTTTAGCGATCTCATGGAGTTACCTAAATTATAGTACGTCAGAATAGTCTTCTGCTGACCTATGATACTCTCATCTATATACAGTGGACATTTTTGATGATATAAAAATAGAATTTTCTGTTGTTTTGATTTTAAATATATATATATATATATATATATATATATATATATATATATATATATATATATATAT
>OZ010598.1:59117891-59120391 GCA_963932145.1 Acanthosepion lycidas | reverse complement strand
TTCCTTTTCTACCTCCTCCCCCCCTTCACCAGCGACACACACACACTAAAATATTCTCCTTTCATTTTCTATCAATATCGATCTCTTTCCCGTTCCCCGTTCACAAATTACTTCTGGTTGTCTCTCTCCTTCTCTGACATTCACTCCCTTTATTTCTTTTTGGATACAGATTAATCTTCCTCTCACAGTCTTTAGTCTCTTTCTTTTTCTTCCTTCTCTCTCTCCCACATATTTGCTATGAATCTATTTTTTATATTCCTTTGTACCTTCCATTCTGTTTTCAACACTCTTCTATGCTTTTTACTCTCCCTCACTTCCTTTCCCATCTCTCTCTCTCTCTCTCTCTCTCTCTCTCTCTCTCTCTCTCTCTCTCTCTCTCTCTCTCTCTCTGTTTCTGTGCTCCGCTCATTATTTTTTATTAACTCCCCTTTTTCCTTTTCTGGAAGTCATTATTCCTTATTTTTCCTGTCACTCACTTTCTTTCTCTGTATTTTTCTTAATTACTCGCTTTCTCTTTCTCCGCCTCTTTCGCTCTCTCTGACTCTATTTATCTCTCTCTCTCTCTCTCTCTCCCTATCTATCTATCTAGCTATCTATCTATCTCTTTCAGTCTATCTCTTGTTCATATTGTCTATTTCCTATTTCTACATATAAATTCTCTTCCATGAAACGCGACATTCTTTAACATAAACTCGTTCTTTCATTTTTTTTTATGTGTTTATATTTTTTGTCAGTTATTTAAAAAAAAAACTTAATAGGTTTTCTGGAATGTTCTCTAAAGACATTGTCTTTTTTTTTTCTTTTTACCTTTCTTTCACTATTTTTTTCCTGGGGTTCTTTGTTGATTTATTTGCTTGATTGTTGTTGCGTGCCAACGCCTCTAACAAACGACATTTAGCAAGATTTTTCGACGATAGAAAGCAGTTTTGCTTCTTTCAACTCGCTTTTTAGTTATTTCAAGTGTCTCGATTCCGTCAGAAACATTAACAAACTCTCTCCTTCTCTCTCTCTCTCTCTCTCTCTCTCTCTCTCTCTCTCTCTCTCTCACACACACACACACACACACACACACACACACACACCCTCTCACCCTCTGTCTCTATATAGCTCTCTTTCTTTCCATCTCTCTCACGCATAGTCACACACTCACTCATTTCTATCTTCACGACTGCTTCTTTCCAAATTTAAACTGCCAACTCCACACTCTTCACCGAACCTCTCCACCTTGATCCCCTGGGGAGGTATCGTAATTTTATTGGAAACTGATATTCCTAGAGTATGCCTTCATATTTTCTGAAAGAGCAACAGCAGCACCCCCCCCAAAAAAAAATCTATCAATTTTTGTCACTCTTAATTTTTCTTGCCCTTTTCTCTTCCTTATTCCTCCTATATTCCCTTCTTTTTCCTTTCCTTTTATTTCTTTTGCGTCAACATCTCTCTCTCTCTCTCTCTCTCTCTCTCTCTCTCTCTCTCTCTCTCTCTCTCCCTTTCTTTGTCAGTCTCTCTGTCTTTCTCTGGCTGTCTCAGTCTCTATCTCCTTCTGTTTCTCTTTTTGGCTGTCAGTCTCTCTGTCTTTCTCATCCTCTCTCTGTCTTTCTCATCCTCTCTCTGTCTTTCTTTCTCTTCATCTTTCTTCATATAACGTATTTTGCTTTCTTTGATTTTTATACCTGTATATAGCATGCATATATTCCATATCGGATGATATTATATGAGTCAATGTTGTCACAATAGAATTGATATTAACTAAAGTTTCAAGATATACTTACATAATAAATATAGCATATGGTAGTGTAAGATTTTATTATGCAACTTGAGGAATATTCATAATAATGTAAATAAATAAAATAGCGGGTTTTTTTTTTTTTTCAAATTTCAGATATATAAAGAGTGCTGAAAGCCGTACGAAATATATAACCTCAAAAAAGAAACATGATATTAGAAAGTGATGGAATAAACATTGGAAATTGTGAAAATCTTTAGCAGAGATTACAGAATAATCAAAAAAGGAAATGGATAAGATCCTCAACGGAAGATCAAAGAAAACATCTGCTTTTACGAATGTCATAAAAAGAGACTTGCGAAAAATTAAATGCGCAATAAGTAAGAAAAACGGATTAGCAATCAAAATATTTGCAGAAGAGCTGGTATTACGAATGTAAACGGAGAGAAAAGATTGAAAATATTAAGAACAATGGCTAAAGATATGAAATAAAAAAGACACCGACTTTATCCAAACGTTATCCACAGAAGTTGAGCGAAATCATCATCATCATCATCATCATCATCATCATCATCATCATCATCATCATCATCATTCATCATCATCATCGTCAACGTCATCATCATCATCATCATCATTCATCATCATTCATCATCATTCATCATCATCGTCGTCATCATCATCATCGTCGTCATCGTCATCGTCATCATTCATCATCATCATCATTCATCATCATCATCATCATCATCATTCATCATTCATCATCATCCTAATGGT
>OZ010598.1:59075391-59112891 GCA_963932145.1 Acanthosepion lycidas | reverse complement strand
AGTAGTATTGAGTTCATACGTGAATTTAAGGACAGAATTATTTTGGAAACGTTTTTGAAGTTGAAGTATTTCTTCTGTATTTTTAACTAGCTTAAGGATATCAACATATCTTAGATAGAGGGATGTTTTTTTTTTAATCTGTAAATATCTTATTTTCGAGGTTCGGCATGTAGAAATTGCTAAATGTCGGACCCAGTACTGGACCCATGGAGACACCATCACGTTGTATATATATATTGTTATTATGATCAAAGAAAGGGACTTCAGTAGTACAAGCTAATAGTAGTTTTCTTAATATATTAGGATTAATTTTAAGTGGGGGTAAAGATGGGTTACTGTATATATTTCTTATAATTATGTCAATAGTTTCACTAACAGTGACATTGGTAAATAAGTTTTCAACATCAAGTGAAGCCATGATTTCATTGAGGGGTTTTTCACTTTTTAGGATTTGGATTACTTCTAATGTTGACTTGACACTATATTTACTAGGTAGGTAGGAAGTAATGAGTTGGTTAATGTATTTTGTTAGATGATATACAGGAGTTGGAATTTACGATATCATAGGACGGAGAGGATAGTTAGGTTTATGTGTTTTTATAGTGCCGTATATATAACCAGGTCTATAATCACCAACAATTTTAGGGAATTTTAAAGAATTCTGTTCAGCATTATTAGCATTAATGAGTTTATTAAGCTTTGATTTTAGTTGGTTGGTCGGGTTCTTGTTAAGTTTTTTAAACTTTATGTGATCATGGAGTATGTGGTCAAGTTTTTTGTTGTAATCCAATTTGTTTAGGATGACAAAAATATCAGCTTTTTTTACAATAATGTCAGAGTGGTTGCGTAGTTCTTGTGCGCCGATTTTCAGTTGTTTAGAAAGTATTTTTGAGGAGTTTCTGCTTTTATCATGCAGATCCTTGAATGACTCAGCCTTAAGTAAGTCTTTAAATTCTGGTGCTGTTTCTATTAGTTGTTCATCCTGGAGTTTAACGATGTTTTAGTATAGGGTCTCAATTTCTATTTTTTTTTTAAAGTCGATTGTACTTACGGTATATATGGCAGTTAGGCCCAAGGTTAAGTAATTCTTTTTGGTGCTTAGTTAGTTCATAGTTGGAAAGGTTAATGAATTTATCAATTTTGTTAGGAAGAGCGATAGTACCTTTGTATAATGTATTCAGTTTTTTTTTTTTTTTTTTTAGTTTTAAACCGGTGTTGAGCTTCAGATTTGTTGGTAATTTCCGTGAGTCTATGCGTAATTTCCTCCAGTTGGTCCGGAGTACTTATATCCTTTAGTTTATTAACTATTGCTATTAGGTTGGTGCAAAAATAATGTCGTAGTAACATATGTGAAAAAACGACACTATTTTTGCACCAACCTAATATTATTACTATTACTATTAACAATGTTCAGACTGTTATCCTCATTTTTTGTCATATCCACCCCCTTATGATAAGACTACAAAAACACCGTAAAGCCGTAACACGAGGGAAATAGAAAAAGCAGGCATGGCTTAACATGTACGGAAGAAAAAGGGAGATCACCGCCCCTGTGGGATAAGGTTGAAATAATAGACAGAGAACATCACTGGAAAATATGAACAGCGGATATACTGGGCCTCAGCTAGCCAAGCATAGAAATGAATACAATATGGGAACCAGTAATACTGAGTGCTAAAGAAGAAAAAAGCAATAATAACAACAAAATTGAAATATGAGCTCTGGTAAAAAAAATGGTTCCTGAGACATTAGGTTTATAAATCCGAACAATTCATTCACTGATGTCCTGAATACATGGTCCAGTGCATAAAAGTTTTGGTAATCCAATGACTTGACTCAGAAGAGTTGTGAATTCAGTTCAGAGGTGAACGAAAACTTGGAGTTGAGTTAAAGATAGATTTAAATAACGGAAGAGGCATGACACGTAGAACTAGAAGAATCTGCTGGACAAAATAAAGGGTTCGGTTCGAAATCCCAATCACTTGAAGAAATCACGTTCGAAAATCGTGAATATGGCAACAGAGATTAGAATAACAGTCCGAATATTGTAAATAGTGTAAATAATTACAATACTTTATCTCATATATATATATATATATATATATATATATATATATATATATGTGTGTGTGTGTGTGTGTGTGTGTGTGTGTGTGTATATATATATATATTAAATGTTATTGTTACTGTTCTGAGTTTCCTCCTCATAGAGTACTCAAGGGGATTTCTCGGTACATGAAAAATATTTATAGTATTCTCCAATAATGTTAACAAATCGAGAATCCTTGCCCTAATACACAGATATCAATCACATCGCGTATTATCAAATATCGTGTCAAACTATCGATGGCGTAAGGGCTGATATGTCTTGGGCCGAAAAACTCATTCAGAACAGCAGGCCACACGGCACACAGCACAATGTAAGGAAGTCGTTCAATGTTATTGATTTGTCAATCGAAATCTAAAACGGTAGAAGAATGAAGAAGAAGGCATTTATTGAAGAAACAAAGCAGCAATTAGAATCAATGGCGCAAGAAGAAAAAAAGATAATTCGTTGAAAATTGTAATCGGGGCCTGTTAATAAATTTGCAGGCTAAATTTAAAGACGGTATGAAAGAAAGAAAGAAAGCGACCATATTGGAGGGAACAAAAAAGAGGTTAGAATTGAACTTCCTTGCAAACAATATTACCGAAGAAAATTCAATAAATAGATAAAACTCTGATGAGGACAAAGGGCAGGTTTTCGACGATGAAAGAAAAAATATTGATTAGAAAAAAGAGTTTCAAGACATAAAAGTAAAGATAAACATATAGAACTAATTTTTCATAAAAATTAGAAAATAAATGTTTATTAAGACCCATACGAGAAACGCCGAGAAAAAAACGAAAATAATATAAAAAGAAAAGTTGATTTTTTGTTTTTTTTAATTATTTTGGTTTCTTCTATTTATCGTTAAAATTAACGCGAAGCGATTGATAGACATTCAGAAAACATTTTACATAACTAATCGATCACGGTTACAAAACGAGGGGAAGTAAGAGATAGGCAGACACTGATAGTGAGAGTAAAAGAGAGACAGGCGCCTTTCCGTGGTTTGCTGCTAGCAAGCTTGCAAATATATATATATATATATATATATATATGCGCACGTGCACACACACATACACACTCACACACACATATACATATATATATATATATATATATATATACAGGGTGCGATGATTTTTTTTTATATTTTTAATTTTGTGCATGAGCGTTGTTTGTTTTTGATTTTGTTGACTGCACACTATACTACGGTCAGTTGGGCACCGTCTGCGAGATAAGAAGCACCATGACGCAATTTACTCCGCCATAAATTTGGAAACAGCATGCTGTACTGCTTGCCATTCACGCCGGAATCTCCAATACGAAACATTTCAGAGTGTTTGTGTCTCAATCTGAGGACAGTGCAAAGGATTCAGAAAGAGTTGGATTAGTCTAATGGTGATTGCGAAGGTACGGCAGCTCTGAAAACTCACACTGATCATTCTGAAAAAAAAAAGAAGAAAAGTACACCCAACATTTGCATTTTTCTTAGTTTTTTGGGGGTTTTTTTCTTCGTTTTTAAATTTATCTATTTTTTCTCAACCCCCCCACTCAAAGACATTTTGTCCCAATGATTCTCCCTTATTTGATAGTTTAGTAAGAAATCCCGGTTCGAAAGAAAAAAAAAAGAAAACAGGAAAGGTGGAAAATTGAATGTCTTTGGCTAGATGCGAGAATGTGTCTCGTCAGTAATAAATCCGGGTATCCTTATTTTCAATTTCTTTTTAAAATAGAAAATGGGACTTATACTACGTTAAAACTTATTGTAATAGGGTTTAGCAAAGTGAGGTCCAGGACTCGTTACCTGTTATCTCTCCCCCCCACCACCAATCCTTCCCTCTGTTTGTGTCGTCCTTTTTTGTGTTATCTGTAATAGGAGTAGGTAGTCTCTCCTACCGCCCGGTCAACACTCCTCCCCCTTCTATTAGACATGAGTAGAGGCTTACCCCTTGTTTCCTGTCTAGGAAGGGGTTCCCGGTACTCTTTCTCTTTCCGGCCTCCGTATTAGTGCAGCTCTGTTTCTCCCGTGATGTGTGCAGTCTGTGGCATCACCTCTTCATTTTGAGGGTACACAGCTGACAGTTCTCTGGTTGCTGTTTCCGACTGGTAGTTAGGAGCCCTAACTCTTGCGTAGCGTCTTGAGCGGCCGCTCTGATCAACAGTTGTATAATACCGGGGTGTTTGTAGTGCCATGTCGCGCATGGTTAGGTGTCCCTGCAGTCACCTCCGGTGGGCAGCCCTGAGGCCACATAATGATGCAGATTTTGCCAACTCTTCTCTGCCCGCGTCACGGTTGAAACTGTCTGTTTCTTTTACTTCGGACCTTCTCATCTTACAAACAAAATTCAACATGAGTTACAAAAACCAAAAGATTAACCCTAAACCAGCCTCTCAAAAACCACCTAAACCCCTCAACATTTCGTTCTCAAACATCCGGGGCATTAGGACAAACTTCTGCAGTCTGGAATCCTTCCTCACTGTTAACGGCCCGGATATACTGGCTCTCTGTGAGACAAACCTTGTCTCGTCTATCCCCTCTTCCGATCTCTCGATCCCCGGCTATATTCCTCTCCTCAGAAAAGACTCTCTAACCCACATCCACGGTCTTGGTGTCTACGTCAAGGAACATCTCCCTCTGGCCAGAGACTCCTCTCTCGAATCGCCAGACCAGTCACACATGTGTCTCCGACTCTCTCTCCTCAATGCGGTAAGCTACCTCTTCTTCCTTTACCGCTCTCCATCCTCTCAAGACTGTGAGATACTCGATTGCATTTCTGACAGCATTGACAAAGCTCTCTCCCTCCATCCGTTTGCTCACATTTTTGTGTCTTGTGGCTTAAGAATGCTACTACTGACCAGGCAGGCATTCAAACGCTCAATTTTTCAATCTCCCATTCCCTCACACAGATAGTTAACTTCCCCACTCGTTTTGCCTTCAACCGGGAAGGTAAAGCCTCTCTTCTCGACCTGTGCTTTACCTCCATCCCCGAATCCTGTAGCACCTCGCAACTCTGCCCTCTTGGTAACTCTGACCATGCAGTAGTATCAGTTAACATCTCCTTCAACTCCACCCCCTATAAAGAACCTCCTACCACTAGAACCTCATACTATCAACGAGCTGACTGGGACGCGTTCCGTGATTTCCTCCGCGATGTCCCCTGGGATGGAGTCTTTAAGCTCCCCGTCCAAGATTGTGCTTCTGAAATCTCTTCTTGGGTTAAAGCTGGAATCGACGCTTTCATCCCATCAAGGAAATATAGGGTCACGTCGCGTTCCTCACCCTGGTTCTCCGCTGCTTGCTCAGCCGCCATCGCCCATAGGAACCACTACTTCCACCTATTCCGTAGCGACATGTCTGACTGCAATAGACGTCTCTTTGCCTCCGCCCGTAACGAGTGTAAGCGTGTCCTCAACGATGCTAAGTCACTATTTGCGGCTCGGATGAAGGAACGTATTGCATCTCGCAAATTTGGCTCCAAAGATTATTGGCGTCTCTGCAAGAGCGTATTGAACAATTGCAAACCCTCTATACCTCCTTTATTCAACCAGTTCGAAGTCCTGACCTCCTCTACCGACAAGGCTGAATGCTTTGCTCGGAAATTTTCATTCAACTCGACGCTCGACTCTTCCGGTGTACCCATACCTGACTTCCCTCTTAGAACTGAGGCCTTATTAAGCGGGTTAAACAAAACCCCATCTTTAGTACTGGGCGTTATCTCCAATTTAGACCCCAACAAGGCTAGTGGTGGAGACGGGATACCAGCCAGGTCTTGAAGAAATGCGCGCCCGAACTGGCGCCCGCCCTTTCTAAACTATACAACTACTGCCTCAAAGAATCTTGTTTTCCTGACTGCTGGAAGTCCTCTTCCATCGTTCCTGTCTTCAAGAACTCCGGCGACCACTCTGACCCTAAGACAAAACTGCTCTCTATTAATCACCACAGAGGTCCTTCCCTTCCCTCCATTAGAATGTCTGACGCTCAACTTCTCGAGAACAACTCTCTGCAAATATATATATATATAAAGACATTTTTATGTTTATACATTCTTTTTTATAGATATATATATATGATTAATACAAATAAAATTTGTCACTTAGCTGTTTGATGTTATACTCAAAACATCAACACCAGTGTTTCGTAGAGGAAAGCTTCTTTTAATTATACAGTCCACTCGTCAGGAAGTTTCAGTAATTGACTACCGTTTTATACTGATTTTGACATAATTAATTTATGTGTTAGTTATTGGTGTTAGGTTGACTTTCCCCTTTGTCTTCTTGGTGTGCGTGTGTGTTTACACGCGTCTATGCATGTATGTATTTATCAAATGTGGTTATTTCTTCTTTTCATCATTTTTGTCACCCTGTACTCTCTCGCTTATAATTTCTCTCCCTATTCCTTTTCCTTATATATATATATATATATATATATATATATGTGTGTGTGTGTGTGTGTGTGTGTGTGTGTGTGTGTGTGTGTGTGTGTGTGTGTGTGTGTGTGTGTGTGTAAGAATCTGGCTGAAAATTTACTGTGGATGAACTAGCGATTAAAGCATTTTTTTAAAATTTTCGTCTTAGCAAATTATTTTCTTTTAATTAGATTACCTTTTTTATGTCAAAATTGTGGTCAGTCTCGTTACGGTGAGCAACTAATGCATTTTGTTTGTTCTTTTTTAAAATGTCGATTTTGTGTTCATTTAATCTTTTATTTATTCTTCTTGAGTTTTGTCAGAAATAATATATTGGAGAAACGGAAAGACGAAGTTAAGAAATGTCGAGCTTGTCAGCAGGAACATTTCGCTGTTGTATGGTTTACCTTGCGAAGTGCACTTGAGGCTATGTGTTACATGTGTTTTCTTCAGTTGAGAAGTGATTTCAACAACAGGTTTCACCATGGATGGCAATATGCTGAAAATAACCAGAAGTATCTTCACCTTCTTAAAGAACAATCATAGCAGTTGGTGAGGGGTACATTTCATTTTTAGGCTCGTGAAAAGTGCTGTGAATGCAAGAAGAAATTTATAAGGAGACTACATTTTCACCTGGTATTCTTATGGAAAAGCAAAGTCTGATTGTATTGTAAGGTACCGCTGATACGCCCCGGTTTAATGGTAATTTTGTTTCAGCCCCGAAAAAAACGCATGACCATCAGCTGGTAAAGTTTCCGTTGGCAGTACAGCTGTCTTTCAAGTAGTGTGTGTATATATCTTTTATAAATTGATTTCACCGTGTGAGAATAAGGAAACGTCTTTCCAATTCTGATTAAGCCTAAATTCGTAATTTAAAATTCTCCTTTGTTATCCGGCAATTCGTAAAACAATGTAAAAATCAATCAAACAGGACAGCAAACGAAGACCTTCCATCTATCATTTGTTGTCACTTGATGTGCCCATCGTTTGATTGTTACGTGTCATTGTAGCAGCGTTGATAATTATTTCGACTGCTGCCTTGATTTTAAAGGAAAGAAACTGACAAGAACATTTCGAAATCGGAGGAAATATTTCAGTGTATCAAAAGTATTTTTGTTTTTTATAGATCTTGTGATCTTGTTGATATATATATATATATATATATATATATATATATATATATATATATATATATATATATATATATATACACACATACATTCACATATATCTATATAAATATATATATAAAATATATATATATATATGTGTGCATATATATATATGCACACACACACAAACACACACCCACATATATATATATATATATATATATATATATATATATATATATATATATATATACATGATATCACACATTCAGAGCTGATATTAATTAAATAGTGTATGCTTGATGTAATATAACACTGCTATTAAGGAATAACACACACACATATATATATATTTATTTCTACGGTAAGGCTAAAGAACCCAGTCTGTTCTGCTATTCATATATATATATATATATATATATATATATATATATATATATATATATATATATATATATATATTCTGTCAAGGAATTTTAGGTATTATTTTACACTAGACTTCAAAGCTGCTGAAGCTGTTCAGAGAATGTTGAAAGTTATAGGAAATTTTACTTTCTAGCTTTATTGTGTAAAATTAGTTGAAAAGTCTTCATATTAGGGAACCTGGGCCTTAAAATAAAGTCATTTGCAGACTATATTTTTTTTAAATACAATCTAAATTTAGAAACTGTCCACCGTCGCTCAAAAAGCTTTCAGAAGAGCAAGGATCTTCGAAAGATATATAAAGAACATTAGATAAACTTCAAAAATATAGACAAGATCTCTATAGGTTAGAAAAGAACATATTTTTTTATATATCGCAAGTATATACAAGCCAAAAAGAAATGTCAATAAAAACTGTAAAATGAACGGCACAAGAAAAAAAAACTTGAATCATAATGTACATGTTTATGAAATATTGTGTCATTAGAGAATTAGAGTTATTTTTTAAGATAAACGTACACGGTATTTTTGTCGCTTCCTAATTGAATTTGATGGCAATTATAAGGTTAATGGTGTTGTGTTGTTCGAATTTAACGTTGTTCTATCGCGTTGATGTTGCAATGAAATGTGCTATGGCTTTCAAAAGAAAAGAGAAAAAGAAATAAAGGCCAAGTCTGATTGTGGATTATCAGACATTTCGACTGTTACTGTCAACTTTTGTTCATCATTTTGCCTGAATCCAATGAAAGTGAATATTGTCTAAACTTTTGTAACCTAACTTTTTAAACCAGATTTCTAGCCCTTATGAAAATCAAGGAACATTTAATATTCTCCATTTTCTGTACTTGATATATTTTAAAACGCGGCATTTGAAATTCATGTTGCAGTTTGGGGCGCATCCCAGATGGTGTGCCAAAATGAAGTTTACACTCGGTTACGCCGGAGCTTTAGAGAAGCCCAGGTGTATGGGTGAGAGTTGACCTGAGAGATGTCCTCGTAACCACAAGTTTCAGATCCGAACTTCACCGGACGTCAATTGCTGTCCAGGCATTCAAACATGTAGTCGACTCAACTGCGCCGAGGATATGCATGCGTAGCTTATATATATATATATATATATATATATATATATATATAGATAGATAGATAGATAGATAGATAGATAGATAGATAGATAATATTAGTGGTAAATATACGCATACATATGCAATCATATATCTAAAATATATAAATATATATACATACATACATACATACATACATACATACATACATACACATACATATATATATATATATGTATAAAAAATAATTCGAAGAGGATAGAATCCAGCTAGAACTCAATGTCCAGGACAGAGTAAGGATATAATAAAAAGGCTTAAACACTAATATTCCATGGTCATAATTTATTCCATTGGAATCGTAATTGCGATCCAATTCATCAGACCTACAAATTCAAAAAGAAAACAGAAAAAACAACTCCGGGAATAAAAAATAAAATTTAGTGAGAGTGTATGTATGAGAGTGTGGGACGAATGTTAGAATAAATGAAAGCTATAGAGAGGGGTAACAGACGAGAGAAGAACAGGAAGGTCTAAAGATGAAGGGGCGATTAAAATTTAACAACGGGAAGTATAAAAGAGGTGAGTCAAAGACGGTTTAAGTGAGAGAGATATGAATATTCTCGGATGTCTAATACATTAAAGATACACCGGAAAAGAGTATACATTTTGTGGTGACATACACACACAATAGACGATCTAATCTTAAAGATCAGAAGAAAAGGGAGGGAGAGGAAAAGAAAAGAAAAAGGGGTGGGGGGAGAGAGATGGAGTGGGGTGAACTAAAACTGAAGGGTATTTATTAAAAGGGCCGCTGGGTAATCAAGAAAAATTGACAAAAGTAATATCGACTACAGGTTACAAAGCAAACATAAACATATAAAAAAAAAATATAACGATTATCTAATCTAGCAAGGAGCTATATTTCTATGTACAAAAACACATTCGTATACACACATACACAGCATATATATATATATATATATATATATATATATATATATATATATATATATATATATATATTATTGGAACATTCTAGAATATTACACTTGAATAATCTAGATTATTAAAACAATTTAAAGTTTTAAAATCTGAAATTTGCATTGTTATACTTTTTTCGCCCATTAAAAAGGATAAATGCGATTTATTTCTATTAGATCAGATTTTTCTGTTTTCTGTGCATATTTAGTTATTATGCATTTGTGTACAGTTAATTATATGAAAAGTATGTTTATTCTTTAGTTGAAAATACAATAAATTAAAAATTTGTATGTGTACGAATATTTGTTTACCCCATTATACACACACACACACACACACACACATATATATATATATATATATATATATATATATATATATATATATATATATATATATATATATATATGTATGCATGTATCTATTTATATATATAACCGATAGTGTGAAAAAAGAATACATCCACTGGCTAATAGTAATTCACGGAGTCCGGGGTGCAAAGATAACATCACAATGTGATACCATGATATCATACATAGGGGGACATACAAAAAAATTCTTAATGGGACCTAATATACTATCAATGTGTAAATATCAGTTATTAATTACATTTACTATTCATTTTTGTTTTGATTTTGTTTACGATAATGCCTTCTAGAATCCGAAGCCCTTCTACATGTTTTTAGACTATTTGTAGTCTATTGGCGGAAATTATATAGACTACGAGGCGTTAGTGCACCTCGCAGTCTATATGTTCATTAGTATTAGATTGGTGCAAAAATAATGTTTTCTCACATAGTAACATATGTTAGAAAACGACATTATTTTTGCACCAACCTAATAAGAGTAAAAATGACAGTTTGACCGAACAAATAACAATATATGTTGTAATATTATGTTGAGTCATAAATCATTTCCTTTTTTGTTTATCAACGTTATTCTTCGAAAAATAAAGTACAATTACATTTTAAACAATTATCTATTCACCATTATTTGAAATGATGCAAATCTTTGAGTAAAAATTCACAAATTTGATGGGAAAAACTTTCGATGAACTCTTGAATCTGGCTTTTATTAAAGAAAGTTTTCCCTATCAAAGCGCTTTTTCAGCGATCGATAAGGCCAATACTCGACTGGTACAAGGTCAAGTGAATATGGTGTGTGCGGTAGAACGGATGAAACCCAGTTCCAAAATGTTTTCCTATTGACGAGAGCAGGGCGCTTTTCGACCAAACCTCTATGGACACGTTGCAGCTACTGGACGTATAAATGTGTATCTAGAGTTCAATTCAGATTTAAAACTCTAAATAAATAATACTCCCACCCGGATTACACCACACTCACAACATTACCTCTCCTTCAGGATCTCATCTTTTGGGCTTGCCTGTAAAGAGTTATCCTTATCAAGCCACTGCTTTTTACGGTGAACTTTGTTGCATGCTATTGTACTCGAAATTTATTCCTAACTGCCACGTATGCTTAGTAGTTAGAATGATATATTCATTATTTCAACTGGTTCCGAAAAACGGAAATTATTTTTGACTCACCCTTATATATATATATATATATATATATATATATATATATATATATACACGACTTGTATATTTTGTATACGTCAAGTACTCATAAAAGTACCCGCATATTTTCTAGTAGCTCATCTACAAAACCCAAATACGCAGAGTATTGTTTTATATTTAAATGATATCAAGTAGAATTAACCTTTGTTGCACAAGAAAAATCAACTTGAACTTGAACTGCAACAACGCAAGAGAAATATACTTATTAAATACAGTTCTTCTTCCTCAGTATATCATTATTTTAGTGTTAATTCTCGATACTACATTTTTATGGGAATCCATCCTGGGTGGGTAACTGAACGGGAAAATTTGCTATGACAGTTTCTCAAAAAAGTGGGTATTTGAAATAATACTAAGTTAAAACTTAAAAAACTCAAAGTTGCACTTTAATTCACTTCATTCAATTGTGTCTCCATATATATATATCATCTCAAGTCCTACTAGTTTGTAGTTGACCTCTTGTTCTTGGTATCTGTGAAGAACTCAAATTCCTTTGATGGAAGCCGAAAGAAAAGTAGTTTGATTAAGTAAAGCAGTCCTTCATGTCACCGCCACTCCTGACCCAAGTGAGAGAGAGAGAGAGAGAGAGAGAGTCGTGTGTTTTCGGCCATGGAAATCAGAAAAATTCACTTCAAAGTCGCCATAATTATATCAAAACACAGTTGAAACGATGTCAGTCTGCTCTGTCCATAAAGTGTCAAGCTTACTGCTGCACTTCTACACTGACCAGCTACCTTACAAGGAACAATATGAGGTTAACAATTCTGTTACTCCATTCCTATTACTTCTTCTCCTTCCTAATATACTAGAATGCCAATTAAACATTGCTTGGTCAAAAGTTCTATGGCCGCTGATTGACTCTCCAAATTAATCATCTGAATGTTCATTCCTCAAAATTACTGGAAATCAGAACCAGGAGTGATTTGGTTTTGTTTTATTTTTTGTTTTGTTTTTTGTTCTTTGTACTTAATTGTTTTTTGTTTTTGGTATTTTTTGTTTATTTGTTTTGTTTGTTTGTTTTTTAATAGTAGATAGGCTTTCCTGTCGTCCGGTCCACAGTCCTCCCTTTTCCCTTGAACAAAATTAGAGGATCATACCTTGTTTCCTGTTTAGGAAGGGATTCTCGGTTTCTTTCCTTTTCTCAGGCCTTAACAGTGGTGCTGTCATGATTTTTTGTGATATGTATCGATGGTGACAACGTCTATTCATACTGAGGGCACCGGGTTAGCAGTTTTCTAGCTGCTGTTACTGACTGGTAGTTAGGAGTGTGGCGTCTTGAGAGCCTGCTCTGATCAACAGTTGAATAATATCGGGGTTATTACAGTGCAATGTTGCGCATGTTCCCTTCCTGCACATGTTATATTAGACAACCGACTGCTACTACTACCGTAGGCCTTTCCTTACCAAACCAACACACCATGACTATAAGTTACCAAGGATATAAATCTAAACCAGCTGAACAAAAATCACCTAAACACCTGAACCTTTCTTTTTTGCAATATTCATAATATTCGTATCAACTTCTGCAGTATAGAATCCTTCGAAAAATCTCCGGACATCTTAGCTCTCTGTGCTACTAATCTTAATTCTTCAATCCCCTCCTCTGATTTCACGATTTCTGGTTATCTTCCCCTACTTAGGAAGGACTCTAATGTCTAGATGCATGGCTTGGGAGTTTATGTCCGTGAACATCTCCCGCTGGCTAAGAAACTCTCTCTTGAATCTCCTCATCATTCTTACATGTGCCTTTGTCCGTCTCTAATTAACTCAGTCAGATGTCTCTTCTTTCTCTACCATCCCTTTCCGCTCATGACTGTTGCGTGCTAGATAGTATTCTGATAATTTAGACATAGCCATTTCTCTACATCCGTCTGCAAATACATATGTTTTTGGTGACTTTAATGCCCACCATGCCAAGAGGCTTAAACGCACTGTCACCAACCCTGCTGGAATCCAGAACCTCAATCGCTCAATCTCTCGCGCAAGTGGTGAACTTCCCCACGTGCTTTCCAGTAAACCTGGGAGACACGCTTCTTTTCTAAATTTGTTTTTTACCTCTATCCCGGACGCATGTCGTACTTTGCAGCCCCGCACTCTTGGCAACTCTGGTCATGCGGTAGTGTCTGTAAACTTCTCTTTCCTCTCCCCTACCAGCCAAGAACCTGCTACCAACAAAATATCTTTCTGTTATCAACGTAAGGATTGGGAATCGTTCGTGACTTCTTTCGTGACATCCCTTGGAATTCAGTTTTTATACATCCTGTTCATAAACGCACATCTGAGGTCTCCTCTTAGATGAAGGACGACATCGATTCTTTCATTCCAGCAAGAAAATATCGTTAAACCGCGTTCATCTACATGTGAGTCCGCTATATTCCACAGGAATCATCTCTTACAGCTGTACCAGAGCGACACGTCTGACTGCAACAGACGTATCTTTGTCTCTGCTCGTAACGAGTGTAAGCGTATCCTCAAAGAAACGAAGTTTTCTGATAGAATAAAACAGCGTATAGCATCTCGCAATTTCTGTTCTAGAGAGTTATTGGCGGCTCTGCAAGAGTGTGCTGAACAACAGCAGATCCTCAGTCCCTCTTCTATTCAATCAATTCAAACTCCAGACATCTACAGCAGATAAGGTTGAATGCTTTGCTCGGAAATTCTCTTCCAACTCAAAACTCGACTCATCTGGAGTACCCACAATTGATTCCCTACTAGAACAGAGGCTCTACTGAGTGATATGCACATAACCTGGTCACTGGTCATGGGAAATCGTTCCTAAATTATGCTCCCATAAGGGAAGCGGAGGTTATGGGTTCCAAGCTGTCGTCCTAAAGAAATGTGTTCCAGAGCTGGCTGCAGTTCTCTCTAACTTCTACAACTATTGATTCGCTGCTTCCTGCATTGCTGCTTGTTGAAAGTCCTCCTCAATCGTTCCTGTTTTTATGAACTCTGGAGATCCTTCTGACCTCTCAAACTATCACCCTATTAGTCACCTACCACTTTTCGGCAAAGTATTCGAAGCTTTAATCAATGCTGAAGTGGTTAAGCATCTTGCCCTCTCACGACCTACTTTCTGGCAAACAATAATGCTTCCGTTTTGCCAGGTCTACCGCTGATGTACTAACGGACATTAATGAATATGTATATCAAGCTAATAATAGTATATATATATAGATATGTATATCAAGATAATAACACCGAAGCTCGGGTTGTGGTTCTAGATATTTTGAAGGCGTTTAACAGGGTTTGATACGTTGGTCTTCTACGTAAGTTCCAGGGTATTACTGGAAATTTGTTTGATTTAATCAAATCGTTCCTATCAAGCCGTGAAACGAATGTCGTTTTGAACGGGATCGCTTCCAGATTCTTTCAAACGAACGTGGGTGTTCCCTAATTCACTATCCTGGGTCCTATCCTGTTTCTGATCTCCATCGATGATCTTCCTGATGTCACTAGTTCCCAAGTAGGCTAAATGCCGATGACACTATCTCCTGCTTCAAAAGCAAATCCGTCAGAGTTGACAAAGTTAACTGCTCTTGAAAAGAACCTTCAATCAGTGGTTAACTGGAGCAAGAAATGACTCGTAAATTTTAATGCCTCCAAAATGAAACTGCTCTCATTTACCCGCCCCCACCCATATAGAAAATTTCTTGCCTGCCATCATCATGACCGATGCTAAACTCATGGAGAGCAACACACTGCGCCTTCTTACCCTCACGTTTTGAACTGACTTGAAGTGAAATGACTACATCGAATCAGTAGTTACATTTATTGCAAGGAAAGTTGTCTCAAAAGGTTTTTCTCGTCAGAGTCCATCTTGCATATTTACAAATCTACTATTCGTCCGTACATTGAATACTGTTGCCATATCTGGTCTGTTGTTTCTGCTATTTATCTCGAGGTTCTTGAAAAAATCCAAAGAAGGATCTGCAATGTAATCGATTCTGACTTAGCACCTCAACTTAAGTCACTTTTTTACCGACGTGACGTGGCTTCCGTCTGTCTTTTTTATAAATATGTTCATGGTTACTGCTCTGACAAGATTTTTTTCCTTGGTGTCCGGACTACGTGATTTTAAGCGTGCTACTAGATTGGCATCTAGGTCCCACCCTTTTACTGTTTAATTGGATAAATGTAACTGCCACTACTACTCCAACAGTTTCTTTTCTCTCACTTCCTCCCTATGGAACTCACTTCCGTTTCCTTGATAACTTTTCTCTCATTTTCACTCTCTGTAACCCTCTGCGTATTAGTGGCATTCCCGCCTTGCTTGAGAGGAAGTGATTTTAAAAAAATCAAAAGTAAATTTACACTATTTATACGTGAATTATCTGTTGAAGTAATATTCTGATGCACAAAAATATGTTCCTTAGGTTGGCAACATTAGTGCAACTCTTCTATTATTCAGTATATAAGATTGTTTTTGAATCGCCCCACCCCAGAGCTCCGTACAAGCTGGTCATGGAAAACATCAAGAAGTCAAATTACGAGGTTAATGATTTTGAGGGATTGTCCTGGTTCTTTAGAGATGGCCATGGAAAAACTGAGACACATTAGATATGGATGTCGCTTGAATTTAAAGAACACGTCTTTTGGAACCATGGAGATCTTGGGAAAGAACGCATTTTTCTTTTTGCCAACTCAAGTTATGATAGACTAATCTTTTAAATGGTAGACAGGATACAATATTTAAAGCATTATTTTAGATTTAATTAATGATAATCTATAACGGTCTTCTTGTCCTTTCATCATTCCTGGGTATATATATTATGCCTTCATTGTAACATCGAATTGTTGATAGGACAAAATAATATTCAGAACATTATTTTAGATTTAAACGATGATCATATTTTTCTTGATGCCCCTGTCTTCATTCTTATCTACATTATGAATTCTCTGTATCTTTGAATGTCTATTTAATGCTAGATAGGATAAAATAATATTCAGAACATTATTTTTTATTTAAATTAAGGTAATCTATAATATTCTTCTTGTGTGATTGTACTTAATAATAAATTTATTTAATGATAGGGAAAAGACAATAATATTCAGGTTTAATTGAAGGTGGACGTAGGAGAGGACGCCAACACAAAAACTGGTTGGATAATGTCAAACAATGGACAAGTATGACTATACCAGAATTGTTGATGGCTGCGGTTGATAGACTGATGTAGAGGAGATTCAATATGGCTTCTGCATTTGGATCCCCCTCTGCGATTACAAAAGTCAAGTGGATGATGATGATGATGATGATGATTATCTGATTTTGATTCCTTCATTCATTCCTGCCTATGTACACTATGCTTTTATTGTATCTTCCAATATTTAATTTTTCTTTTTACTAATGTTACCTAATACAAGACCTAAGAGCCACTCAAGGTAGAGTGTTACCGTTATGTGTTGTATGAGCGTTAGAAAGGGAAAAAAGTGTAGTTCTTTGAGATACGCAGGAAAGATAACAGTTAGATAAGAGGCCAAGATTTAATTAGTGAATAAATAAAGAGTTCTGAAATTTTATTCACTATTTTTTTTTCTCTCCAAATAGAAGTACAGGGGTTAGCCTGGTTCACACTCCTCCCAGGTATTTTGACCAGAAGTAAAGATTTATCCCTTGTTTTCTGTTTAAGATTGTATTTCCGCTTCCTTCTAACGTCTCCTTCAATTCTATTCTTTAACGTCTACGCCTGGATTCACTTTATTTATTAATTATTTATTTATTTATTCCCTTCTCTCCCAATAAGATTAGATAGATCCGCTTCTCGACCGTTTCACATCCTACCCGGTTTTTTGAACAGGTGTAGAGTTATCTCTTTTTTCCTTTTTAAGGTTGGGTTTCCGGTATTGAATCTCAGACAGGATACAATAATATTCAAAACATTATTTTAGATTCAAATGTTGATAAACAATAATAAAATTCTTATGTTTCGTGTTTTTTTGTTTTATGATGAAAATTATTAAACGTTGAGCTACAGTAGGAAGTCTTTTAGATTAACTTAGTCAAGCAGAAAGTCACGATAGTATCAGCCACCTGGTGAGGATCGAACTTATGTCCCAACAGAATCGGTCTATCAGTTGAGTTTGTTAATCATCTTTCTATGCTCGGCGTTAAAATAAATTGAATAAATTTCAATACATTGCGTAAATATCTACGAATACGCCATTCAGATCGATATCTCATTTTGCTGAAATATAAACCTTTAAAAGTTTCAAAGTTTAATTTATGGCAAATGTTCATCATGAAAATAATTATTTTATTGCCTTATTAAAAGAATGTGCTCTCTCTCTCTCTTTCTCTCTCACTCAAACTTGGTTGCATGGAGAGTTGTTTGTGACCTTAGGTTTCACGGTTTCAATTGTCTGAAGATCCCGTAAGCGTGTAACCTAAGGTTACAAACATCTCTCCATGCAACCGCATATGTTAGCTCTCTCACTAAATACCGCATATATATGCGTGTGTATGTGTGTGTGCGTGTCTGTGTGGGTGTATCTATCTATCTACATATCTATCTATCTGTCTCTCGATATATCCCTCTCTCTCTCTCTCTCTCTCTCTCGATATATATATATATATATATATATATATATATATATATATATATATATATATATATTCCTAAATCTGTTTTAATTCTTAATCTCATTCTCCGTTTCCATTTTTTTTTTGTCTCATCCCCTGACATTTTTTTTGGGCACCCCACAGAATTTTTTCCATTGGCTCCATTTTCTTCTGTTTTTACCATATATATATATATATATATATATATATATATATATATATATATATATCAGATATTTATTTTATTGCCACAGGGAAACTGCCTGGATTGAGGTGGATATATTCCCAGTCGCCAGGTGAGAATTCTTTACTGATCTTTATCAAATTTCCACTTTTCATACTGTATTTTCTTCATATCTTTTTTTTCCCCCACCTCTTTCTCTCTCCCACCCTTTTTCTCTTTCCCTTTGATTTCTCTCCTTCGTAACCTCTTTCTATCTTCCTCGCGCTCCCTATCAAAAGCTCTACTCACTCTCCATTAAGAACCCCCTCCCCCCCCCCAATGAATCCCTACTCAAAAGTTGGAAGGATAACACGCCAATGAATAAAGCTGGAGTAACAAAAAATGTATAATCATTTTTATTCCACATAAATACTGAATTGCCCACACAGTCAACTTGAAAAATTTACTATTACGTGTATACTAATTCTGAGTGACTGAAATTTATGAATGAATAGCATCATAATATTAGTAGTAGTTCGCCTCGTTCTAATAGCTCTTGTTTTATTATGCCCTTATCTATCACACTTAAAATACGGCTTTACATCCTTAAAATACAGCTGTTCATAAGTCAAATATTGTTTACAATCCTGGCAGACGTTTATCTTTGAAGTGGTACGTATATTTACCAAGTGGATATCTGGACCACCAAAGATGGTTCCAAAAATATCAATGCAAAACGAAATCAAAAACACCACTGCTTGAAATCCGACAAAATATTCATTTCATAAAATAGGAATAGAATAATAAATGGCTGACTGTGGAAAAATGTACGCCTTTCGTTAACAACAAAGCCTAAGTGTCTACGTTTCTGAACAATAGAAGAAGGTATTACTTATTGCCCGACTAGAAATAAGTGCTTCCCGTTAGGAAATGTGACTCTACACACAAGAGAATGAAAAGAGAAGAGAAAGTTTCTTTTTGAAACCGCCAATCAACTGCTGATACTCTGTATCTCTTCTTCAACCAATCGTCTATGTGTATATTCAATTACAATGATGCTTGTCTTTATTCTACATTGAATATTACTCTCCGCTGTTTTTTTTTTTTCTTTTGGTATAGCATTATTTTGCTTTAACAAAATATTAATAATAGGATGAACTTTTTTTTCTATTGCTTACCTTGTCTTTTTCTTTTCATTTTAATTTAGAAAACCTTATTAACAAAACATTTATATTCAGAAAACCTTATCAATTATTTAATTTGACTTTTAAGTACATAAAATTCTCGACCTGTACTCAGAGGTTGGTCTATTCAGTTTCCATTCTTACAAAATCAAATCAAGAAAAAATTTTACGTTAAATCGACTCTTACATCTAAAACATCCTCTCTAAAAAAACAAAAAGTATTTGTGCCTCGAATCAGAGTGTCTGTGTCACCTGCGGACACATCTGACTAGATACCAAGCATAATTGCTTGAGTTTCCGGTTACAATCTGTTTCTTCACGCCTCAGTTTGAATTCAGATATCTCACCATCTTGCGAAGAGATCTCTCGTCTGTAAGAATTTTGAATGGAAAATAACTAGCAGACTAGCAGATGCAAACAAAATATTACCCTAGGAAAAGAAAAACTACATGAAGATTATCAGACGCGACAATTACTTGAAAAAGGTCGAAGTGTACAGTTTCTCTCCCTCTCACTTTTTCACATGCTCTCTTTCTCTTTATATATATTTCTCTCTCCCTCCCTCCATCAGTCCTTTCCTCTGTCACTTGCTCCTTCCATATCTCTCCTTCACTCCATCTCTGTCCCACGCCTTTTCTCTCGCCTCTGCTCTCTCCCTCCCTCTTCTCGATCCTTCCTCTTCCTTCTCCTTCTCCTCTCACTCGCTAACAACTTATGCTTAATTATTTAAAAATAATTCAGAAACCGATTGTTCGTTTGGGTTGCCAATGTATTATGCAAAGAGAGTATATTTTAATAGTATTCCGCTAACAAAAACTCTGTTATGATATGCTGTTTTTTTATGTTACACTAACAAACATACAAATACATAAACGTACAGAAATCGAATCAAGATACGTATGCCCTTGTATGAGAACCAACAAGACTTCTTTATGAGAATGATTTACAAATATAGTCATCGAAGACGCTATGGTTTTCTGAAATAAAGCTTGAAAAGTTACTGTGTTGTTTCGAAGTCAAACTGTTTTAAATAGAGTGATTTTATGAAATAAGCCATTTCAGCTTCGGGATATGACCACAGAGTCAATTGTATAAACTATTATTTAGTATAGAACATTAAGTGATAATAATAATAAAAAAAATTCATTGGTTTCCAGGCTGTCACGACTCGTAATTTGCACGAGAAGACATAAAAAATAATCAAATGCTTATATATATATATATATATATATATATATATATATATATATATATATATGTATATCTTTTCTTGCGACGCGTTTCGTCTTTCAGCACTTCATCGGGCTAAATTTTCTATGTTGCTGCGACTACACATGCGTACGAACGAAGGATGCCGGGAATTTACAATTTTACATTTCTTTTTTTTTTTTAATTCCCATCATCCCCCGTTCATGCACATGTGTAGTTCTACCAAAACATAACAAATCTTGTCAGATGTAAGTTCTAAAGGACGAAACGCGTCACAAGAAATTGTTTTCTACTTTCTCATACATTTTTCTCCAATATTGTTCTTGATATATAAAAATGTACATAACGTTATCTCTTATATATATATATATATATATATATATATATATATATATATATATATATATATATATATATATATATATATATAGTGGGGGAAAATATTCGTAGAAGTACAAATTTTTAATTTATTGTATTTCGAACTAATGAATATATATTTTTTCATATAATTAACTGTACACAGTTATATAATAACTAAATATGCATAGAAAACAGAAAAATGATTTAATAGAAATAAATGCCATTTATAATGAGTGAAAAGGAATATCTAATCTTCATTTAATCATTTGTAGGATAGCCATTATTCACTTCTACAGCAACCAACCTCTTGTAGTTGTTAATCAATGATTTGAAAATTTTAGCTGGTATTTTGTTCCATTCTTCTTCGACTATAGTATTCAGATCCTGGATGTATTTTGAGTCTCGATTAGGATTAAATCTGGGGGATGGCTTGGACATTTCAAGATATTTACATAATTTTCAGCAAGCCATTTCTTCGTAAATTTTGCAGTGTGCTTAGGATTATTATATTGTTGAGAGATCCAATCAGGATGAAGTTCAAGATTTTCAACCGAAATCGTTAAATTTGCTTCCAAAAAATTTCATATTCTGCAGCATTCATTCTACTACCTATTACTGATATGTTGCCAGTACCTTCTGCATAAAAACATCCCCAGACAATGATGCTGACATCATCAAATTTCACTGATGGAACTGTGTTCTTTTGTTTGTTTCCATCCTTCCTCCATACATGATTTCTAGAATTACGTCAAAACAACTGAATTTTGATTTCATTTGTTCATAATACTCTTTCCCAATACGATTTTTTTCTTATCCCTATACCCACGAGCGAATTTCAACCTGATATCTCTTTTCTTTTTTTAATACCAGTGGAGTTTTCCGATGGGAGCGTGATTGTTCCTATGAATTTCATGCCATATTGTCCGTTTAGTGATACAGATTCCTGATGAAAACAAATCACCCTGCAATTCTAGACGAATAACCATTGAATTTTGTTTAATTTGACGAAGATCTTGAAGAAATATTCCGTGGAGCTCCTGTTCTTCTTTGGTATTCAAAAGTTTTGAGATTTCTATACCTTGCAATGAATGAAGTAATGGTAGTAAATGGAATACTCAGGTTGTCTGAGATTTTCAAGTAACTTTCACCTTCTTTCCAGAGCTCAACAATCAGTTCTTTTTGCGAATTTGTCAATTCTTTAACTCTTTCCATGATGATAACCTTCTTGTACGATTATCAATTACAAAATGTTCTGCTTGTATTTTTAGGTTAAAAATAACTACTGATAACATTATTGGAACATTCTAGAATATTCCACTTGAATTATCTAGAGTATTAAAGCAATTTAAAAGTTTTAAAATCTGAAATTTCCATTGTACGAATATTTTTTCACTCATTAAAATGGATAAATGTGATTTATTTCTATTAAATAATTGTTTTTTTCTATTTTCTATGCAAAATTAGTTATTGTGCATCTGAGTACAGTTAATTATATGAAAATTATGTTTATTCATTAGTTGGAAATGAAATAAATAAAAAATTTGTTTCCCCCACTTTATATATATATATATATATATATATATATATATATATATTATGAAATGGACTAAGTCCGACAATAATTTTAATATATTTTTTTGTTTATACATTATTTTTGTAGATACAAATCCTCAGAAACACTCTAAATGTTTCAGAACACTCTTAAATGTTCGTATCAGAGCTCCCGGCACGAATGCCAAGCTTTACAGCATGCTGTTTCCAAATTTTTTGCGTCATGATGCTCTTTTTCTCACAGACGGTTCCCAACTGACTCCAATGCGCATGCGCGAAACTAAAAATGAAAAATGGTGACCTTGCATTTTTATGTGATGGAATAAATGAAAATGATTTTTTAAATTTAAAATTATTATTTTTAATATGTTTTAGCCTTTCTTTTTCAAATTCTTTTCTACTTTGGCATTAATTTTTATAACATCGTTTTTTCAAATATCGCGTCTTCGCCTATTATGTCTATATTTTAATGTCACGTTTTCACGTGTTATCGGAAATATATTTAATATATTTGTTTCTAAATTTGATAACTTTTATTGATATTGAGTTGTTTGTTTTTATGCTTAATGCATAATCATTGTAACCATTTTTTACCAGTTTATGCGATATACTATTGTAGAGTGTTAAATTCTGCTAAATGAGAAAGAGTAAGATTGTATTGCGCTAATCTACCAAGTGCAGACAGTTTGACTTGAACAATTAGCATTTAACATATTTACTTCTATCAGGGAATTAATTGCTTCTATAGCAAAATATATTTCTATCGTGGTATGCCTTGCTTTTCACTAACTTTCTTTTTATACTTATTTACATTTCTTCTCAATAATTCAAACAGTTTTCAGTGAAATGGAAAGTTATAGATGTATAGCCTTCAAGATAATAGCTTTATAACTGCAGTAAATTGGATTGATTTAATCTCAGCAAAATATAGGGTGAAAAATTGGATCTCAAATTTCATATATTTGCTCCCTCAACATTTTTAAGAAGAATATTGATTTCCTGATGTAGCTAGTCCCAATAAAAATTAGCGTAACCATTATAATTTAGGTCCTCAAATATACCCCTATGTAAAAACAATGTTTATAAATTCTGACGTCCTTTTGGGAGTTTCCATTTCCAATATAAATAATTAAAAATCTGTATTAAATTCTTACATTGTCTACACGTGTACCACACACTCTCGTACTCTCTAAATTTATTGCAATTCGTCTACATATTGATCATCACATCACAAACAAGCTATTAACGTACGACAAATATTAATCGATAACTAACAGGAAAGGCTCGAAATCTTCACATCTATTATTATGCAAAAGAAAAAAAAACCGTTTAATAAATATCTTTCACTACAGGAAATGGTAGTTTAAAATGAGTGTAAATTTTTTAATATGTTTATAAAATAATATTAAAATGTATAAATATTTGATACGTTCTTTTGTGGCCTTGTGAAACCGTTCTACACAAGCCGTTACCTAGTGATACGAGTATATTTGAATTTGAAGTGTAGCATTCAAATATATCGGGAAAATCTTGTCTACAGTACTGACAACACCCAGTTCTTGATAATGACTTGTACAAAAAACAGAAACATACATGTTGGATAATTTGTCCATATTTTTATTTGGGCGTACATTTTATGTGAAATTTAGAAAAATATAATAAAAACGATTAAGTTAATAGACCATGTTGATTGACAAAACATATTTAAGCACACACACACACACACACACATATATATATATATATATATATATATATGTATATGTATATATTGTAATCAGAAGCGATGCAATCCTTCTGTAATATGTTTTGATAAAAACGTTAGAAAAAGGAATGCTTTTTCATCTTTTTTTAGCGAACATTTCTTGTTTACGTAGAAATCAAGACATGCCTCGATTCAAACGATGTGAATATTTTCAAAAGCTTTTGAGATTTACTGTTTCCGTATTTAATTTTGGCAATTAGAAAGAAAAGAAGAAAAAAAAACGAATATTAGTTTTTTTACTCTTGTTTACATTTTAAAACCCGTTACCTCAAATTAAATCTATTTTAATAAACTTAAGTTTTCAAGATTTATAAAAGTACTTCAAATTATAAAGTAGACCTTCAATTTTTTTTTTTTTTTTGTAACACTGTGTAAACTCGTAAAAAATTCAGTGCTTATACGCCACGTACACTCGTAGAAATATCAATCATTAGTTGTACATATCAATTAATATACTACTTAAAAAACAAAAACAAAATATAATTTATTCGTAAATTGAACGCTTTTTTCATTAGTAAACGGATTTATTAATGTACGGTTAAGTTGGTGTTAGTAGGAAACATCTAATGCAACAGTATTATGCCAATCTAACTGCAAAATACGATTAAAAATCCTGAGGCCACTTCACATCAAAATATGGCAATACCATCAATAAATGTTTTACCCTCTTGGCGCCTTTGGAAGAAATTCAACATTTCATCTCTTCTATTTATTAGAATATATATATATATATATATATATATATATATATATATATATATATATATATATATATATATAAAGATTAACCGACCATAGATACGTAAATAGCGAATCAATTCATCCGCTATTATTAACAACTAACTCTAGCAATAAGGAAATATTTGATGAAGCTAAATATGTAAAAGCCTTGGAAGAAAGCAAACATAAAGTGATTATAGAATAAATGGAAAAACATAAAAGATAAAATGCAAAAAGACACCGAATCGTGTTATGGGTGACCACCACCACCAACAGACACACACACGCAACACACACACGCAACACACACACGCACTCACACACACTCAGTTACACATTTATGGCCGCAACGTACAAAATAATTTTGGTAAAATCTTTCTCAAACTAAGAGATAAAATTAAACATTAAGGAAGATTTTTAACAAAAATAATTTAAAGATCACCTACTGCTGCTTTAGAAATCGAGAAAAATCTATATAACATAGTAAGAATATATTATTGAATAATTAGATGACTTGCAAAAATAACAACAATGAAGCAAGAAAAGAAAAAAGAAAAATGTAACTACTGAAATAACATGAAACGATCAACGTTTGACTACTAATATTATCTATAGGCGCTAACATACAGTCTGGTAAAAAACAAAGAATTTATGTCGGTTCAAGTGAAACAGATTGAAAGCAAGGATTTTACCACGACAAACTAAGCTTAAGTAACGATAAATACATTAATAATTCAGTTCTCTCTAAATATTACTGACAATTAAAAGACAAGTTGAACCGTACCACATATTAATAATGACAAGTACTTAATCTTACAGTGATAAAGGTGACAAATGTAATCTTTGCATTCTAAAAAAAATGACAATTCTAAGAAATATAAATAACACAAATTGACAAAACAAAGTAAATGAATTAATAGTCATATGTAGGCCTAAAAATAAGTATCTCTTAAAATATGCTCAAACCCGATTGATTTCAATAATTGCCATCTATCTTCATTATAATTTTTGATATTTTTACATTCATTTATTTACATTTTCAGATTTAGATGTTTGAATATATAGTACTAGTATGTATAAGCTTATTCCTATTTGCTTGTATGTATATATATGTTTGCTTATACGTGTTGAGTATCTTTTATCCGAAAACCTCCCAAATCCGAAAATTTTTCATGTTCTGACATGACTTACCACAAATAAAAAAATTCAGAAAGCAACATGGTTACCCGTAGCATGATTATTTCATTGCAGTGTTATAATTAAAATGGTGATTTTTTTTCAGTTTTCATTAGATTTAACTGTAATCAGAATCGATATTTTATTTTAATACAAATCCTGTATCTGTATATATTGTAAAATTTTAATCAAAACAAGACATCGTTGGGAGAGACTGATAGCTTACTGAATTTTCTTTCACAAACTTCTTAGTTATGTCATCGATGATGTACCCTCTCCCTGTCACACCTGATGTAGAAATAGTATTTGGTGTTGTAGTAATCAAGCTTTTTGTACATGTACAGAAAATAGAAATCATTATTTTTACGTGAAATCTTAATTTCACTACTTAAAATTCCATATGAAAATTACATGACTAGCGTCGTTACCTGTACACAAAATTTATTCAATTTTATATAAAACTACTTTCAAGGTATATGTTAATTTATCTAAAACTACCTTCATGGTATAGGCATAAGCTGTGTTATAAAATGTAAAGAGATGTCTTGTTTATGTTTGGGTTTCATTCCTAAGCTGCCCCCTTTTATAGATGCCATATACAAATTAAATAGTTTATTTTTATTTTTAACCAACAAATTTATCCACTGGTCTTTATCCACACACACATACACACACACACACACATATATATATATATATATATATATATAATTATCTATTCAAAAATTATAACATAAATATGTTATAAAATCACTACAAAAAACCATTTTGTTTGAACACTTCTTGTGTCTTATCAGGTGATGGTGTTGAATGTAGAATAAAGGGTTTTAAAAGGTTCAAATTAATCAAACACCCCACGCTAGGGGAAACGCTGTTACATAAGCTGGAATGACCAATCAAAATACAAGTATATAAGAATTAAAAAAAAAACTTGACAACGGACTTAGGATATAATAATTATTTAATGCTTTAATGTTAAGGTTAGACTAAAATAGAATTCATACTAACTAATAAATATTAAATTATACTATAAAATTTAAAATTAAAAATTACCAATTTTAAATTTTAAATTTAATTTATATTCAGTTTAAAATTATAAAATTATTTAAAGAAGAAACTGAGGAAAAATACATTAAATTTACTAATCTACTTTTTGTATGAATGATTCATGTAATAAAAATTGAATTGTACCATATATTTGATTTTAAAAAAACTGATCCGACGTGCAAATTTTCGGGATAACAGCTGCGCCATTACTCTATTTTTTTAACAATTTGATTCATGCAATATTGACCAAAAAACTCCTACAAAAAACAAAAAAAATTCTCAAATTACCATAATTGTAAAAAAAAACGCACTCTCTTAAATTTTCAAAAAATTCAACCTTAGCGTTGCGACTGCAAGTTCTTATCCGTTGACAATAACACATTTCTAAAAAAAAACAAAAAAACAAACATATTTCGATTCGCATTTAATTTTCGTGTCCGCTATTACCTGGATCTACTAAAAACAAAATAATTTCCATGCCTGAGGATGGCTGAATGTACAGCCGGAAGTACTAGCAGATTAAAAAAAGACCTTATACAACTTGAAGTTATTAAAAACAAGGATCGTAACATTCATCGAGTGGTTCGAAGGTTAATGCAACTTTAAAATTGTTTGCGAAGGTGTTTTTCGCCATTTATATCATTAACTTTACTAATCTACTTTTTGTATGAATGATTCATGTAATAAAGATTGAACTGCGCCACATATTTGATATATATATTGGTATATGTGGATATGTCATTGATATGTATGTTATACGTTTGTATTATACCGCAATCCCTCGATTAATGCATCGTTAACTATAAAAAAAAAATCAATATTCAATTACTATGTTTAAACTGAATAATGTTTTACCGCACTAATCGAGTATTATGTATGCACTAATCGAATTTTGGTATATAAAATCTTTAGCGCACTAATCGAATGCGCATTAATCGAAGGATTCCTGTATTTGAAATTACATATTAGATGTGTATATTTATATTTAAAGTATATTTGCATGCTTGTAAATGTATGTATGTGTATATAGCTTTTTCTGTACATTAAAATGGATTGGTCCGCCATCATTACACTAAATATCAATATTTAATTTTTACGACGGTCAGCACGAGAAACTCAATGTGCCATACTTTATATTCATTGACCGAGCAGACAGTACAGCTTTCATTTGAAATTTATAAAATCTTTCCTTTAAAACACTTTTAAGGAAACGGGTTTCTCAAGTCCAGTAGCTGATGGGGGTTTCCTTCCTAACCTTTTATTTGAAGTAGTGTTGAATATTATGCCTTTTATTTTATCTTCGTTACATTTGCTATCCATTTTAGCTGTTGCTGCTGTTGGCAGTCGTCCTCAAGTGATGTGGTTTCTGTTATTTGGTACAGTTCCTTGTTTGTGATTGTATGTACACAATGTTCAAAGCAGGATGATCTTTGCTAAGGTTCTCAGGCTTTACTCGCTCAAAACCTTTTTGTCACCATTGATCTATATACAGCTGACAGTTTAAATATTTCTGAACGGGTTTAGCGCCATACATGACATTCATGTGAAAGACTCTGATATTTCAGAACATGACTTAAGTTTTCAGGTTGATGCTTTGGTTTCGTAGCAATTTGCAGTGTTGGGCGAAACTACTTCTGGCCCAGCCTATTCTAGGTTCAATTTCTTTTTCTCCAATACTTAATTTGTTATAGCTGATCTATACGCCGAGGTATTTAAAGTGTTTACTATTTACTAATTCCACTCCCTGAATTTTTATGATCGATTCATGGTAGGTGCCGTCACTGCTTTCATTCCATTTCCAGATCAGAGTTTTCTGTTTTGTCATATTTCTTGGGATACTTGACAGAGGAGGCTGATTTTCTGTTGAAAATCATTCTTATCTCAACTATGAATACCTATACCATCAACATAGCCGCCCCCTTCATCATCAGCACATTGAACTCATGTGGGAAAACAGTTTACCGGATATTACAGACACCGAACGAAGGCAGAAACTACTTTCTCCTTAGTGTCATCTGTCATTACTAGAAGACTGTCTCTGCGTGCTCCAATATTCAAAGCATGATGATTAGTCTATTAATTAAAGGTAATGCTCATACTTGGCCATGAGAGAAGTTGTGCGTATTTGCAGTTCTCTCTCTCTACCTCCTTCATCCCTCTTGCTCACTTCCCTCATCCTCTCTCTCTCGCTCTCTCTCTCTCTCTCTCTCTCCTCTCTCTCTCTCTCTCTCTCTCTCTCTCTCTCTCTCTCTCTCTCTCTCTCTCTCTCTTACTGTCATTTTTATATAATCAAAATCCTGCTTTGTTGTGATACATCTGTATCCTTTTTTTATAATTAAAATATGGTTCCTCTTTTAAAGATCATTCTATCATTGTGTGCCAGTTATAATCTGTTCATTCATGTATATATATATATATATATATATATATATATATATATATATATATATATATACTATTTACATTATTCGGACTATTGTCCTCATCTTTGTTGCCATATTTATCACAACGTTTCGGCTGTTGCATGCTCCGGGTGGTTGGAATGTCGAACTGACCCCTTTATTAGTCCGAATAATGTAAATAGTCTACATAACGCCTCATCTCAGAAATATATATATATATATATATATATATATATATATATATATATATATATATATATACATTAAGAAATGGACAAAGTCCGACAATTTATTTATTAAAGACATTTTTTATGTTTAACGTTCTTTTTATAGATACAAGTATTTAAGTAAATGCTCTGTTTATAATAAACAGTATTAAATAACATTTACCGGCCTGAATGTCCGAGAAATTTTCATAGAAAATATTCGTCCTTTGACCAATATTTGTCCATTTCTTAATGTATGACGTCATTTGTTTACATTTGATACGCCATGAGCAGTTATGAATGTACGAGATTCATGGAAGTTTATAAGCAGTAAATTCGACCTTGCCAACCGAACGATCCTTTGTGGCCGAATCGGTTAGGCACGCCCGGCTAAATGGTGGTTCCGTATAGGATGCAGGTTCGAATCCTGTCAAAGGACGAATATTTTCTATGAAAATTTCTCGGACATTCACGCCGGTTAATGTTATTTAATACTGTTTATTATAAACAGAGCATTTACTTAAATACTTGTATCTATAAAAAGAACGTTAAACATAAAAAATGTCTTTAATAAATATATATATATATATATATACCATAGATCAGGTGTTTACATTGTTTGAACTGTTATCCTCATCTTTATTAACATATTCACGACATTTCGGCTGTCATACGCTCCGGCTATCTTCACATGATATAATTTGGAATTACGAACCGGAACCTTTATTTAGCCCATGAGATTAGCCCACGTATATTACCAGAAGAAGGCCAAAGCGTAAATCTGCCGAAACGTTGTGAATATGCCAATAAAGATTAGGACAACAGCCCGGACAATGCAAATGATATATATATATATATATATATAGTGTTTTCATATATATTCACCCAGAGAAGCAAATATATATGTGCAAATTTTTGTATACATGCACGTGTTTGAGCGCCAATGACCGGCGCTCGTATTCAGTACTAGTACTTTAAATAGTGAATTTCATAGAAAGCAAATATATTCTACTTGGAAATATTGGTGCATCACAATCTGTTATTTGCATGTAGCCTTATACTAAGTATAGTATGCGAGATGCTACCAAAAGGTGAAAAATTACTTTCTCTGATATCTATGAATAAATACCAAGAATTTAATAAAATTTCATTAATTAGTTGAAGATTAGTAGAATTTTAAAATGGCTTTGGATTTTATTACACAATTTTTCCAGTTCATTAAAATGCGTTTTGTCTTTGTTTTCTGCTAACCAAAAAATAAACAAAAAACACTGTGTCTGCATAATGGCAAAAATTATTCTACATCATTTTTTGATAATTTTTCTTATTAATGATATAAATTTTATGAAAATTGTCTAAACCGTTATATTAAATACAATAGGCTTTTATTAAGGACGGTCTGATTTTTAACAATTCCGTGGTCAAGGGAATATGTTTCATATGTGACAGTAAAACTATGTGAGTTAATGTGCAGTCAATACCTGTTTAATACGAAAGTAATTCTTTATGCAATTTTTCGAACGCTAATTGACTAATTTCATTTAATTAATTACTGTAAACTGTTTTTTTTTTCTGTTAAAAAGGCGTTTGTGGTAATTTGGTGTTTGTTTTAATCATTTAGAAAATACAAATATTTCAAGAAGCGGTACTTATGTTCCTATCTCTAAAATTATCTTATATCTTGGACACCATTCGAGCATCGTATAAGAATCAAATTTACTCGCACTATATTTAATCATTTTTGCAACTTTGTATAATATGGCCATAATTACGGGGCCGGGACTAATGAGAATCGATCTTGAACAATTGGTCTTTGACATATTTGCAAATTATTGCTCTACAACTGGCGCATTTAGCTTATTTGCATGTCGACGTCTCTGCCTCACAGGGTGTGGTCTTTCTCTGTGTTTATGCGTGCTTTAAGCAGCAATTCTACGCTACCTAGCTAAAAGTACATAGAACCCTCACTGAACTAAAAAGTGCACCTCATCGCTGTTTTTTTTTTTTTTTTTAAACTATCGGCAAAGTGATAGTAGCCTCAGCAACAGCGTTAGTAACAACAGCGTGGGCAACTGTTGCGGCATCAATAACAGTAGCAACAACAGTAGTAGTTGTAATAGTAGCAGTAGTAGTAGTAGTAGTAGTAGTAGAAGAAGAAGAAGAAGAAGAAGAAGAAGCGACCACTGGGTTGGAGTTAGCGTAAGGAAAATCATTGAGTTGGAATTCAGCATTCACTTCATATTCAATGCACTTGGAAAAAGTGATAATCCAATTGTCACTGCACTCGATCTTGTCACTAGATATCCAGACGAAATTTTTCGTTACTGGCATATCACGATCATTCGTCTACTTTGGAAAACCACTCTCCCTAGTCTATCTTAAGCTGTTAAGACCATAGATACAAAAAAGCTGTCATAATCTTGCTAACCTCTTCATGACCGATTACTAATTAAATTAGTCTACAAATAATTTAGTAATAAGCCTGAAAATGTTATTCATTACTGATATCTTAGTAAGGCATAAGGCCAGAAAAATCGGTGCTACAATGCTATGCTAGGCGCCCATGAATAATCATTTATTAAGCTTAGCTTAGTCACGCACAAAGCTACATTAGTGAATCAGGCGAGGATCGAACTCACAATACTAGCGAAATGATCCAGAAGACGTTTATGTTAACTATCGCGCTATGGTAAACATCCATCTTATTCATTGATACGTGATTACTGCCGTCAACAAAATAGTTCCTTTATTTTAAATTAATTTAGTTTTTCATAAAATTTCATCACTTGATTTGCTTTGTTGGAATTAATTGCAACAGAATTGCTTAAATCTTTACCGACAATTTCAGTCGGAATCTACTGAGTGCTTCATATTTGTGGCCTTATATCATAACAAGGCTAAGCCAAAAGTAATTCCAGTCAGAAACATCCTGCAAATATTAGAACTTTTTTATCTTGTATGATTTAACCCAAAGTTCGAAGAAATCATCGTTGTGTCATTCTGGATAACATCTAAAATCCAAAGATTTTAATTTGGTTACCGGCGCTAATCTGCAAGAAATAGAAGATGAGTACTAATAGTACAGTGTTTTATAGTCAGGTTTTAAGAGATGAAATTCTGGCAGCACTATTCACTCATCTGATCTACAATCATTTTATGGCATGATGTTGATTACTTTCTAGAAAAGAGGTTCCCTGACTGGCGTGAGAGGTAATTGTCTTTTGTGCTGATTTCGTTTGTGCTATGATCAGAAATAGTTCGTGTTTCATTCTGGTTCCTTGATAACATCTCTCAGGCACGGAGATTGACTTAGCTGGCGTTTCCCATCTCTTTCCAAACAACGTGAGATACAGTGTAAGCGGTTACTTGAGTCGGGAAGAATCGCTGACCTGGCAGGATAATTTTCAGACATAAAAGAACGTCCTGTAACAAAAGTATTTTTTTATTTTCTTTAAGCAATATGCATTTAAATCTGTTACTGTTATCATTGATTTCCTTTGATTTCTAATGTTTACGCATTTCTTGTTGGGTCCCAACCAGAAACCTAAGATCAAAAATGGATTCATGACATTTTGCACTGCTAATTTTTATTAAAAAAATATATAATTACACACATTTTACATAGATAAAGCTCTTCTTAATGTGTGAGCTGTACAATGTATTTCTTTAAGGCCGGAATCTCTTCAATGAGTCTATTGAAACATTTTCCAATCAATCCGAGGGCTCCAAATACAACTGGAATTATTGATGTGTTCATGTACCAATTTTTTGATATTTCCATCTTGAGATTATTCTATTTTAATAGTTTTTTGTAGATTTTCAAAGATCCATTAAAATCCGAAGAGACTGCCATGTCAATAAGAAAGCACATTCTGTTCTTATGGTCTTTGAACAAGATGTCTGGCCAATTAGCTTTGATCGTTCTGTTTGTGTGTATTGTAAATTCCAATAAAATTGTAATACGTCCTATCATCGTAATCGGATCTGTGATGTTCATACCAGTTTATTGCAGTTTCCTTCCCGTAAAAGTGACATATTTTCCGGTGCAGATATTGGCCCACTATATCATGCCGAGTTTTATATTCAATAGGTGCTAATACTGTGCAATCTGATACCAATTAGTCAATTTTTTCTGGATATTTATCACAAAATCTGCATTTAGGGGACAACACAATTTTTCATTATGCGTGCTTAGTAATTTCTAGTTAGCAAGCATTGGTCATGTGCAACAAGAATAAAACATTCGGTTTCAGATTTCAACGCTGCGATACATAACCACTGATGGGTATGGGATTTGTCTGTATCAGCTTGTTTGGAACAGCCAAAGTATTCACCATGAAGAGTCTTATCTTGCCATCGTTTATTATTATTATTATTATTATTGTTGTTGTTGTTGTTGTTGTTGTTGCTGTTGTTATCATCAATATTATTATTATTATTGTGTAAGAGCGAGCATATCATCGAAGTGACGCTGGGATACAAATATATGAAGACTAATATTGCTACCATGATACCCAGTTTAATAATACTATACTATTTACTGGCACCATAACCAAATGTGCGTGATAAAATAGTCCATAATCTTGCAAATGGGACCTCGTTAGAAATGATTTCAGTTCGAGTAACCGATTAAAATTGTTCCTAAGTATCTAGATGTGACTGTCTCATGGCTACCTCATTCTACAAACTTAAAAAACCATCTCGATACCCAGCCATGATACTCCCCAACTTCTACTGCTCAATGATTTCCAGCGTGTTAGCATCCAGTGGACATGCTCTAGTGTTTATAGGCTAGCAACTATTATAACAAGCAAATCGGGTATAGCCAATTTTAATTCACTAAGAACTCCAATCGATTAAGATTAGAATCAATGAGAGCCATACTTAGTGTAGTATTATTATTATTAGTAGTAGTAGTAATAGTAGTAGTAGTAGTAGTAGTAGCAGTAGTAGTATTTGCACGGTTTGTGTTCTCTAGCAATAATGTCTGTTAAGCAGGTAATAGCAAGTTTTCTCAATATTCCACCATGCACTTGATTTTACAAAGTCTCTCCGGAAGCTATCTATCCATTATTGAATATTTTGAGGACCATTTGCGCGGCCTCGATATAACTTGGTAACCAACCTGAAGAGACTTTACTGTCAACAGTAACTCTCCAGTGGTATAACTCGGTCAACATTGATAATCCATTTAGTTGGTATATTGTGCAACACCGGATAGTTCACTTCTCGTGCAGTATTTTTGGTAAACATTGCATCACTCGGATCGATCAGCCCTTATCCAGATTCCACTAGTTTCAATTTCTGGCCTTTTTCAATGCTAAAATTGCCTCCGAACATGGACAGTGCAATGAGAAGACTAATAGCTATCCCAAAGGTGTTTGGTATGAAAAGTGGGGAAAATGTGTGAAATCCTTCATGTCTACTATGAAGCGGACTAAGGTGACATTGCTCTAGGTACCTTATTAGCAGACCCTAACAATTAACCTAACGCGTTGAACAGGTGCTCTCTCGGGGTGGCTCTGTGCCTTGAGCGTCTATTGGTACTTAAACTCAAACCAGACCTCAAGTAATGCTTGTACTTACGATCCATTGTTAAAGATGCTGGGGAAATGGTCGGTTCCCTGTACCGCTCCAGTAAGTACCTGACTCCTTCTGTTGTCCTGTACCTTTACAAGAGCCAAATCAGGCCGAAAATGGAGTACTTCTGCCATATATGTGCAAGAGTTGAGCTGTATTCTCTTTCCAATCTCGATGGAATCCAAAAGAGCTCTTGTGGGGGAATTACTTTCCACTCTACAACCACTTTTCCATAAACCGACCATTGTAAACCTTTCGCTGCTCTATCACTAACTCCATGAAACGTCTTCAGAGGATCTACATTCCTTAGTTCCACCAGTTCTAACATTCACGGCGAAGACCCGTCATTCCACGCACATTATAGCGAACCACTTTCATTCCCTTCGTATTCCACTGGTGAGATATAAGTTCCACACGAGCAACTTCTTCCCATGAACTACATTTTTGTAGAAATAACTTCCAAGAGGATATTTCCCGATCACTGAAATCCTGGACTGTTTAGGTCTAAGATCAACCGTTATTTTCCCCATCTATCCTTATAAACTCTGCCTCTTACTCTGTAACCCTCTAACTTGAATGACTCTTGGGTCTTGTACAGTATGGACATCATTGTAATATATATATATATATATATATATATATATATATATATATATATATATATATATATATATATATATATGTAGTAATCCGTTAGTATAATCCAAGCGAGTCCTATTAACACAAGATAGAATTTGAAATATGTTAAAAACTGATTCACAAAGAGCGCTCAATGTTTATTTTCATTAAACAGGGCGAATTTCCTTTTCTTTACAATTGGTAATTATATATATATATATATATATATATATATATATATATATATATATATATATATATATATATATATAATAAATCAAGAAAAAACTTAAAGATCCATTTCGGTTATAATTTATTTCGGGAAATATTTCTATATTCATCTCTTCAAACCGAAAATTCTGAAGAGAAGAATATAGCAATATTCACGAAATAAATTATAACCGAAATGGATCTATAAGGATTTTTCTTTATATATTATTATTATTATAATGCTCTGTAATTTACATTGAGATCTTTTTCGATGAATACTCCCTTTGGAATTATCCCTAACAGTCACACATTGGTATCATAGTTTCAATTTTCCAACTATTTCTCAAGACTCTTTCCTCGTACACCAATTATGAACGATATGATGTGACGTTCCACATTTTTTTCAATTCTCTAAGAAATCTCAATTTTTTTACAATTTTTTTCATTTCATTTCCCTTTGTGGTCCGCTATCTGATTTCCGTTTTCACAATGACCAAACCGGTCTCCCGACTTAAATCGGAGCAACCGTTTGCTTTTGAAAATCCTAGAGTAATACTTTTTCATTCGCTATAATTTTTTTCTCATCTCTACATATAATATTGGCTTGCATGATCAAATCCCAGTTGCTTGCGCAATTCTCTGTGAATCATCGTTCCAACCCAGTCATGTATTTTCTTTGTATTTTCACATTTATACTTTTCTGTAGTGTCCTTTCTATCTTAGTCATAATATTTGTTCAAATCCACTTTTGTTCTCAGTTGCAATTAATTTTAGTTTTGTTATTATGATTCTCCATGTTTGGATATATGCTTTTCTATATAGAATCAAAAGTGTGGTATCTGCCCGATTCTCGGTTCTTCTAAGGTGACCTTGAAACCGACATCATGCTAATAAATTGAAAGGAATTTGGAAGAGAAAGACAGAAGATAAAAGAGGGAAGTGAGTTTGCAAGAGGGAAAGATAAGGAGACCAGAGAAAAACGAAAGATGAAAGGAAAAACAAATATAACATATAAAGTAAGAGAGAAAAGAAAAGGGGTGATGACGAAAGAAAAATAGAGAGAGACATGTTTGCTGGTTAGATATCGAGAGACAATAA
>OZ010598.1:58692891-59070391 GCA_963932145.1 Acanthosepion lycidas | reverse complement strand
GTGAAATTAAATGTCACGTCTCTCTCTCTCTCTCTCTCTCTCTCTCTCTCTCTCTCTCTCTCTCTCTCTCTCTCTCTCTCTCTCATCAGTGACGTGCAGATATTTGGTGATGTTTTGTGATACCCAATGCCAACTCCTTAACTTTATGTCCCTAAGACTCAAGTAGGTGAGACTATAGGGCCTAGTATTGAGAAATCTGACAAAGAAAGTCGATTTTAAATATGTTAAAACAGATGAAACGTGAAATATATACTTTATTCAAATTCAATATAAACTGTTTATTTCACGCTTTGAATGGATGCCCTTCCGATAACATCTGTAACATAGACGCCCGACCGGCCTGGAGCATAGCGTTTCTCTAAAATATCGCGATGACGGCGGTCTATTCGACCTCTACGCGTCTAGGCGTTGTCCCTTGAGCTCCAGTACGCTGATGATACCTCTCTCCTCGACCATTCTTTTCTTGACCTTCACAAATGCAGTACGTCTACAATCGTGCTGGGCTCAAAATCAATACCAAGGGAACTAAGATCTTGCGACAAAATACAAATCCGTCTTCACACGATTTTCACGTGAGGAATACAAATCTCGTGGATGCTAGTAGCATATTCATATATCTCGGGCGCTGTGCTTGCGGTCATGATCTGACAGAAGAGATCGTATTCAACTTGCTCGGCTATATTTGGGTAGCTTTCCAATTGTGTCTTCTTGAACATAAATCTCACCACTAAGACAAAAGCCATTATCTACAAAAGGCAGTATGCGCTTCAGTACTGTTACGTGGTTGCAAATATTTGGTCCCATAACATTTCGATTTTGTGAACACTTAAACCGTTCCATGGATCTTGCCTCAGGTTGCATTGGCGGATAAGTGCATGTCGAAATTCGGAAGCATTCGCAGTCAACATAGATCGAAGCCATGCTGGTTAATCAGCATCTGCGTTGGCTCAGTTGGCTACATATATCCGCGACATGCCTTTCTTCGGTGAATCGCGTAAGGCGGAAGGTCTGTCGGTGATACAGAGATCATATCGGGGCTATGCTGAAAACCTGTAATATCTTCCCTAGGTAATTAGAAAAGTTGGATGGTGATCGATCCATTTGACGACGTGTCCTCATAGAGGCTGTTCAAGCGGCAGAAGCAAAGTTGATTCAGTCGGCAGTGGAGCCACGGCGAATAAGTCATTTGCCGAATATTTCTTATGCTGTTCTACTTGGTCTTTTCAGATGCCCTACTTACGGAAAAGTGTTCCCGTATTGGCCTAATCAACCAGATGAGCACCCATCCACGATACGGGGAACAGGTCGACTTCGTCTGATAACGACGGTGACAACTGGTTGTTTTGTAGATCTTTCTACATTTAACTCCGTTCGTCAAACGCTGTTGTCCTTGAAATTCTACTTGCTTCGAATGAGTGGATCACCATCCACCTCGATACACAGAGGCTCCGGCTACTCTCCCATCAGTAAAGAATCCAATCTGCTAAATTGTTAAATCCATTTTCTCCCCTTCCCATAGACGATTCTACTTTACGCACCAATAACTGCTAGATCATCTTCACATCATTGATATATATTGTGCTCTTTTGTGTGTGGGGGGAGGGGAGGGAGAGTCTGCGTGCCCATGTATTCGTGTGTTTGTGTATTTGTATGCCTATAGATGTGTAAACCAATATGCGAACCGGTGCTTATCTCCAATAAAATATCGACAAATATGCAGGGTTTGTAATAAATATTATTTTTATTCATTTATAGAAGTAAACAAAAACGTCTATATACACATGTATATATTATATAATAAAAGAATTCGAGCAGAATTTGATTTATTTTCTTTATTATTTGCTTACAAACTAGATTTGTAAGGTCTTCAATTAGGTCCTTGCAACAGCAATAGTCCGTAAGAATTATAAACAACATGAAATTAATACACGAACAATTTGCTACTAGTTGATCCGCAGAGTGTATACCGACAACAAGAACGAGTAAAATCAATTTGCAGATAGAAAACTGTAAGAATATTTTTTTTCTGTTTAAATGAAAATTCGGAATAAAATCAGCAGAAATACAGTTCTTTAAAGTATGCCCAATGTTCACTGAAGACATATTGAATTTATACAGTCTATATGTACATCTGTTCCTGTACCACACTGTCATGACGACCCGAGAGACTCAGGGCATCTAGTAGAAAAATACAATACAATGTTCATATATTTATTAAGAAGTGTAACAGCAGTAGGAAAATCATATATCTATATACAAGGTGCGATGGGTAAATTGTCGCCATTTTTATTTTTAATTTCTTGTATCCTCGCTGTTTGTTTTGATTTTGACGATTGCACAGAATAATAGGGTCAGTTGAACACTGTGAAAAAAAGAGCACCATGATGCAATTCACTCCGACAGAAATTTGGAAACGGCATGGAATTTTCTTCTTGGCATTTGCACCGGAAGTATTTGGGTGTCACCCTAAGGACAGTGTAGAGGATTCGGAAAGAGTTTAATGCATCTAATGGTGATTACGAAGATTCTGCAGCTCGGAAAACTCACTCCGGTCGTTCTGATAAGAAAAGAACTCCCGAGACCACAGACACAACACGGGAAACTTACAAAAAGTACCTTGAAAAGATAGTGGTACCCTGAGTGGAGACGGTGGCTGCTGGAAGACTCTATATCTGGCAACAGAACTCTGCACCATGCCACATACAGGAGAACCCACTTATGACTGTCAGACAATTTCTGCCATCACTTCACCCCTTATATCTGGCTACCTAACTCCCCAGACGGCAACCCACTTGATTATTTTGTGTTGAATGCAGTTGAGAGACCAACAAAACTCCTTGTAATACCAAAGATGACTTGAAGGCAACGATTATGGCAGCATTCACCAACTTAAACAAGGAGACCGTCCAGGAGAGTCGCAGGAGATTCCGAAGTTTTCTGGAGGGGAGGCCTTAGTTGAAATGTGATAACTGTGTTATTTTTTTCATTTTTGCGTAATATAGACGACAATTTATTCATCGTACCCTGCATGTACATATAAGCACACACACAGACACACACGCACACGTATATATATATCCATTACATTCACTTACGTGCTAATACCCTTGGGAAAGGTATGAATCCTCTTCTTCTCCCTCCAGCTATGGGTAAAATAGCAGGACAGACTGGGTTCTATAGCCTTGGATGGCAACTGGTCTAGGAGAAAGACAACTCTGAATTCAAAACCTGCGGAGGGTCGTTTGGGAACCTTGTGGCATTCGGGGCACCAGGTCTCTGTATTCGTCCCTCCAAAAAGTGTGGATAGTCCTGCACGAGGTCTTCACCACTATAATCAAATCTCATGTGCCGGTGTCGGGCTGTCGGTTTCCTGGAAACTGATCTGCTTGACCCTCATACGTCGAACCTCGACGGGAGAGTCGATCATATATATATATATATATATATATATATATATATATATATATATATATATATATATATATACAGATATATATATATAATTAAATATTTAAGAGACAACGTTAAGTTTCCATGACTATAATTTATTTCCCCAGAAATGATATTTTTCCTGGTTCATCAAGTCACGTTTCTAGTTACAAAGGAATATGGTTTGTTTTATTTTTAATAAAAGTCAAAAATTTGTATTAAAAATAAAAGACACCAAATGGAAACTTAATGTTGTCTCTTTCTTAATTATTTAATTAGTATTAGCTCTGGTGTTATATTGATCTCTCTGGATTACATCCTGTTTGGAATTATCCACACGATTACCAAACTCTTCATTACCTTACTATATATATATATATATATATATATATATATATATATATATATATATATGGAAAATCATATACATGTACCCGAAGGGGAGGGGGCGCTAAATATTTTAAATTTAAATTTAATTTTTCTTTTCAAATATGTTTTTGTCTAGCCGCCGATTTCATTTACTTCCTTTTTTTTATTTGTTCATCTTTCCATTACTTTTTTTATTAAATATTCCATACTGTGACAATGGAAGATAAGCCAAGAAAGGTGAAATGATGTAAAAAAAACTGAACGTAAATATCTAATATGGATGATCTTGTGATTAGAGCACTTTTTGAATATTTTCGTCTTAGTAAGTTGCGTTTGCTTTTAATTAGAGTCGCAATTTTCAATTCAAAATTATGATCATGTTCATTAATATGTATCAACATGGTAATTTTTTCTTTTCCTTTAATAAGGATACTAAGAAGCTTGTCTGTGAATATGAGTGGATCCTGTTGAAAATAAATAGACAAAACTTGTCTAAATTATTCATTGAGATATGTCTTTATATATATATATATGTGTGTGTGTGTGTGTGTGTGTTCAACTCGTTTGAGCGGGATCAACACGTCTTGACTGTATTCAGGAACTAAAAACTGCACTAAGAATGAAATTATGACAAAATTACCTTACACAAAACACTGTAAGAAACAAATCAAAAGTATAGAGTAACAGTCCTCATTGCAATGAGAATTACCCACCCACCTTGAAAATATTTAAATCATGGGCAGTAAACACTATGTAGAATTATTCTACACACTCGGTGCTGAAAAAAAGACTAATTTTAAGAACATAAGAAAAATTAAATAAAAAAATTATCAACTACTCTTTATTAGTTATACTTAACGAAACATGCATAAAAGAAGGATCGCTGTCCATATATATATATATATATATATATATATATATATATATATATATATATATATACACGCACACTAATGTAATGTTATGCGGCATGCGACTCATTTCTCTTTCAGATATATTCAGAGTATTAACAATGTGCAGTTTCCAGTCTGACACAAGAAATCACTTGGAGCACCTGCGGTCAACCACAGCGACTCGGAGACAACTTCTTGAAAGTGGCCAGTTGAACTGAAGGAAAGAAACATGAATCAGCTCAAACCACACAGACACTCACGGTTATGGTCCTAGGGTTTGTAAGCAATGATGGCCATGTCATGTGGTCAGTTTCTTCTTGCAAAACCTCAGCGCCTGTAGAGTCAAGAGTCCTACATAGCCCACATGCCTCAGGTATAGCTGACTGGGAATTTTCATAATCACATCTCAACATGTGGCGTTCTAGCTTTCCTGACTTAAATACCGAATTTCGAATTAATAATTTAATCCTAGTCAAGAAAGCGACCAAGCAGTCCTACTTCATTACCACGGAAGGCTGCCACCATAGAGATGATGGACAGCATCAACAAGAAACTCCTGATCCGACTAGATAATAGATTCCGAGGCCGTATATGTACAAAATTTTTAAAAATATGTCTATATAATTTTTTTTAATATCTTGTGTGAGAGCGCGCATGCGTGTTATTAATGCTTTAAATAGTTCACCTGTTAACTTCGAAACAACTGTTTCTCTTTTTTTTTTAAGTTCACGCCATATCTACTTTTTGTCCTTTGTACACCGCTAGGATTAATACCTCTTTTCCAACGATACTAATTCGTCTCTGGGAAATCTTCATTGTTACCTCTTCAACTATGCAAAACACTTTCGATTAGAGCAAATGGTATCACTACAAACCAAATGTTATTATCGAAATAAAATTTTCAATTACTCTAGAACACTGAAATCCATCCAATATGCACAATTCAAGCAAATAAATTTCTCATTGCTGTGAATAAGGACATGCCAGTCTGTTTGTGTGTCTGATCGAACGAACCACACAAGTGAAGATAAAAGAAACCAAAATATAGAACACGTACCAGATTATCTCCCGGGTACTAAAAAGCTACTGAACGTAGAATCAGTGATGTTTTCATAATCACTTTAAAGCCTCCTCCCCAAAACAATGGGCAAGGGATTGTAAGAAATGAAGATTATTGGAAATGTTGAGGTTGTCCAGACTTCAACAATCCTGGGGGTCAGCTAGAAGGTAATCCCGAGGGGCAAGAACCAATTGTGAACATGCACATACACAAACCATAATAATAATAATAATGTTTCTGATACCTCTTATACTGATAAATTTGATCGTCAAATTAAAAACGATTGTTTTGCCAAAAACGATAAGGACAGAATTACCCCAATTCTCGATAGTTATTGGAAAAAGTCATTTGGATTGGTCCGCTGGATTGAGGGTGGCGGGGTTCGTAGGAGGGTCAGACTTTGTTATTCGGTGACTGACTACAGAGTTTCAAATCTCTTGAGATGTTGATAATGAGGCAAGCGATGAGAGAAACACAAGTGAAAGAAAGAAAGAAAGAAAGAAAGAAAGAAAGAAAGAAAGAAAGAAATATGAATGAATAAATAATATGAAAATAAAAGGATAACTGAGGTGCTGAAAAGTTCTAAGCCCAGTTAAGGAATTCTTCTAAAAATGTAATATGTAAGTATTTGTCAGATTTGAGGAAGTGAGACGTGTCAAAAAATTTCAGTACGACTTCCTAAAAAATAAAAGCACAAAAAAAAAGAAAGAAAATGAGAGAAATAAGATCGAATAGTCTGGTGTGCATTCAGTATTTGTGGTCTTTGTTAATTGTAATAATTAAACAGAAGAAAGAAAGAAAGAAAGAAAGAAAGAAAGAAAGAAAGAAAGAAAGAAAGTTCCTAATTTGAAAGTGAAATAAAAAAATATCTTATTGGAAACAAACGAAATAAAGAAATTATCAATGAATATTTGAAGGAGAAAGTGAAAACTGTGTTATTCTAACGAAAGAAAGAACAGACGAAAAATGGTACCTGAAGAAGAAATAAATTAAACAATATTTAAGAAAGAAAGAAATAAAGATGTCTCAATAAGATGAAATTAAAACGTTAATAAAAAGATACTATTTGAAAGAATAAAAAGACTAGTTGAAGAAAAGAAAAATAACGCTATTCTTAAAAAGAAAGAAAGAAAAAAGAAGGAAATAAAGAACTAAAGAATGATGTTATTTAGAGAAAGAAATAGTTAAAAAGAAAAAAAAGAAGGATGAGATACAAGAAGGATTTTGGGAGGCGGGGGACGAGTATTGAGCGGGTGCCAGTTGAAATCCAGTTTTGCACTGTCAAAGAAAGATGATTTACATACATTCATCGAAATCGCTATTAGCATACACAGACGAGGAGACAAACAACCAATCTCTATACAGAATTCCTTCCTTCAGCGAGAGATACACACGAATAAACCTCGACTTTTACTGAAAACACCGACAAGCATATTTGGAAGGATTGATTGATTCAACAACGCATAGACATTGACAGAGAAACTAACCTGACAATGCCGCATTTTCTGTACCGCAGTTAGGAAATATGTTTCATTTTTATCTTTCTTATTGCAGGTCTTGGTTTTTCAATCGAACATCTACTTCCAATACAATCTTGATGATAGCTGATATGACTAACAAAGGACAGGCAAGTTTTGTAAGAGATTGGTGCGTTGAAAGGTTTTTTGAAATATAACGAGGATTTATTTCTAGTAAAATCTGGGCGCTTTGTGGTTAAGCATCATCATCTCCCCAGAACGTGGAAATCTGATAATAAAACTCATCGTAAGAGGGACATATAGTCTACTATAAATTATGCATATGGGGAAAATTTCTATAATACATGTATTCTATGTATTCATTTTTATTTATTTTTTTTACTCACACCTCTACGTAGAGTCGGATAAAATTAACACTAAGAATCGGGCCTCATCATATTTTCCCAAAATGTCAGAGGGATTTCCTGATGATTGAATTTTATATCGTCTTAAATTCAAAATAGTCAATTTGATTTTTCGTGTTTATTCAAAGCATTTTTCTGACTAACAATAAAAAGAATTACTTCATATGCAAAACGCCCTTCAATAAACATGTTTTCTTGCCATCATCTCCGCCATAGCCAGTCCCAAGACCATGATTTAAATTTGGCACTATGCAGGTCACTTCCGTCGGAAATTTTCTTGGAAATCAGATTTCGAAAATCTGAGTATTTACTGGCTGTTGAACAGATTCCATTAAAGTCAAATGGAATTTCAAAACTACTTCAAAGTGGATACAGAGTGGTAAATAAATACCCCAAAGGGTCTCGCGCCTAAAAGACATTTTAACTCTGCCAAGGCTGGGATCTGAAGATTGGACAGCCCCAGTTCAAACAGCCAAATTCCATTTTGGGTCTGATCTGACACTTTTTTAAACATAAAACAGAGTAGAAAGAGCGCACAGAACCGTGTCTTTTTACAGCATCGATGAATCGTATATATGAGTTCCACTTGAGGTCTGGGGTGAACTTGAGACCCAATAGACTTTCGAGAGTGTAACCATTCATCATGACCGGGGACATTTCAGAGTATGCACAGTGATGTCGAAACGTCATTTGCTTGATTTTGGACATGGAGGAGATCCACTGCCAGGCTATCGTCATTTCAATTTAAACAGGAGCGCCCATAAACTGTGGCATTATCTTTATAAATATTTACCGATGTTATAATATTGTTCCTAAGCAAATCGTTATATTTGCTTAAAAATCTAACGATTTGCTTATATAAAGTAGAAAGATTATGACCATAGAGGAAGTCGAATAATTGCGAAGAGTCTTCCAGAGTGTTTGTGTAGTAACCACCAATGCCACATTCTGTCAAAGACCTTTAAGATTAAGGAGATCGCTCTCGTGATGAATTTAGTGCCTCACTGATTCTGTGTAACGACAGATAAATCATCAGCAATAGACCTAGAGGAGCGATACTTATACTGCTTGTTGCTCACGAGGTTGGTTCCACCGTGATGATTAACAACCGTCTTGTCGATAATAGACACAAAGAGTTTGCTGATTACACTAAGGCTGCTGAAGGGACGATATTTCGACGGGGATGAGCACACACTCGCGAAGCCTTTTTTTTTTTTTTTTCAGACTTCATTAGCAGATTCCGACAAGCTTCATAATTATTCATATCTTCAGCTTTCTGTACAAATTGGCTCATGGTCTAGATTCTGATTTGTCCTCGATAAAACATTACTATTATTGACTGAGAACTATATCTTGCCTAACTTTGACATGTGATCATTGTCTTCTTGGAAGGTTCACTGTTATTCCAGCCCACGTTTTTCGGCAGAGTATTTGACGTTTCGGTCCAAAATCTCAACATGTTCTTTCTTCATGATCCCACCCACTTTACCTAGACCCACTGGCTGAAATACGCTCCCATAACATAAAGCTTTCCCCCTACCGTGATTGACTGTTTGGACAGTGTTATTTTTTGTTGAAATATCACTTCTTTTTTTCACCAAACATGTCATCAGCCTGTGCTGAAGAAACTCAATTTTTGTTTCGTGTGACCAAAGAATCGATGGCCAAAAGTTTGATTTTCGCCCAAGTGATATTTACCAAACGCTAGAAGAGCTTTTATGTACCTGGAGCATTGAAGTCTTTGATAAGTTTCCATGAAAGCCAGCCTGATGTAAAGTTCACTGTAATGTCTTCCGAGATATTTTAATACAAAGTTTTAAAAAGAGGATGACAAATATAATAATATTATATTAGTGGTAATATTCATTTGAATTGTTCTTTACATCGCTGGAGACATCTTTTAGTTTTTTCTTTGTTTTTTGTGGTTTTTCATTCTGTTGATATGCTTGAATTTTTTGATAATATTTTTAACTGTTGGAACTTGCAAATGAACTTACTTAAATACAATCAATATCTCCTCATTGTGGACAGTCACAATTGTTAACTTGTCACCCTCGTTAAGTTCTTTAATCTTAATTATAATAAATATTTTCTTTCTGACAACAAATTATGAATATTGCAAATGCTAAGCCCAATTCTGAATCGCACAAACAAAATAAAATTGTTTAAATTCGTTTTAAACGAAATGAGAAATTTTACAATGTAATGAAGTAAACTTAAATTGCAAAGGTATGAACAATTTAATATTTTCAATTCGTTTTCTGCACCTTAGCAGGCTATCTAAAACCAGAAAACTTTTAGATTGTAAGAATTATTTTTTAGGAAAAAATTTTAGTGGTAGAATTTTTACTAATAAACCCATAGCTGGGGTAGAAAATGTGGATAACTTTTATTAGTGAATAAGTTTCTTATAACAAACCCAACAGGAATTGGAACTCTCCTCTCCGATTAACAATTCTGAACCATTATACATTACGCCACCCGCACATCCAAGCTTACAGCTCCTGATATTCCCAAAAGGACATCCATCTAGGTAATGACTAGGTTCGACGTTGCTTAACTTAGGTGATCGTACCAGAACTGGTGTTTCAATATGATGTGGCTGTAAACGAACAATTTCAAATTAAATGTATATTCACCCTCACACACAATATATATATATATATATATATATATATATATATATATATATATATATATATGTGTGTGTGTGTGTGTGTGTGTGTGTGTGTTCTTGCTTTGTATCTTCACATAATCAATAAATCCTTGTATCTAGTCTTACGTAGAATATAACAAATGGATTTCTTTTTCTGTTTTTTTGTATTAATATAAAATAATTTCGTTAAGATTTGCCTGTGGGTTCTGTTCTAAAAATTGCTTATTTTATTCTGAGAGAATATAGTGATATTCATTATTCACTTCTTTAATTTTTTTGGTGGGGTGCGCGTAGCGTATAAGATATTGGCGGGGAAAATAAGATTGATGAAACAAATTCCAGCTGAGTTCAAATTCCAGCCAAGATCATTGCATTTGTAAACATACAATGCAAACCTCCCCTAAGCTTCCCGTCGCCCAAACAATAATTTTCTAACGTTACTATTTGGTTCCCAATTCATTGAAAAGGTCCGCTGTTGCTCACAAGGTAAGAAGAGGAAATACAAACGCTACTTTTAGGAATAAGAGCGCGAATCCTGTTCTCCGATATTTTAAAATAGATGTTTTATTGGGAATCTTGCCGGCTTCTCTGCGTGGGTAAGGTAGGTGATGATTGGGACAACTTCTGCTATGTGGGTCTAACAGCTCAGCTCTTACTCCTACCAACTTCTCGCCCATCTAATCATCCCGACGTGATGGATAACAATACAAATGGACGACACAGTAACCTTTTGACGGACATATCCGCCTCAAGGGCGGATCTGAACTTTCTCCGAGCCATGACTGTTAATATAAACCAGTACCCGGACATACCCTATTTCCGGTCTTTTGGCCACTTGATCTCCAAAAACACCTCATCCATTCCTTTACTTCTGGATTACCCTTCCGTCAAAATGGATGCCGCTTATAAGACCGAAATTCAAAAGGATCCATCTGCTGGACATAAACCAGAAACACTTGAGATAGAAATAAAACAATCTCTTTCCTTTTGTACGTGGCTATCCAGAGTATCACTTTTTGAGATATCAATGAACACTCGTTGACACTTTCGTAATGCTCCTTGTAGTAGAGACTTTGTAATCGCAGATACAACTTAGTAACGCCGTTGAACAATACTAATGCCAGCCGCCTTCGAGTAACACCCGCACTAATAGTACTTGCTCGATAATACTAGCTCGAATAGTAACCACCGAATAGTAATCAGTATAGATAAATAGCATAGAGACTATCTATCCGTATAGTAATAGAGGATAGAATAAAACGAGTGGACGTTGAGACGTCACGCTACCTCCTACTTATGTGTTACCTTTATAATCACGTGATTCGCTTATTCAAAATGGGATCGCCTGTGTTTGCATTTCGATTCCCAAACCTCGTTGGTGTGCACCGAAAACTGATGAAGGGTCCACTGCATGCTCACAAGGTAACAAGATGAATGACAAACGTCACGTCGAGAAATAAGAACACTCTGCTGACACTGTTTCCTACATTAGGTGTAGTTGTCTTATTCGGGGTCTCGTCTGGGTGCCTAGGTACGTGATACTCGCCCATGTACACATACCGATGTGTGGCTAGCAGTACAAATGGACGTTGCAGGAACCACGCAACGGACACGTCTATCTCTCGTGATGGTCAGACTAGGTCTCTCCCCGGTCCCAAACATGATTGATATTATAGACCAGCACTAGGATATACCCAGTTTCTGGTTTTGTTGTCACTTGGTCAAAGTATATCCTGCTTAGTAGACCGAAATTCAAATGGATCTATTTGCTGGTTCATCAAACAGAAACATTTGAAATTGAGATAAAACCACCTCTTTCCTTTCTACGTGGCTGTCCACAGTATCATAATGTTCAATTTCGCAAAAATATGCTTGGAAAGCTAGAGGTTAATAGCAGGGCAAACTGGCTCTTGCTTAGTTTGGCAACCATTCTAAGAGAAAAATATTCGTTTGAGTATGGGTCAAGTAACACCACCCTATGAAAAATACTTGCTACGAAAACCACAATATTATCAACTAGAGGGATGAGGCTGTGGCTCTCTACTCCAGAGTTTACATACATATCTTTCTCTCTCTTCTCTCGCTCTTTCACTCTCTGTTTATGCATCTATGCCTCTATCTATCTCTCTGTCTCCTCCTCTCTCTCTGTCTCCTCCTCTCTCTATGTCTTTCTCTCTCTCTCTCTCTCTCTCTCTCTATATATATATATATATATATATATATATATATATATATATATATGTGTGTGTGTGTGTGTATGCATATGTGTGTGTTTTATTTTAATCCAAAACAGTTTTTTTTTAAACGATGGAATTAGTATCAATTGACCTAGATCAAGAATCCTACTGAAGAAAAATGTGCCTTTCGACAAGAATCGAAAAAGAAATAATCGTTCGATTTTTCTTTAGTCCTTGAAAACGGCTAATAGATTACCTCAATCGCTCGGATCGAACAATGAATTGGTCAGTTTCTACACAAAAAAGAGAAATCTGTTGTACAAGAAAACAATAAAAACTTAACGGAATTACCTTGTCAGTCATTTTGAATGAAATACATATAAATTATCTTCAGATAGAGTGTATTTGTGTAGGAACAAAATTAATAAAAACACAAGAGAAAAAGCTATTATTAGTCAACGCGTTTCGTCCTCTGAGGAACTTTATCAAAGTCAAAGGATTTTGCCTTGATAAAGTCCATCAGAGGATGAAACGCATCGGCTAAAAATAGGTTTTCCTCTTGTCTTTTTATTCACAATGAAATATATATTAGAGCTGGATTTCTGTCTAAATACATATATACAAACACACATACTTACACACACACACACACATATATATATATATATATATATATATATATATATATATGTGTGTGTGTGTGTGTGTGTGTGTGTGTATTTATTCAGAAATTCATTATTTATATATGTTTTAATTAAAAGTAACAGACACTGCGATTAAGCTTTATATTTAATTTTTTTCTTGTATTCGAACCAGTGTTTTCTTTTCTGAACACAGATTGTATAGAATTTGTCTGAATGTTCTATAATTCCGAGCGCTTTCGATTATTCTTTTAGCTATTATCAAGGATGATTTTATTTTGCTTTTTAACTGGGTCTATAGGTTGTGTGTGTTTCTAGAGTTATAAGAATGTTTTATTTTCCAAACACAGAACATTGTGGCCGTGTGTGTGTGCGTGTGCATGCGTATATGTGTATGCGTGCGTGTGTGTGTGTGCGTGTGCATGCGTATATGTGTATGCGTGCGTGTGTGTGAGAGAGAGTGTGCATTCACTTGCTTACAACGCATTAATAGCAAGTGCAACATCAACTTGAAAACCATGTAACATATTGCTCATTTTTACATTTTTACCATCACACCAACTCTATGCTCAAGATTTGGTGCATCACAATTAAACCAGTTCTAAGGACAAAACTGGTCCAACTAGAAGGATATGAATAATGAATAAAAAACAGTATCTTTATGTTTTTAATGATGATGATGATGATTTGCAAATTTTACTTTTCAGCTATCACTATCACTATATTTAATCTGACACAGAGCCCATAAGATTTGGGGCGCCCCCATGAGGACAAAACTCAATTACATCAGCGAATGATCCGGAGAGATTTACTTGTTAAACACTACAGCTTACAAAATTTTAACAATCTCTGTAAAGAACAATGTACTGCAAAGAAATTGGATAATTGGTGTCACACCTTCTGCCTATAAGTTAATTTGCTCTGAGTTGGCCTTGTGTCATACTTTCCCACTTTTGTTACAAGGTGTATATTTTGAAAAGATGAATGAATCCAAATGGCGAGAACAATTCCAAATTGAAACAAACAAACAATAAATATGGAAAGCGTTGTTTTAATCAGGATTCCAGTTTTCATTTTGCTCCTTAAAAGAAAAGAGTCGAAATCGAAACGCCATTTATTATGCTTCGTCCATGAAACATTTTTTTTTTATTTCCTCGATAATAGAAATTAAAGAATTTCTTTCTCTTATCTCTTCCATTCTGCAATCTCTTTCTCTCCCCCCAGCCTAATATTTATCTACCCCAATTTGGACTTGTGGTACACCCATGCACACACACACACACAAGCATACATATGGAACAAAAGAGTAGGTTGGAATATTTACCCAAAATTAAAATGTTTTCAAAACAAAAAATAGAAGTAGAGGAGGTTGGAATAAACAGGCATGTTGGAAATAAATGCCCAATAAAATAAAAGGTGGGAGTCTGTAAAAACAGTGGGTAAACTGGGAAAGATCAAAATAGCCGACCAGGCCTGTGTATTGCCCTTTCATTCATAGTCCTTGACAGATTTCCGTTCTTACGATGCGTCGTAAGGCGAAATTCCGTGTAAGTACCCGGAACGTACCCGCGATTTTCCTTGAATAAGCATTTATGTCACTTACCTATGCTAACGCAATAGTAAAGTAATAATCTAGGGGATAATAACACATCTCTATGGCATATGTTAAAATAATTAGGACTAAAAAAGACACGGAGAACATAAATATATATACATATATATATGCTGCTTGTATATTTATTTCCAGTGAAGTTTCTTTTTTCCAGGAATTCACCAACTTATAGTTTAAGAAAATTGTCCTTATCATTTACAGGGAAACTCAATGTGTATACACACATATGTATATGCTTTAAGGTACATAAAAACACAACAAACCAAGGGAAATGGTGAAGATCTTGCGTATGTATACAGTCATATGTACAAAGCAAATGGCATAAGTCGAAACACTATTAATGGAGACTGCATCGTAACCACAAATCGTCGTAGATCGGGACACAAATAACAAAGGAAATTAAAAAAACAGCGTCCAAATAAATAAGCAATCTATAAGTCAAGGACATAAATGGGAAGAACCATTTTGCTTTTTCTCCACTTCACTTAATCTCCGAGAGACATATATACACAACCAGCTACATATAAAGACTGCTAAAGGATAGTGTCATTTTGTCTTAAAATTGATCTGAAGCGTGAAACTGCTGATCTCCATGCAGTGTTGATTCTTATACACAAGATATATATATGCGTGTGTGTATGTGTTTGTATTGATTAGTAGTAAACGAAACAAAATAACGTTATGACTCGAAACGCTTTTACAACAATAAAAAATGTTACATTGTAATTAATAAATAATAAAATGATAAAAGAATATAAGTATAGGCAAATTATGTTAAAAATATGATTGAATTATAAATGATAAAGTAATCGACGATATTATCAAAGATAAACTAAACAAAACTTACACCTCGAAATACTTTTACTACAATTTCGAATTAAATTTTCTTTCATAAAAAGGAGAAATATGACGCTTAAATATGAAGTAGAATTATTCATGACAATGTATAATAATTTAACAAATACAATAATAAATGTTTGCATTAAAGTTGCTAACAATTTATTTTCAAAATAAAAACAACCACGACTTCTCTTAAAAATAGGCAAATATGTATTAAAAAATTACAAAAAATAATAGCATAATTAAAATTATAATATAATAAACAAAGAAAAATTTAAATAAGTAAACGGCAAATTCTGTATGTCTGTCTGTGTGTCTAACACTTGCTCTACATAAAGCTATTATACCTTTTTGGAATTAGGATGATCCCGGCATTGAAAATCTTTCATCTGGAGCTTGAACCTATACTATTGGGATATGAGTCCGAATGAGGAAGGGACAGTTAAAAATTCAAATTTTAAAATAACTGAAAAAAATTAGTAATTTTAAAAGATATTAATTTATGTTTATTTTAAAGTAACCCAAAAACTTTGTGAATTTAAAAACTTTTGTTTTAAATTCAGTTTAAAATATTTCCCAAACTCTGTGAATTGAGGAAAACAATTTTATTTCTTCAAAATGCCAAGGAATCAGAGTTAAAGTGAGAGGTTTCGTGATGTGATGTTCTAAAGTTCTACAGAGTTTGTGATTTGAAGAACTCAACTCAATTGAAGTTCCACGTAGTTTGTGACTTGAAGAACTCAATTTTGTGGCTGAATTAGAATTTTGGCCCAAAATCGAAGTTTCGGTCCAAATCGTACTTTTGGCCCAAATCAGTTTTTGTCCAGAATTGGACTTCTAGCCCAAATCAGAGTTAAAGTGAAGTTTTGAAGTTCCATGGAGTAAATTAAGGAATTCAAAGTTATTTCTTCAAAATTATTATTGTTGTTTTCTCAGCTGGAGCAAAGGTGCTTTTAATTTTGGTCCGGAATGCCAATTATCCCGCCGCAGAAGCCAACTCTAAATCACCTATTAAGCTAGTATAAGAATAGATGTATAATTAAAACAATCAAGACTTTACTTTTATTATGTTGGTGTAAAAATAATGTCGTTTTCTCACATATGTTACTATGTGAGAAAATGACATTATTTTTACACCAACCTAATAAAATACATCGCATTCTTTGGGCAATGAAAAACACGTCCGTTCATTCGAATGTCAGCATTTCCAATATATATATCCAATATTGCGTTTCACCATATATATATATATATATTAGATTCGCCTATCGTCCGGTTCATGCACCTGTTTTTGAACAGGATTAGAGATGCATTCCTTGTTTACTATTTCGGACTGGGTTTCCGGTTTCTTATAAAGCCTTCTCATTCTCTTTCACTTCCTGTATCCCATTGCGTCTTGGCGGCATTTTCACCATGCGTGAGGTGAATTGAGTTTTAAAAAATACATATATGTGTGTGTGTGTGCGCGCGCGCGTGTGTGTAATTAAATTAAGGTTTCGTTTTGTGGCTCATGTGTATTAAATGCATTTTTACATTCTTGTAACGTCAAGCTAACAAAAAGTTTTTTTTAAGATATTGCTGTGTATTCGAATTTATTGTTAATAATTCTTCCACCCTGAGAGGCTTTCTGACCCTAGAATCATAACCTTATCAAAATTTGGCTGTCAAAATTGATGGATATTCATGTATATTCATAGCCTTAGAATTAATTTAGATGTTTATTAATAGCCTTAGCATGTTCTGATAATGGTATGAGGAAACATCGAAATATTAAACAACACTCTATATCAAAAGAGGGGGATGAGTGCCGATGTCTGTGGAAGTAGGTTTAAAGCAAAACGCATTTTTTTATGATTAAACAAGTAAAAACGCATCAAATTACGATCAAAGGCAAGCTACAAGATATTCTTCTTTTTCCAATTCGATACATTTACAACGGCATTACTAAATAATCAAATTAGCCCCAAGCAACAAGCACATCAGTCTATCTCGGCGTCTTCAAGAGCTTTGTGTAAAATATATATTTCTTCATTTGATACATATGAGTACCATTATATATGCCCCAATAGTTTGCTATAAATTAGTTCACACATACGTGCGCGCGCACACACACGCACACATGTATGGGTGTGTATCCACATATTCTAATTATATGTAAATTTAGATATATATGCATATATATATATATATATATATATATATATATATATATATATATATACATATACGATATCCTTCCTATATAAATTTTAACTTATATCACAAAAAGTAAATGTATATATGAATATGTGTATATAAATATATATCTATATATGAGTATATGTGACAGAAATAGTAAATAAATAGATATGTAAAACGAGCTTAAAACTGAAAATATTTATAAAAAAAAGAATATATATGTGTGTATGTGTCCATATATGCATATCATTCTCAGTCAGAAATATGTAATCCATTGTTTTAATTCGTTACAATACATAGATAGATAGATAGATAGATAGATAGATAGATAGATAGATAGATAGATAGATATGAACAGAATAAGAATAGATAGATGTTTGTGTGAATGAGTATATGTCAAATTAAATTGCAAACGATACATGATTATCAATTGTCTCTCTGTATATATATATATATATATATATATATATATATATATATACATATATATATACATATATATATACATATATATATATATATATATATATATATATATATATATATATGCACGTGCGCGCGTGTTTGTGTGTGAGTGTATGTGTGTGTACACGCTTTCATACACCTACGCGCCATTTAAGCGTAGATACCTTTAAATTAGAATTGAAATGAATATTTAATTCGATTTCTTTCTGCTTGCTCCCGGAAAACGTATCGAGCACCTTGAAAATTTGCCTTTACAGCCATTATTTCTCGGCAAAAAAATCCAAATGCAGTCGTGCGAGTAACATCAGCGGGCATCTTGAAGCCTTGATCACAATTTTCAATATTTGGCTGCCAACAGAATAATGATAACCATCTGAACAACAGCAAGAATAAACAAACCAAATAATAATTTCATCTCCTGCGCATGCGCACAGGCCTTTCCTTTAGTCTCGGCGTTTGTTTGAGTGCGCAGACCTGCGACGAACAATTAAAACTAATTAAAATCTTCGAAATGAAATAAGTAACAAAAAAAAAAAAAAAAGCACACACCCTGCTTCTTGAAAGCAGCAAAGGATTTTCGGATGTTTTTTTGTTTTGTTTCGCTTTTTTATTTTTTTTTTTTTTTTTTTTTTTCCATCCGGGTATTGATTTAAAATTAATGGAAATCGCCGAACTCTCCGTGTTGTGTACGGTAGTCGTTTTTGAGAGAAGTGTCTTTCTGGAAGTAATACGTTCTCAGTCGAATCGCTGCTTTCTTCGTGGGTGGTCTTTAGGAAATATGTTCATGATCATCATGAACATGTCAGCGGATTATTATTATTATTGTTGTTGTTATATTTATGTCTGGTAGTTATCGATGAAGACTGAATAACAGCAATTTTCCTCAAATTAATATCATTCGCAGTATTTTATAATTATTATTATTATTATTATTATTATTATTATTATTATTATTATTATCACATCAACAAATGTCGTTGCGGTACAAATACTCGAAATCCATGTATAGCCAACATGATACGAAGTCTTATAAGGTTATACCAGGCACATGGATTACAGTTAAAAATGAGCTATATGGAACCCAGTTAGAAATACCTTCAGAACATCTAAATCAATCCGCTCCGTCTAAGAGTGTTCCCAAATATCTGAATGTGACTCCCAAGTCACCTGTGTCGCATAGTTATTCAACGCTCTGGATAGGATATTCCACCTATAGTCCTGCTCTTGAACAGAGATACAACTGGCAACTGACAAACAAATTTGTGACACTGAATATTATATTTACTGTAGCCCATCTTATTTCGCTAAGGCAAACATTTACATATCAACTCCTCCAATCCAAAAGCCATAAGATACATTCCTGGTGTAGCGTCAGAGGGATTATTATTATAAGTGGTACTACTATTATTATTATTATTAGTAGTAGTAGTAGTAGTAGTAGTAGTAGTAGTAGTAGTAGTAGTAGGAGAAGAAGAAATAGTAGTAGTAGTATTTTAAGCTTTCACACTAGTAACTAGTGGCTTTCACCGAAGATCAGTCTCCTCAATACACTAATATTTTTGTCTGTATTTTAGTGATTTTTCTAACGCTGTCGTCTGAATAGTCTCGATTTTACCACGTTTTTCTAGTTCATTCATCATTTTCACCAGGCTCTTAGGAGTGTTTCTATGTACGCCGATAATTGTGGATGCAAGCCACCTTCATGTTTCCCAATATTCTTTTCAGTTATCTTGCAAAGTCAAGATATTTTCCCAGTTTTTCATCTTTCAGTTTTAATCTGATTTCTACTGGAATGGCGAAATCTATTCTGTGTCTTCTTTTTGTTTACGATAACTTGGTTTTCTGGTACGGATCCAGTTAGCTGCTTCAATTTCAAACACTCACATAATTTCACTCTATTCTCTCAGACAGATTCTGGTTTAGTCATAAACTTATTGATTACTATGTTTAATTCCTTGTCGTTTGCCCACATCTCAATGGATCACCATACCAAATTTTATTATTATTATTACTTGTTTTATTATTGTCTCGCTTGTAATATTTACTTCGCTTAGAATGACCTAAGGATGAATGAGAAAGATACTTCGTTAAATCAATCTTCAAAGTAAAAAGGGCTTCTCTTCCTTGAAAATCAACTTTCTGGTCTTTCTTGGCCTTTTTATCTACGACTAGTAACACAGGTAGAATCACAACTTTTTTTTTTTTATTTTATTTTTTTTTTTTTTTTTTTTTTGCAGTAAGATTCACTCGAGGTTACAGAGTAAGAGGCACAGTTTATATGGATAGATGGGGAAGATTGGACATGTTAGGATTGTAATAATCGGGAAAAATCCTCTTGGGACTCGGTTCTACAGAGGGTGAAGCTTACTTCTTACGGATGAAATGAAAGTCCTTCACTAAGCTAGTCTTGCAAACCATTCTGATGTAAATTCCCACAAAGCGTGACAACTCGTGAGATCGAAATCACGACATTAGCGAATGATCTTTGAGACACAGTAATTTCATCATTCTACGCCAGGCACTGTAGATATTATACTAAGCTGACATTAGTAGGACACAAGATCACTATCACGAGAATTGAACTCGTTACACAGTGATCTAGTCCGAGAAAATTTTCATGCAATATCAAGGTGTACCATTGCGGGCATAAATTCCCAAGTTAGACAACCTTTCCAATTACCTCATTTGCCCTGAATGACGAGTCTTGGAGAATTTACAAGTCATGCAGTTTCACAAAACTATCGTAAAATGCAATCATTTTAGCCACGTTGTCTGATCAGTCATGGCTAGGTTTCTATGCCTGCCGAAGTTAATTAACAGAAGTGACATTCCTTGATTTTTAGGAAATATTTTTAGATCATCATCATTCAAAATTGATAAAAGTATCTTTAAAAAAACCTGATTGACTCTTCAATTTGGTCTCTCAGGGAATCTGATGGAGTTTCTACTCGCAAAGTAAGATTTGAATTCTCTTGATTTAATTTTGAACTTTGAAACGAACATCTTTGCAGAGATTTTACTTTCTATATTTTGATAAAAGTCTTTTCGCAATATGAGTCCGAGTGCGCATGCGCATGTTTTCAAATTGAACAAGCATTTTAAACATATTTCCATACTTGTAGATTTTTTCTCGCTAGAGATTCATAAATTCTGTAATTTCTTCCAAATAAATTAGTTGCTGTTAACAGCAGAAATGAAAAACAAGCAAAAATGGAAAATGTGCAATCCAGTAATATAAATAGAGAGCGAGAAAAGAAAAAAGATTTAAAGAAAAAAAAATGGTGTATTTACTGATGGCTATCCATTAAATCGATATTTATAGGTGCCTCGCCATGGAGCAATGGAGAGCAAGCCAATTTAATGAACCAAATAACTAATGTTGCAAGTTCGAACTTCAGTGAGTGCTTTACCATTGCAGACTGAGAATGATATGCATATATGAATACACACACATATTCTCTTTTATATATATTTTCAGTTTTAAGCTCTTGATGAATTGTTTATTTTATATAACTATATATTTATTGTTTCATACTCAGATATACATATATATTCATATACACACATTTATATATGCTTTTGTTAATTGCTGGAATGGGTAAATAATTTTGGACTCCTGGTTAGCTTAGTAAAAGCAATACAAAGCGCTTATTTCGTTTAAGTTTATCTCATGAACCAATTCTTTTATACATTGAGTTGGGTTGTCATTGAGTGCCTCTCTAATATTGAGTTAAGATGTCTGCCACGTGAATGAAACAACTGGCGGTTGTTGTCGTTGTTCGAAGCCAGGTAAGAAACCAAGATCGCTCTGGGAGGATTGATAGCATTTACTTCATTTGGCCGTGTGCCTAAGTAAACTAAATTTATTTAGTATCAATTCGATAAATATTTACATATATTGAACTGTATCAATGAATGGAATTCTTAATTAAAAACCACATGGTTAGGATGGGATCTATGGCATTTCGTTCAAACGATTTTAAATGACAATTAATAAACGACTAACACAATCGTAACATAAATTTCAGAAAGAAGCAACGATCTCCAAATGGATGATGGGAGGAACAACTCCAAACAATGACTGATAACATGCTTACCAGTGATGAAAAAAATACTAACAATACAAATAACTTAACAAATCTACAGCTTGTTTGAAATCCAAGATGTCGAAAATAAAAGTGATCTACTATACATCGATCAAGAGACATTAAAACGTGTGGCATGGCATGATTAGACTACGAAAAGACTTATGGTATAATTTCACAAACTTAATCCACCTCTTCTCCTCCCAGATATGGGTTACATTTCTATCAGAAAATCATTATTATCTCAAAATAAATTCTTAAAATGTAAAAATATGTTTCGGCTTTAAATAACCTCAAAAAGGTTGATAAGCCGTAAAAATCAACCAATCAGTCATTTCCCAAACTCGGTAATAGAATGAATATTAAAAATTTCACGACAACGAAGAAATATAAAACGATACTGCAGAAAACAATACATAGCATAGGTTAATTTTTTTAAAAGTAGTTATCTTCCAAGGGGACTGCCTACTTCCACTACTGTTTATCATAGAAACGATAACCGCTGAACTATATATTAAAGTAATGCAACTAAAGTGACAGATTCACAAAAGCGCAAGAAAAGATTAACTAAAATATACATAAATGGCAATAAAATGTTTACCCAAACTAAAAGAAACTGGATACTCTTATACAAATGCTCTTCAGACAATAAATATGAAATTCTGTTTGTTTGTTTTTTTAACGACATATCAACTCCTTATGGGTCATTTAATGATGAAATTTAATTTTCTTGGAAGCTTTGGTAATTTCTTTTTCAAAAATGGATTGCTGGTATTCTTATCACAAAAATGTATTTTTATACTTTCATAATGTTTTAACTCCAGTTTGAGGGTTTTCCCTAACATGTGCCACCATCCCGGGCCAGAATAAACCTGGGGATGAAAGCAATTCAACCCCTCCCCAATCGGAGGCCTTGCTGCCGGAACGTAGTTTATCGTCATACCCAAGATGACGCAATTCTGTTAATGAACACTATAAATATAGAAATAACAAAAGAAATTGCTCTATCCAATTAGGAAATCCTTAAGACTATCAACGAAAAGGAAAATAAAACAGGTGCCTGGGAATTTTGGAAGCAGAAGTATCAAGCAGAAAGAAACTAATCAAAATCCAACAATAAAATGCTTCAGAAGAACAAGGAAAATGTAGCAAGTATCTTAAGGTATAAATAAACTCGGGTATTGTAGTGTTGCTCTGGACATTTTTTAAACTGGACAAGAGAGAAACTCAGTAACCGTGACCAAAAACCGATCACAATACATAAAACGCTGCATTCAAGAAAAGATATCGAGAGGCTGTACGTTAAAAGAGGATTGATCAGCGTTATGTATTGTGCTTAATCTGTAATCAAAAGACTACATAATACGCAGAAAAGAAAGGCGACAAGAATCAAAAACTGCAATGGAACGAATAGAAGAATAGGAAGAAACTCGGGAGACACAATAAGGAAGAATCAAAGAGGAGTTTGCAGAAATAATGAATAAGGTGCCGGAGAATTGGAAAGACTAGCCGTCATTTATTCCCTAGCTAGAAGCACTAAATATGTAAATGCATTATATATATATATATATATATATATATATATATATATATATATATATATATATATATATATATATATATATATATATATATATTGTTATTCTTGTTTCCATGTACGACGGTTCCGCTTTTCTATTGATGATCAGAGAGTAGTATGTGCAAGCGATCCTCAGCACTTCTGAACTGGAATCAATTACCCTTTCTGACCGAGAAACCTCTTTAATAATGTTTACTAAATGGGAACAACGAGAAAGAAGAGGTTTAAAAGAGGGCGTAAAGGAGGAAATGTAAGAAAGATAGGGAGAAAACTAACAGAAAACGAAAGAAAGGAAAAATAAATACATGGACATAGAGCGAGGAGAGTGAGATAGAATGAAAGAAAGACATAGGGAGGGTTGTTTGATGAATAGCAAGAGGCAGTATGATAGAAAAGACTGAAAGTCAGGTAGAGACAGAAGTAAATAAAAATTGTAAGGTCGTGAAATTATTTGAAGAAACAAAAGACAAATTTTTAAAAAAGGGTGTAGTAGAAATTGTTTGGGAATTCCATATATTTTTTTTTTTTTTTTAGGCTTATCAAATTAATCCATATTTGTATCACATTTCGGCAAAAAATGGACGTGTCACGAAAATTGAAAAATACGAGCAAAACGGGAGAGAAGAACAAATGCATTAAATAATGTATATTCTTAGTTGCCAACGTATATCAAACACATTATGAATCATGACAGTGACAATAGTGCCCATCATTAATAGAGCACTTGAAACAGATGCATTATTACTAAAATTAGCAAGAATACTTAGGAGAATGCAGAAGTATCAAAGAGAATTGTAAATATGGCTTTTCCAGCGAACATCAGGACAAAACTGTAAAAGAAGGTGAAAAAAAAAGCATGATATTAAAACCTTAAAGAGATCTTCAAAAGTTGGGAAATATGCGAATGACAGTCGGTCCCCCATTAAAGATTCGAACATGATTAACAACTTGAAAGGTCCTTGTTAAAATATAATGATAAAATTCACTATTGATTCCACTTTTTAATTAAATTTTCACTCAATACAAGGCCCAAGAGCCACTCAAGGTAGATAGTTACAGAATGAGGTTGTATGAACATAAGAAGAGAAGGTAAAAAGTGCATTTTTGGGGGATATGTAGAAAATATAACGGTTAATCCTAGACTTGAAAAATTATGATTGTAGAGATCGGTAAGGTATCGTCTCTGCAGTCTGTTCCACAAAAAAACTGTTATTGTGAAGAAGCTGTCCAAATCGAACATCTTATTCAGTCTTATCTACCATACGTGATAAGCATAGAACGATTGTAAGCAGAAAGATATCGCAATTTCTTAATGACGACTCCGGCTAAGTCGGGCTCAGCAAATTTCGGTAAGAAATATAACTTTGTTTCAACTTAATAACTTTAAATACTAACCCGAATAAATTTATTATTCATAATTATAACAATGTTATAAAAACAAAAATGTCCGCGGCAAAAGTTGTTCAGAGAAGTTGACTTCAGCTCGGTGAAACCAATAAAGTTCTCATTCATCGTCCTAATAACATGAGTCAGGCGAACAAATTTCTGTCAAACCATTAAGAACATTCTTAACAGTTTCTAATGTTTTTAATTATACTATTTTTCAAGGTCTATGGTTTTATTAAAACTTTGTAACTTAAAAACCTGACTTAAATGTTACGATTCATAATAATGTTATATGAACAAAATGCCACAAGGCCGATGTTAAATACCGTTTACTAAAGAGCTCTAAATTTAAGCAACTTTTTCCAATTTTCATTCTTGTGTTTCGTTAGTGACAGTTTTTATATGAATACGAATTATGCAATACTTTTAGCATTCCCTATAATGTAAAAAATTACATTTAATTTATAATAATTAACAACATAATAATTTACGATTTCAGTAACATTTACTTCATTAAAATATTATTTGTCTTCCTTTTTAAAATTATGTTAATATTAAATTGCAAAACCCTGTTGGATTTCCATAAGTAGTGAACGTTATTGCTTCTAATTTGATAATAATAATAATAACAAACCCTCTAATCTAATATTGAGCACGTCTTGGAGAAATTATGTTACATTTGATGTTCGTTAAATTAGATAATATTACGTATATTACATGGAAGTATTAATAGCTAGCATTTTTAATTTATCTTATTTTATTAAAATTATATTACTGTAATTTAAATGAGATAAAATACTTCTTATATTTTATTAATAACAGAATTTTCTTGGAATGTTTCAACAAAGTAACTAAAATGGCAGGTCAAGCTTGCCTTTTTATAGTTATTTCATAAATGTCCGAAACTATTAAAGTCATACAATACTTTTCCGATTGTTTCAACAACTTTTCAATTTTGAACAGAATTTGACACGCTCAGGAATGGCTGCCTTCATTGGCTCGCATTTTTATTTCCAAACAAATATTTGTTGACTGAGAATTACATAAGATATCAGTAGAATTTGCCACAAAATCAGAAAAGACTGATTCAATAAAACTGCACTCAGCTCAAAGGATTTGGTCGAGAATTACCTCGGAAGAAACTGCATGACCAGATCAAGAGGGTTTCCGTTCATGTTGACCATCAGTTAAGACGTGTGGGTGCCGCTTAGGGCTACGAGCATGGTGCTTTTGTTTCCTGAATCCTATTAGATGTGTTCATGTTAATTTCCCAGGAATATCTGAAAAAGAAAATGATGTTAAAATTTCGAACATACCTGCGCAACATTATGCTAAGTCGTCTTATATCCATGGTCTACCGAAGGTGTCTTCTCAAATGATTGACGTATTAGATAGATAGATAGATAGATAGATAGATAGATAGATAGAAACAGAATGAGAATAGAAAGAAAGAAATAATGAAGATAGATAGATAGATAGATAGATAGATAGATAGATAGATAGATAGATAGAAACAGAATGAGAATAGAAAGAAAGAAACAGAATGAAGAGAGATCAATAGATAGATATATAGATAGATAGATAGATAGATAGATAGATAGATAGATAGATTTGATTATCCAAATAAATTGCTACATATATAAATCAAAAGATATGCGCCATATAAATATAAATAATACTTCATATATATCAATATTTTGATATTCTGTAACCTTCGTCGGTATTTCGTCCATTGATTTTTTTTAAACTTTTATACTTTTTCGACTTTAACAGTTTTATTGCTTCCGAAGAGATCTTTGCATGAATATTGTTTTCCATTCTCTTATCATCTATTTTAATATCTTTCGCCAATCTTCTAAATATTCTGCATCTTTTGTATTTGATTAAATTCTTTTCTTATTTATTATCCTTAATATCGCCGTGCTTTCGCCTGCTCGGCTACAGAAAGGATGCCGAACAGACGGTGGTTTATCCTACAAACGGGTACGTGGGTTCGATCTCTGTCGGAGAGCACATTTTCTTCATTATGTTTTCACGAGGGCGCAGGCCGGTAAATGTAATACACACTGTTTAAAAAATGGTGTGCCGAGTCAGAAACGCGTACCCACTAAAAATAATGTTTGCAATAATATAAAGTCATTTGTGTGATTATTTATATATTTATATTTATTTATATATATATATATATATATATATATATATATATATATATATATATATATATGAACATTGAAGTCAACACTCAGTGCTGACTTCAATGTTCACTTTTATATTTATATTTACATACGCTCTATGTCTGATATTGAGCACTTTATCCCATAAATATAGCACACTTTAAAACTATACACACACACACACATATATATATATATATATATATATATATATATATATATATATATATATATATATATATATATTGTAATAAAAACATTAAATTTAAACATCAAATTTCCCATAATTTTTCTCAAACGCACATATCTGCTCGAATTATGGGAAATTTTTTGTTCAAAAACAGCCATTTGACTATACTACACCATGAAAATAATAGGCAAAACTTCAAATTCTCGAGGCCCTCTATAACAAAAGCAAGCAACCAACACTGATCAAAATTTATTATGAATATAGTAGCAAGGTTTTTAAATGTATTTGAGATTACTAATATTTAACAGTATTAACACCATTCTGAAATTTACTACGTTGAAATTTTACCATCTCAGTTCATCGCCGTTAGATTGGGAACGTTTGTTTACAAAAGATCGTAGCCACAACGATTAATATTAAAATAATTATAGCAGAGCACGTTCGCGTGTGGTTGCAAAAATCACAATCACAACGATTACGGTTACATTAGGTTTGTCTTAGAAATTCACCCTTGGGGATGATCTCGGAGGAGATCGAAAGTACTTGGGTTAACATACATACGGCACGTTCCTTGATGAATTCCAACTTAGCATCAAAAAGAATGAGTAGAAAGGATTATTATAAAAATATCTATATTATTTAATGAAACATGTTTAATTAATGATGCCTATATTTATGTATATGTGTATGTGTGTGCGTGTGTATGTGAGGGAAAGAGAGAGATAACGATATATATTTTTTTTATATATCAAGGACAATATTGGGAAAAATGTATGACAAAGTGGGAGAAATTTTTTCTTTAACGCATTTCGTCGGACTAAATTTGTTACGTTGGCGCGACTACGCATGCGCACGAACAAGGGATGCTGGGAATTTTAAATGTAATTTTTTTCTTAATAAAATCTAGCCGATTTCATTTAAATTCTTTTTCTTTTTGTTTATATCACTTTTGTTATTGGTTATCGCACACTGTAATAATAGATCTGCCAGGAATTGTGAAATGTTGTAAGAGCCAGGGCACAAATTTAATGCGGATAACCTGACAATTAAGACACACCCTAAATATTTTCATTGTAATGAGTTGTTTTCTCCTTTGATCGTAATATTATTTTTATGTCAAATTTTTCGTCAGTCGCTGTGGCCGAGGGCTTGAGTGTGTTAGCCGTGTTTAAATTGTTGATCACGCTAGATAACACGCTCTCTTCCAGAAACTGTAACTAAGGTCTGCTCAGCATAATTGCAGTATATAGTTGCAGTATATATAGAAATGGGTGGGCCCTGTGGGTGTTGAGCAAACACAAATTTGCCTGAGCGAGCGTCTGCAATAGGGATTGCCTAGCCGCCGTAGTAGACGGGTTTCCTCCAATACGAGTGGCCAACTATTATTATTATTATATATATATATATGTGTGTGTGTGTGTGTGTGTGTGTGTGTGTGTGATTAAACAGCATATCTTCATTCAAGCATTTCATTAAATAATATAGACATATTGTGTCTACTTATTTTTATACTAATCCTTCCCATTGGTCCAATCAATATCTTTGTTAAGATGAAATTCATCAATGAAGGCGCCGTAGTTCTTTTTTAACACAACTATTTTCCATATTTTCTAAGATCATCTTTAGAGGTAAATTACAAAGACAAACTTACTGTAACTACGATAAAATCGGCATTCTGTTGTGATAGTGATTTTTAAATATATATGTGTTTATGTGTTTGTGTGTGTGTGTGTATACATTGTGTTTAATATATGCGGATTCTTTTTGTGTTAAACAATTCATGCTAATATCTTTCATAATATTTTTGAAATGTTCAAATCACAGGAATTTGTAATCCGTGCTTTTAAGGAACGTGTGAATTCTGATTGGTGGCTGAGATAGTTGAGTTTTAACCACTGGTGTTAGTAATACATGACCAAAACCAGGATTTTGAATGCTAATTTTCATGCCAAGCAGGCTCTCTTCACGTAGAGGATTTATGCAGCATAACTTTCCTATTCTTAATCTGCCTACATTTGGCATAGTGATAAAACTAAGCGAAGTTTAATCATTTTCTGTAGATAAATGTGCATGAATATTTCTGAGACAAGTACCGATTCTTCATACACATGAACTCTTGTACCAGTTTCCATTAGTGTGTGTTTATATACATACGCATTTATTTGTGCATCTGGTTCTGCAAATTTACCAAAATTCTTTATTTCCATCTGAATTCTTCAAGTTGTCTTATAATTGCCTTTGTATTTTTTTTTTTTATTATTGAATTTCTTTTAGTTATGATTAAAGACAGAATTATCGGCCACTATTACTCCACCATTATTCCTTCGTGTGTGCTAAATGGCGGGAAAAGTAGAAAATCCAAACGGCAAATGGCGGCCATATTTTCTCTCCCTCTCTCTCTCTCTCTCTCTCTCTCTCTCTCTCTCTCTCTCTCTCTGTATGTCTCTCTCTCTCTCTCTTTCTGTCTCTCTCTCTCTCTTATTAAGTTTATCATAACGTTTCTTTTTTTTACCTTTTTTTTTTATTTTCTTAAACTTGTTTTTCGCACACCTAATCAGGAATAATTAAGAAATGATACACTAAAATATCCGGGTCTTGATAAGAGAGAAATTTGACGCGTATTCATTCACTCTTCCTACGCCGCTTTCAAGCTTCTAATGAACGTTTTTATGTAATGGTAGCACACTGATTATACGATAAGAGCGACAAAAAACTATCAAAGGACGTTTAATTGGTTAAATGCATTATGGGAAATGTACCTAAAAGTTCAATAAATATTGGCACGAGGACAAATCCTTCCAGCGAAAATAAGCTCGATAGCTTTTCTCATAGACCACTAGCTCTATTGTGGGTTCGATTCTCATTCGATGTCTCACATGTGTGGTTTTATGTTCGATTAAGATGAGATTAATAAATACACAGATATGTACAGGCTGAGACTTCAATCGAAAATATATCAACCCAACTAATACCAGACCTCAGTTTCCTTTAAACTCCAGATGGCAAATATGCTTATTGGTTTAATCATGACGTGAAAAAATGACAGATTTTACTTTCTATTATAAGAAAAAGGTAAGTTTTTCAATAAAGTTTTGCAATTACTGTTTTTGTCAGTCTTTTAACTCTCGGCTCTTAAACGTGTTGATAGAGTGCGCTATTGATATAGCAAAAACAATGCCACTAGTCGTCTCCAGAAGAATCTAGTACAGCAAAATTTACAGACAAATTATATACATATAATCACCTACACACAGACAATTTCACTGTATCACAGCTCCTCAGTGTGGATAAACGACCGATTGCTTCAATCCGGGATCGAAGCGCAAATAATTTGACATCAGTCAGGTATCTTACAACGAGGCCATCGTCGGAAAGGAAGGGAATTTTAACGTTTTTCTCTATACAAAATACGCTAGCGGCTTGGAGAACTTAATTCAGTTTACTTGAAGAGTAATGTTTTTATATATCTATATATTTATTTAACTGAGTCTTGTTCATAGAACGACAGTGGACTATCGAATGAGGATTGAACTCACTACATTAACGAATGATTTGCAAAACCAACTCTGCGATTAGCGTCCTATATAGTAATATTACTATATAGGACGCTAATCGTAGGATTGGTTTTACACTACCCATACCATTTCATCTTAAATGCAAAAAGACTAGCTCACAAAATCCATAAAACCAAACAAACAAATACTTCCAACAAAAATTATACAAAATTCATAATCCTACCTTCCAACACTAAACTCACAAATGAATTAGTCATCCCTAATTACAACCACCTCCAAAACTATCGGAGATATAATCAGGATGAAAAATAAAATAAAAAACAATTCAAATGCTGGAGTTTATCAAATGAAATGTCAACAGTGCAATAGCATGAATATTAGGGAAACACACACGATCTAAAAACCCACATCCAGGAACACAAAAGAGATTTGAATTTAAATAAACATTCAAATTCTCTAATCTTGTACCACAACAACGTAGGACATCATTTTAATTTCACCAATGCCAGCCTTATCAAAAAAGAACATAATTCTTTAAAGAGAAAATATATTTTATAGTAACATTACCAACTATTAAAAGACGTTTAAAAAACTACATTAGATCACCATTTTTCTACTGCTCCATTATTCATGAATATAATTTAGCTCTCCCGAATACATAAAAATCAATATACATACAGAAAACACACGAGATATAATTTAATAGTTTTTCAAAACATCCTGCAGCGTCTCAATAACCTTTACACACTTTAACATCTAGAATGTTTTTTTTTACATTTATTTGAATATTATCTATTACTTCATTACACGTGACACGTATCCAATTAAAACATCCTACTGCATCGTACTAACTTTTACACAGTGCGTCCTTTTGCTTTTTACTATTTTTTTATAATGTCTATCTTGATCTCTGACGAAGCTTTAATAAAGTGAAACACGCTAGACACACACATATGTATATATGAATGAAAAGACAAGAGGAAAACTATACTTAGTTTTTAGCCGACTCGTTTCGTCATCTGACGGACTTTATGAAAGCAAATGCGATTTTATTTTGCAAGAAGTATATATTTGAGACTTACTCAATTTTTTAAAGTTAAGAACACTCATAAATATTCATCACGTTAACTGAAAAGTTTAGGTGTTATAATCTAGATTACGCCATATAGCATCTTCGAAAGGAAATAATGCATTATCGAGAGGAAAATTAAGTATAGTTTCCCTCACACACACACGTATATATATATATATATATATATATATATATATATATATATATATATATATATATATATATATATATATAATGGAACCCCAACCTACTACTTTAATCCGTTCCAGGAGTGGATTCGTAACTGGAAATTACGTATGTCGAGACAATTTTCTCCATTTAAAATAATAGAAATTAAATTAATTGGTTCCAAGCCTCAAAAATATTGATATAAAAATCAATAAAAATCGTATTAAATGCAAAATTAAAGTACTTTTTTAAAGATTATACGCAAATAATGTAAAAAAAATATATCACTGTGACTCCTTCCCAGGCTTTATCAATTATATTTAAGCAAGTTAGGATACTGAAGTAATTAAGAGTATAAATCCTAGCATCCAATTTACTATGGACGACAGCAGCAAAAAACTTTCCTTTTTAAACATATTAATAACACAAATATACACTAAACTCGAATGAAATATATACTTTAAACCAACGGACTCTCGATAATATCTCCTTTTTACATCATCCCACCCGAAACACACTCGTATCAACATCACACTCAACTTAACCAAGCGAATATGTACAATAGCCTCAAACACAACCACAAGAGAACAAAGACTAGGCGAGATGAAAAAAAAATATTCATCAAGAGAAAATATCCCCAAAGTTTGATCGACGATTGTATTGAAAAAGCAAAACAAATTAACATTCACACACCGAGAAACAAAAGGAAAAAAAGAAAAAAGAAGGTCATCCCTTATATCTCAACTTTCAACCCAAAGAGCACAATCTACACACACATACAACTTAATCTACCAATCATCAGACCACATTGTGGCCTGATATTTGCGTTTAGCATGAAAGAGTCCGTCACATCTGAGTGTTGACTTCAATGTTCAATTTTATATTTGCATATGCTCTATTTCTGATACTGGGTACTTTATCCCATAAATATAGCGTACCATAAAACTATATTTCTTCATTCATTAATTAATCATAGCTATGGATCGGCAGTTCATGAAGTATTGAAATAAAGTTCACACACACACACACACACACACACACACACACAAACACACACACACACACACATATATATATATATATATATATATATATATATATATATATATATATATATATTCCAGGCTCATTTGCCAACTTATTTAAGATGGTCTTCACCCTCTCTAATCTTTTAACTTTCTGTTCTGGAGTAGCAAGATGCCTCACGGGTTTTACGTACGATTTCATTTTCAAATGTTTTTCACTTCTCTTTGTAGTGTCATAGCTGAAACTCCTCTCTCATGTGTTAAATTTTTCTAATTTCTCTCTTTAGCTCTAAGTTTTAATGATGATCCCTCTTCCTGTTGTGACGTTCTGATCAATTTTTTTCTCCATAATGGTCCCTTTTTTGTAAACTTATTCACCGTTCTCTTGATAGTTCTTCAATGGACTTTGAAGATAGAAGCCAGAGTATGAATGTTGGTACCTTTACTGAAGGCCTGGTTGATCTTTTTCTCTCACCATTGCTCAGTTGGGAAGACAATGGATCTGGCACAAAACGATTTTAACCTGTTCTCTTTTTAGCTGAATTACTCAAAGGGTTACAAAAGATGATGTCAAGATTGCCAAGCATCTTATCTGAAAACCTAGAAAAAGAAACTCAATTAGTTACGTAGTTTTTTAGATATTAAACATTTTGTAGGATGGATAATTATGATGTTACACGATTTGAATAATTTTTATGTTACACCCGGTATATGCACACACACACACACATACACACACACATATACACACACACACACACACACACACACATATATATATATATATATATATTGTCTGTGATTAATATATATATATATATATATATATATATATATATATATATATATATATTAATCACAGACAATACGTGCCATCATGATTAAACCTATTTGTCGAGAAAAAATACTTTGAATAAACAGAGATAGATAGATAGATAGATAGATAGATAGATAGATAGATAAAAGTTTACTATGCATATCTTCGTCTGATACAAGGCCTCGAAAGAAAGGAACTGAACCCATTTGAAATGGTTTGCGTAATAAATTATTGCTCAACGGGATGCGTCCACATGCATATAAATAATAACCTTATCTATATGCAATTTAATGTTAGTTTCCCTATCATCATGATCATCAATTACTTCGTTAGTTTTTTTTTTTTTAATCTTGTTTCTTCATACCATTTAGTATGCTTTTTTTTCTTTTATTTTCGTTTCACTTTATCTCTTTTGTTTTTTTGTTTTGTTTTTTTTTTCAAAGTATCTCTGATTTCAGCAATATCACCAAAGGATTTTAGCCACCTCCTTTCCCATCCGAATCACTTCGAAATTTCTAGAAACATAAACGGCGGAGAATTTTCAGTTCCATTTAGTCCCGCGCCAAAATTAACAGCGCCCGGAAAAAGCGGTTCCATTTATCTAAAATGGCGATTTTAAAACCCGCCTTATTTACTTCGCTCTTTCTTGAAGCTTTCATCTCAGTTGCTGTTTGCTTTTTCAACTGATTTTTTGGAAATTCATATTATTGTCGTGCTTTATGCAATTTTGTTTTGAATGTTGAATAAATTGCTTGTTTGTATGCAGAACATCAACATTTATGCATATATGACGTTATACACGCTTTTTTGTATGCGTCTGTTTAATCTAAATATGTTAGATAGTCTGTAAGTATAAATGCGTTCAGGATAATTTTTATATGAATGTTACTTTACAAACAATACATGGATGTAGTCAGAGTGAGATATAGAGAGAGAAAGAGTGAGAATAAGGTCACGATACAAACTGAGACAGATATGAATAAATTAACGTATGCTTATAAATAGGGGGTGCTGAAAAGTTCTATGCAAAACCCGCTTCCCCAAATATGACCAATTGATTAAATATTAAATGCTTTTTGGACTCCTTTCTTGGTCGAACCGAGAACTTTTCAGCACCTCCACTGTATCCATCTTCGTCTATGTGCATAAGGTCAGAGATTGGTTTCATATGTATTACAGATTACAGTCCTACCCGAATTTGACTTATGTAGAAGGAAGAGTATTGTGTTATACTCCCAAAATAAGTAAAACCTGTTTGCCTTTAAAATCCTGACCTTTAACTAGACTCGAGCATCGATTACAGGCGTATTTGGGAAACACTCAGCTACAGCTACTATAAAGAAATGATTGTTAATTTTACATTTAAATATTTAATTTACATAAAATAAATATCGAATTTTTAGAGATTGGTTTACAGTTGCGTCCATAAGTGTCTGATTATGGTTTGTCTCTGTCTAAAGTGGAAATCGTGTTTATATGCTTTTATATTGCGCGTGTTAGTATATGGCTAACCTGGAGCTTCCTACTAAATGTACCCTAAATCTTCCATTGTACATAATATGGTTGAAGTAGTTCGTTACCAGTACACTAAGGGTTACTTCTTATTGGAGCAATACAATACAAAAACTCAGTATCAACAAAAATCCTAGTTGCTCTCCATAATGTTCCTGGGAGGTATTTTGCTCATAAACCATATAATTCTACCCATTTACACTCATCAATGCTTAAGTAGACTTTACAGAAATTGTGAGTATTCGGAAGTGACTCAGCAAATGATATTTGGTAGAAGATATTTGTATCCGGATACTTATCGAGTGTCTACTTTTTCCAAATTTGTCACATTCAAATATACAAGAGCGGTTGTTGCCTACTGCTGCAAACTTTGAAACTTTAATGAAATTAATGCATTTTATGCAAGAAAATCAGTACTTTATAAAATATCATTTCTTAATTGCTATGCCTTTGGCAATGAAAAATAAAAAAAATCGAATTTTGGTGTTAAATAAAAGATAAGATGAACCAGATTAAAAACTCTAGAAAAAGATTCGAAGTTGCTAATTTGCAACGCGTGAGACTGTGTGCCTAAGTTAAAAATCTCTGGTGCTAAACTGCATCGGGTGCAAAACTTGGATCTGTTCACAAAATGCCCGTCTTTTTCATCAGGTGAAGAAGATCATAAAGTTATCTTCTATGAATTTGGCAGACGACACTTCTTGAAATTAAATAGGAGAAAAAAAGATAAGTTTAGGAATTATTTGGTTTATAATCAGAAAACGAATCTCAACTGTCATTATGCATTTATACGATTTGGATAACTCTTACTTTAAAAGAGAAATTCGAAAAAAACTGTGATCTCTGTGATTTGCCGTTCCACCATTGAACGCTTCAAGAAAGTTGTTGATAGTAAAGAATGATTGCAAGCATTATCTATTAACGTTTGATCCACAGGAAAGAAAGAAATAAGAAACGGAAGAAATTACAAAATACAAATAAAGACATTGGCATCCATCAAACTCGACGTCAAATCACATAATAAATATAAATTTTTTACTATAATTATTTATAAATAAGTGAAGAAAATAGCCTTTAAAATACCATAATAGCATGACAATTCGGTATTATTAAGTAGCAAACTGGACTATAATTTGATTTCGTCTCCAAGTTAGAGAATTTTAATGAAATTGCGCTATAAAAATGATGATACTTTGTGCCATTTTTGCTTTGTGCCTTTTCCGCGTATTGACAAATACCAAACTACATATCTATTCTTGTCGGCATTAATTAACCCATTGACGTTGATATCCCGTAAAACAAAATAAACCCAAACTACATAAATCGATAGGTTATAATAAAGAATGATATTAACAAATTAATAAGGAAAACTACTCTATAATTACAATTTAATATACCTGGAATTATTTCCCTTGGGAAACTGGTCCCTTATAATATAGGTTATCGCAGTATGCGGACATTATCATTATTAAATTACAAATTGGACTGGCAATTGTTTATTAATATCATTATGGCAACAAGAGCTCCCTACAATATACCAATGGTGCGATAATAAACACACCCATAAATCATTATAATATAGATTGACTATCTTACTTGAGATACTGCTGTGTCTGTGTCGGAAGTTGGCTAAATAATTATAACACTGAGATAATCAGGAATCTCAAATCTGCCATACAACGTACATTGTGCATCTTCTGGCATGCTGCTGCTTCTTACTTCTGCTGCACATGTGCGTCCATGGCACGATTTTATTTAAAGCAAATATAAATAACTACAGCTACCTGGTTCCTTATTTCGGCACTCAAGAGATGCGCTTAAAACAGCAGAGACTCTCTGTTAAAACAACTGCATATAATATCAACACTGTTAAGGATAATAAAAAATACTTCTGACGCATTCATTTATGTCATAAAATTATTATAATTAAACAATCAAGTCACATCAGTTTCACTCAGCTATAAATGAGGAATGAAAGGATCCATGTCCCTTCAGATGTAGACGATTTAGAATCATGACTCTCTACGGTTTCTTTATCTATAACCTATGATTTGCCATAATGGTTCTTGAAAAATACAGCAGAGTCGCTTTCCGGTGGTCTATTTCACTTTTCTGATTTCTAAGTTGACATTCTCCTCGAGTGTTCGTCACCCAAGGCTAGAGTGTTCAGTTTTCTATACTATTTAATTCATTAAACTAGAAGACAAAAGCATTAGTGCAAAGTAAATACAAACTGCTTCTACTGGAATTTGAACTCTACTTGCCAATCTGTTTGGTTAACCATATCTTCACTCTGTATGTTTGTTTGTTTGTTTGTGTGTGTGTGTGTGTGTGTGTGTGTGTGTACACGCGCGCGTTAATCTCGGTGTCTAGTCACTTTCAATTTATTTAAAATTCACCAGCTACTCATTAAATTGATTTGAATCTTTTAAAAGAATCAGCATCGTCTAAATTACAAAAAAAAAAAAAACATCAAAATGAAACTTTACAAGTAGAAAAACAAACTTATAAACTTGACTTTGATAACAATTTAAAATAGTGGAGCTTATTTTTTAAAAAATATGACAATTTTAATCATTTAAAATTTGATGTTTTAAAAATGCATTACAATATAAATAATCATTAGAATATGATAAATATGATCGCAACACGTAAGAAATGTAAATGATTCCAAAAGTTGTTTGAACTCATTGAACTCATTGTCCGCTATAACCTTAACGTGTCTGCCGATTTATTCTACCGCCTTTCTGAAATGTACAATTCCTATCAAAGATAAATTGTACAATATTGAGAAAAGATATCATCATTACAACAATTGTTCCAATTATTGAACTCATACTTGATATTACTTTTGTCGTTACAGGATTTCGGACGATTCATTCTTCAGCCCTCGTCAGGGACAAAATGCGGATGTAAGATATTTTATGTATTTTTCAAAGGAGTTATTTGATCTTATTTGTTGCTTTTATTGTTACTACAAATTATTTGGAACATTGGTTGTGTTATATACCGTACCTATGAACACTAATGTGTATGTCCCAATCCTCATAAATACGTTGGACAGTCGGGGTAATATGCTGTCTACGTAGTCCACCACTAGCAGTGGTTTACCTGCTTCACGCCGCTGGCGAGCATTGTATTTTGTTGATGTTATAAAGATTACCATTTCATTTCCAACCTTCGTTTTTGTTATTCCTCATTCAGTAACCCTTTCTAGTTTACAACAGGTTGACAAAATATTTTGTTTTTATTAAGTAAAAAAAAAAGATCGCTAGATACTAATTTATAACAGAGTAAAAAATGTACCGTTTTGTGCCACTATCTTTCAGATAACTTCAAAATTCCATCCTCCTAGAAATGTTACATTTTGCAGTCTTCCAAGGAGTTGTTTTTGTTAAAGAAAATCTATAAAGGCTGGACTAAATCTAAAGGTGCGATATTTGTGGAAGACAGCAAATGCATGAAAACTTCCTATCAAACTTTTACAATTTCCGTCTAGTCACCAAAGAAACGTACAAGTCTAGCATAATCTTAATGGAATATTATGTTGTTTCTCTTAAATCTGAAAGATCGCTTTTCATCAATTGCTACCTTCATTTAATCTAATAGGAAACAGTACTTGTTCGAACCAATCGTTTTATTCTCCCAAAGGCTGATTTGAAATTACTTTTATATTGATGAATACAACATGGAGTGCAACTTGATGTGACCCAAAATTCATTACGATCATTCTTTTGGTCTGCAAATAAATAATTGATATCGATGACTGTTCTTTGAAGTTCTTGCCCAAAATAGACATTAAATAAATTACCTTTTTTTTGTTACGCAGTCTGATTTTTTTCACAACGTAGAATATAGATTTTTCACAATTCACTAGTTTTTTTACTACACAGAGTCAAAATTGGTTGTTCTTTATGAATGCACAGTCTAATGTTTTCTTTTAGTTTTTTGTTGTTTTTTTTTTTCACAACAGTTTTTTACAACACGATTTTTTCGGCTAATTTTTTTTTTTTTTTAAGTCTATTTTTCTCCTTTTTTCACAGGACAAACATTGTTTCATTTTTAAACATCTCGATTTTATTTTAATCTGAGTATCGCAAAATCTTGATACTCAGATTCATGAACTGCTAAATTAAATCCAGGAGTTTGATAAATCTGAAAGAAAAAAACCTGCATGTTCATGTGCCAGACTTAGCTGGAAGAAATAATTCCATTCTACCAAAAGAATGCAAAAATCAATAGAAACATCCATTGAAAGTTTGAAAAATGTCTTGATCAAAACCTGTCCAAAGTTCTATAACGCATTAGCAGAATCCAGCGAAAGAAAAAGTCCAAATTCTTGTAAATTCGTTTTTATCAATAATTTCTTCATTAGTTAGTCCAATGTTAAGATGAACTGATATTATCCCACTTCCTGTTCTAATACTTGGATACGCTTGATATCGAGTAGCTATTTGCAAATTAGTCAAAGAGTTATTTGAGTTTCAGCCTGTACAAGTCCCGGGTGTCACTCAAGGTAGAGGATTACAGAGTAAAAGGCACTGTTTATGCGGATAGGTGGGGAAGATAACGGTTAGACTTGAACAGGTCAAGATTGTTGTGAGCTGAGAAACAACATCTTGGGAATCGGTTCCACAAAGCAGTGATTCGCGGGAAGAATCTGCTCGAGTGGAACTTACTTCTCACTAATAGAATACAGTGGCTTGCTACAATGGCAGTGGCATGTCGGGTCCTAGCAGTGAAAGTTAGAACTGGCAGAACCAAGGAATGCATTTCGTCCAAATACTTTCCATGGAAGTAGACATAATGCACTGAGAGGCTTTCCATATTCCGTGTGAGCGAAGGGTTGCAAGGTGGAAAATGTAATGTCACCCACAAGAATGCGGAGAGGCTATTGGATTCTGTGAAGGCTAGAGAGTGAGGTCTGCGCAGTTCCCGCCCAGATATGACATCAGTACTCCATTTTAAGCCTGATCTGATTCTCGTAAAGTTAGAGAACAGCACGAGGAGTCAGGTACTTACTGGAGCAGTACAGGGTACCGACTATTTTTCCTGCATCTTTAGCAATCAATCGTATGCACGAGTTCTACTTGAGGTTCTACTTGAGGTTTGAGGCTCACGGCATGGAACATCCATTCATTGTGACTGGGTCGTATTTTGGGGTCAGATCGGCGATGATGGAATGTATTAGGTTGGTGCAAAAATAATTTCGTTTTCTCACATAGTAACATATGTTAGAAAACGAAATTATTTTTGCACCAACCTAATAAATAGTTTGGTTTTCGAGGCATTCCCCCCACCACTGAGATGTTAGAATTTTGGAGGTGTACCCTTATATCGTTGTATCATCAGCATAGAGATTCACAAATAATCTGAGTATACTCTTAGGCAGATCATTTAGGTAAAGTAAAAGAAGTGACCCCTGGTGAGGGGAAACCTGCGTTGATTGCTAGAACCTCAGAGGACTGGCCGTTAACAACTACCTCCAGGGACCTATCTGTTAAGAAGGACTTTATTATTGAGTAGACTCTGTCAATGATTCTATAGCTAGAGAACTTGAGCAGCAATCCTTTTTGCCACACCTTCTCAAAATCCAAAATAAGACAATGCTACATGTTACTAATGTAACGCGCACATTTAAACAGCAATAAATAATAATAATAGTAATAAATTATGATAATAAATATAATATCCTATTCGAGAAAGGGAAAAAACTTAACTTAAAAGTTAAAACAAAAACAAAAGGCATGTTCAAATACGGCGAATTTCCATCTGTTCAAAAGCAAAAAACACTGCATGCAGTCTTGGACGATTCGTGATTTAATAGTAAAGTGAATTTATCCTTCTTCCTATGGCAGCAGGATGTGACACATATGGGAAGTGATTTACCAAGCATAGCTTAGATGTGACACCGTAAGTATGGAGCACTCAGTGATAACAGAACTCCGTCGTAATTGACGTAGTGAGACAAGTTTGCTAACCACTACACCCCTAAGTGCTCAAGTAAATTCGATCCTGGGAAATCCACTTCTTTGGTCTTTGCCGAAGGGGCCTAATCTTTGTAAATATTCCTAAGTTACCTGTCTTAGTGCGTTAAATAGTAAACTAATCTCCTGGACTATTAAGAATGAATTTAGATTCTTATTGGGTGTTCCAAAAGAAATTTGAAAATATATACTTTGTCCCCGTTCTCTGAGATGAAATTTCCATAAGTGCATCCCGTGAAATCAAAGTTTGATTTTAACAGAAACAATTATTTTATTCAATTTAACAGAAAACAATATTTTCCTTGAATTATTCAACAGGTATCATCATCTTCGCTGTTTTTGTAACAACGTTTTGACCGGTATACTCTTCGGCCACCTTAAATATATTGATATCTATAGAATAATGACGATACTTCATTTCAGAAGAACAAACAATATTTTTTTAAAGATAGCCAAACAAAATTTGAAAACAATGAAAATATTAATTTAAATAATTTTTGAAATTATTATTTTCTTTATTTTGAACATTTCACATAATTTTTGTCAGAAATTTACGAATCGGATTTTGTATTCATTCGACGATTTTGTGAAGATTTTCTGCTATATATTTTCTTAGGAATATCTCGACAAGTCAATTTCAATTTTTCCTTAAATTATTATGAATTTGTTATTAAAAATATTTTATGCACTTGTATTAGACTGCATATAAAAGCTCACTTTGCTTTAAAAATCGCTCGTGGGTCTTATATGTGAACTGAAAGTATCTAATAAGCATTATTTTATAAACGTTTCATTTTGGTCGCACTTTTATTTATTATACTGTTATCTTCATCTGTTATACGCCATGTTTGGATGGGAATGGTAAAAATATATAAGAGAATTTGGAAATTCAAAATTTTCTTATAAATTTACTATTCAAATTGTTCAAGACCAAAGTTCATCTTATGTAGGCTAAATATCGCATATATTCCCTGATCCATAGCTATACTTAAATCGTGTAACATATCATCAAGCCTTTGTTAGAATTGTTAAATTCTACCATGCCTGTATGAGACTTTTATCAAAGAATTCAATATGCGAAATATTTTTAACTTTAATTTTTGGCTTTCATAAATCTTTTAAGTTAAAAAAAAAAAGGTGTATAAAGTGTATAGAAGTGATTTGTTGAATTATTATTCTAAGACCTCCGTTGATCCGGTAAACTAGACAACGATCGCAGCTCTTGGCCCACTTCTACAGTTGTGTTAAAAAATCAGCAAAAGCTGGATCATTTATCAAAACTTTGTATGTATATTATTTACTGAGCTTAACACACAAATACAAAAATTAAATGACATAGGAAGATTATGTTGCGTCAATCTTCAAAGAAAGGTTAGCTTAAATGGTTCATCTTATAAGACTGAAGCGCAATATTTGAAAATCTGGTTATTACCTCTAAAGGAAAACCTATTTCCTGCATCTCACCTGCGGGGAAAGGCAATAGCTATTTACTTATCAGGCACAAGGCTACAGCAGTGTAGCGCCTGTAAAGATTATATTCTTTACAATAGTGATCTCGCCTACGAAACTTTCTAGTTATTGCGCTATGGTAGGTGCCAAAACCAAGGGTAGGTGTAGTTAAGATTTTGTATGTAGATGCGTGCTTTATTGAAAATCATATTTTGCATGTGTGTGGGGGGAGTGCATGAGTCTTTGCATGTGAATTTCATTGCACATATTACTCTCTCTCTCTCTATATATATATATATATATATACATACAAACACACACACACACACACACATATATATATATATATATATATAGTAATATGTGCAATGAAATATCGGTGTATAAACAAGTTATATAAATTTTTTGTGTATGAATAAAATGTGGATATATTGAGACACATTTGCAGGTGTGTGCAAAAGTTCCCAGCATCAAACCAGTTTTCAATTGTGTATTCAATCTTTAGTCTTCAAAATAGAGCGCTGAGAACACTTGCACACACGTAATACATGTGCGTAAACACTGCTGTGTCGATAGGAATGTTTGTAGAGGCCATATATGTGTAGATACGTCTGTGTGCGTGTGTGCGCGCGCATCTTTCTAGAATAAGGATCAATTTGCCTGATAAGAAGCCATTTCTAATCGATAGGCGTAATTATTAAAGAAAAATCCATTTTAATCGCCCTCATCTGCTATATTTCTGCTAATTATATTACAGCGCTGTTTGGAAGTCACGTGATCAAAGACTACAGTCCGATTAGTATAACATTAAAACAACAAAAACAAAGTACAACATACTAAGAAGTATCGAAATAGCTTAGGTGGTTGTATATCCCTACTAGCTCTCTGGTTCAAACACTGATTTTTAAGACAAGGAATTCTACCTAATTAAAGTGAGGCCGAACACAATCTATTTTGTTGCTGTGCCTGATTGCGCTACTAAACTTAATCAAAATCAGCATAAATACTACCTCAGCAACAAATGTCGGCCTACATATATTATTATCTACTATTTTATTATACTTCTGCTTATCCCTCCCTTAGTTACTTAGTTAACGCATACGTCTGTTACACCGTGTCAATACCTCATAAATAATGGACTATTCCGTTTTGACCGCGAGGAAAAACGCTGTTTCATTTCAATGAAAGAAAGAAAGAAAGAAAGAAAGAAAGAAAGAAAGAAAGAAAGAACATTCAAACAAGAAAGCCGTGAAATTCTCACGGGGACTACTAGAATACTAGTAATACGCTTGTACTGATGTATGGTGTGTGCCACGCTTGGTAACACAAATACTGAAAGGGAAGCAGTACAAGAGAGGGAAATAGAAAGTAAAACAGAGAGAGAGAAAGAGGGACGTAGAGAGGCAAAAAAGAGTGTCTCGCAGATAGAGATTGAAAGACGGTCATTTTACATAAAAGCGTTTCTAGTTAGGGCGGAGTGGGGAGCACATCATCTTTCCTGACCGAACGATCTGCCGGGGACAAATTCGACCCTGAACTGCAATTGAGTTTTTGAAATTAAAATCTTTATGTTCTTTAATTATTTTTAATTATTTTAATCTTATTTTAATCTAATTTTGCGAATTTGTTTTCATTTCACACATGTTCATCTCATTACAGTACAAATTGTTCGTTCTTTAAAATTTAGCTTTCATTACACGGTTGAGATCGACTTTAATTTACCGTGTGCATTTTTATTATTTTATCTTAAATAACCTTTTTAAATAAAGCTTTTAATAATTCTTAAAATATATTTGAAATAAAATTTTGATTATCTGAGAATAAAATTCAAATAGTACGCATATATCCCTAATCCACAACTACTAATTTTCTGGGTAACATATTCACAAGATATCTGTAGCTAACCCAAGACTAGGACAATTGTTATGTGTGTATGTATGTCCAGGTTAAACACCTAAACTACAAAAATTTAACAGAAAATTAAATAAAACTGAAAGTAGATTAAAAGAATTTATGACCAAAATTTAATTACTTGCATGGTAGTTATTATCATTATTATTTTTATTTTATTTCTTTTGATTTCTGGTGTGCATTCATTTTTTTCCGGGTCCCGACCAGAAACTTAAGATCAGAAATGCCATCATGGCATTTTTTACTGAGTATTTTGGGAAAAAATCACAGATATTTTACATAGATAAAGCCCTTCGTAAGGTGTGGGCTATACTTGTGAGATCGTTTTTTGTTTTTTGTTTTTATTTAAGGAATGGGCTACCAGGAATCCTTTCAATGAGTCTATTGGAATCTTTTTATCAATCCGCATGCTCCAACTACAACTGGAATTGTTGATGTCCTCATGTACCACATTTTTGAAATTTTGATTTCAAGGTTTTTGTATTTTGTTAGCTTTTTGAAAATCTTCAAATATACATTACAGTCTGCAAGGACTGCAGCCATGTCAATAAAAAAGCACATGTTATTTTTGCGTTCTCTAATCACGATATCTGGGCGATTAGATTTGATTGTTCTGTCTGTGTGTATGTAAAGTCCCATAAAATTGTTTCAGGTCTTATCTCTGTAACCGGGTCTGCGTGGTGTTCATACCAATTCCTTGCAGTTTCTTTTCTGTAAAAGTGGCATATTTACCAATGCAGATATTAGCCTACTCTGTCATTTTATATTCAGTTGGTGCCAATACCGTGCAACCTAATACAAGATGTTCAATTGTTTCTGGATATCACAGGATCTGCATTTTGGGTTAACAGTTTTTCAGTATATGTTCTTGGTAATTTCTAGTTAGCAAGCATTTGTCCTGTACAGCAAGTATAAAACCTTCGGTTTTGGCTTTTAACCCTGCACTACGTAGCCACTAATGGGTTCGGGGTTAGTTTACTTCAGCTTGTTTGGTACGGGCAAAGTATTGACCGTGAAGAGGTTTATCTATCCATCGTTTCTGTATCTGGTCGATTGCATTTACCTTTGCTTTCATTTTTAAGTATTTTGCAGTTGCAGTCAATGTATTATGCTTTACTTGCATTTCTTCGTTCATTTAAAACTCCATTTTGAAATTGTTGGTTTCCTTTATTACTGAATAAAGTTTCTAACATCTTTCATGTTCTTTAACACAGATTATCATCCAGTCTTTTCTAATTTCCAGGTATTTTTAAGGTCAATTGTTCTAGTTTTTTAAGACCAGTTCTAGTTCAACTAACTCTCTCCCTCCTTCCCATCTGGGAACACACAGACGATAAACATCAGCCTTGTGATGATGGATGCGGTAGCAAGTGAGAGGCTTTCTCGTTTTGGCGTCCATTCGCTTAATGTCAGCTATGGTCCAGTTAAGGATGTTGGAACTGTATTGCACCACTGATATTCTGTTTTGTAAATTCATCTCGGTATGCGCCTGTAGTACTCCTTTGTTACTTTCTCCTTCATTTGGGTATACTGTATTCCATCTCCTTCACTAATTCCTAAATACCTATAGAGTTCTTCTTGTTCCAGTTCCAAAAATCTAAATCTTTTGAGTGTATTACTGTAATTCTCCCTTTCTTGAACATTAATTTTGCACATTTTTCTAATCCGAAATCCATACCTATATCGTGATTGAAACATTTTACAACTCATTGCCGTCTTAGGCAAACAGTTTGAGATCATCCATGTAGAGTAGGTGATTGAATACTTTCTTGTTTAGTTTGTATCCATTGCTATTATTGCTTAGTTCATATCTCAGGAGGATTAAGAACAGACAAAACACAATGGGAGACAGAAAGTCTGTTTGAAATATTCCTTGTCGAATATTCAGATGGTTAGAGGTGGCAGTGCCTTTTGTATGATTTAGATATAATGTGGTTTCCCACATTCCCATGATGGGTTTAAGGAAATTTACAACCACCGATGAGACTTTGTACGTTTCCAAAGTGTTAAGGATCCAAGAGTGTGGCACACAATCAAAGGCTTTACGGTAATCTATCGATGCCGTGCTGAGATTTCTACCTCTTTTTCTGCAATTTCCCAGCATCATTTTGTTTGTCAATACATGATTTGTGCAACCATATGAACCTCTCCGGAATCCCTTCTATTCCAGTGGAAGAATTTTGTTTGCTTCGAGAAAAGAGTAAGTACGCTTTGTCAGGACATACGTGATCAATTTATACGTGGTGGGTAGACATGTTATTGGCCAATAATTTTTCGGATCATCAGTTTCATCCGCTTTTGGTAGTAGATATGTAATACATTCAGTGATCCATTTTAGGACTTTATTGGGATTATTAAGCATTGATAGAGTTTGTACAAGGGAGTTATGGTTTGATGACAGAGGATAGAGCCAAAAATTGGGTACCTCATCATTTCCTGGAGATTTCCATTTTGGAGATTTCGTTATAGCTTGCCTATCATTATTCGTGGCTATGTTTCACCATTCTTGTAGAGGTTTATCCATCATTCATTTTTTCTTCTCATTGGATCCATTCTGCATTGGGGTTATATTCCTTTGGGATGCTCCAATTGTTTTATCAAACTTTCTGCACTTTTTCAATAGATGATGGCTTTTTGACATGTATAAATTTTTCCAATTTCGCCGTAAAAATGTCCGTTTTGAATATTTTATTTTGGTGATAGAACCGACAACGCTTTTCGTATCGTCTGTACCTTTAATTGCAATTTCTGTTTTATCATTTCTTTGATTTTTTTGTATTTCATTTAGTGATTTAATTTTATATTTCCGCTTGATCTTCCTGCATTTTGCGTGTTGAAACATTTAGGTTTTTTATGATCTCATCTAATATTGATATTTCATATCTGATTTCCTTTATTTCTCGCATCAGTTTTGCCTTCCAAGCTGGGTTTTTATTTTTTTTATTTTTTTTTTTTTGTTTATTGTTTGATATTTTCATTGTCTTGACCCAAGCTTCCCAGTAGCTGCTAAAGCTGTTGCGTATATGACATTATTAACTTCTATGATGTTTCCAATTGGTTTGCCCGTGTTTCCAGTGCAGCGTTGTATATTTGCACAGTATGCTTTGTCATATGAATTTTCAGGAGGTGGTTTCTGTCTGACATTTTTATGAGAGTTATTCTGCTGAGTACTTGGATAATGTGGTTTTCCGTAGTTATTATTATTATTATTAAAACCTGTACACTCCCTGTGCAGCGTAGGACTGCAACAACGTCCCGCGACTTGATGTTACTCTAGCTAATCGATTTTACAGGGAAGAGCTGCAGCCAAGGTTTAAATTCAGAGTTGTCCTTCCCCTAGTCTGGTTACTAACCAAGACTAAATATTTCAGTCTACCCGGATACTTTACCCAAATCTTTTAATAAGGAAAGAAAAAAAGGATTTATACCTTTTCCAAGAGTGTCAGTGCGAAGTTAACATTGAACATGTAAATACAATTCACCGATTCAGTATTCCTTGCTGTTAACCTTTAGCTCACACACACACACACACATATATATATATATATATATATATATATATATATATATATATATATATATATATATATATATATTAAAAAGGCTTAAACACTAATATTCCATGGTCATAATTTATTCCATTGGAATCGTAAATGCGATCCAATTCATCAGACCTACAAATTTGTAGGTCTGATGAATTGGATCGTATTTACGATTCCAATGGAATAAATTATGACCATGGAATATTAGTGTTTAAGCCTTTTTATTATATCCTTACTCTGTCCTGGACATTGAGTTCTACCTGGATTTTATCCTCTCGGAAAATTTTTTATTCTAAAATATACATGTGTATATATGCACCTGTGGATTTTGCATATATATGTATATTTACCACTAATATTATCTATATATATATATATATATATATATATATATATATATATATATATATATATATATATATATATATATATATATATATCGTGAGAGAGAGAGAGAGAGAGAATTATAGGAGGTTTAAGCAAAATATTGTGCATTTGGGCAGCAATCTCTCATTTAAGTTTCAATGAAGACGACAAAACTCTTCAATTAAGCTTCTGTTATATTTTTGTTGGATTAAAAATCGAATATAATTAATCATGGATAAAAATTGTAATTTTTAATCCGCATATATGAAAGAGCAATGCGCATCTCCTACTCTCTCTCTCTCTCTCTCTCTCTCTCTCTTCCTCCCTATCTATCTATCTATCTATGTATCTATCTATCTATCTATCTATCTATATATATATATATATATATATATATATATATAATTAATGTAATTACCAAATATATATATAATTAATGTAATTACTTTCTACCAACAAGTTCTTGTGTCAGATACAAAACTTATTTGGTAGAAACAAGCAACTTTCAAAAATAGACGCAACTTAAGAAACAAGATGACCACTACGTAAAATTTTAAAAGGAACAATACATTAATTTACAAGGTATAAATTCGAATACAAGAGCTGCACTAAAATTTCCTTTTGTGTACTTCTTTGGGCTTTTTCCTGAGGTAACAAAAAGAAAAGAGATTACTCACAGAAACAAGAAAAAGTGTGATACAATTTGTTAGATAAAAAACAAATTCACATACTAAAAATATGTCACAATTAGTTTAAGAAGCGGGTTCATATCAAAAATTATTCCCTCCAAAAATAGATAAAAAATTGGGAAAAACTTGGAAAAAGGATTTAACAATATGTCACAAGGCAGAATTTTTTCAAGCAGCAGCCACCTCCGTTCTTAACAATATGCAGGAACAGGACGTCTCAGATCAAACGGGGGCGGGGATTAGTTTTATAAAGTTCACTTGATGTGAAATCTTCTGGTGTAGGAATCGGCCTTGTATCTGTCAGGTATGATTTACGACCTCTGCCAGGACCATCCTCTGAAGTGAGGTACTATGCTCTTTCCATTCTCATCAACAGCAGAAGTATGCTTTGACTTCTGTGTGATCTTCTCACGGATCTGTCTCAGCTCTCTTTCGCTGATAGCAGTCCTTTTATTGAAAAAGTAACCGTGATATCGGCTCCAGCCAAAATTTGACATTGCCCATCAAACTTGTTTCTCATTAGCCAACATATATATATATATATATATATATATATATATATATATATATATATAACTTCTCCTAGTATTCCAAAACATATATTCGAAACACTTCAAGAAATTCAAACAATTTAGGCGGTTCACCTCTTGAGCCTAAATATCCATAAAAATTATGTATTTTCAGAAAAGGTTCGAAATCAGGGTTAATTTTTGTGACAAACTTTCACAAACAGCAATAGAATGATAATTTTAATTTTCCTTTCTGTTCTTATTCTTTATTTCTACCTCTTCCCGTTAATTTTCTTTCAGCTTCTTTCTTTTTATCATCGTAATAGTTTTTGGTATCGTCCTTGTGAATGCCGAAACTTTTTGCTTTATGGTTTACTTACCTTCTAATTTCAGCTCCCAGCACATATCTACGATCATTCGCCGTTGAAAGCTTTCTGCTTTCTTTTTCTTCTTCCTTTTCATCTTTATTTCAGCTCCTAGTAACCCATCTGACATCTTTCTGATGAATACTGAAACCTTTCTGACTCTAAGACAAACCAAACGTCTTAAATAGCCCCATATCGGCTTCGATTTAAATAAAAACAATAATAAAAAATCACAAAACCTATCTCATTAGACTACGCCTGTTTACAAACTTTTTGTTTTGGCTGCTTTTCAGAACATATGATTTGAGCTTCTATTTTTACAAATTTTATACATATATTCCTTTCATAAATCTCCAGGGTTTTTTTTCGGCAATATTTTTACAACATCAATTTGAGTATCAAATATACAAAGTTTTCCTCATCAAATTTTATTCAAGTTATTTTTATTAACCCTCTGGCTTCATTTTAGCAGGTTTAATAAATATGTTTTAATGACTTACGTCTATTAATAAATGATAAAACTCACCCCTCAAAGAAATTGTAATAAACAAACCTAGTCTATTGCATTAGGTTGGTGCAAAAATAATGACGTAACAATGTCGTTTTTTGACGGTTTTTTTTTGACGTATTTTTTAACGTCAAAAAACGACATTATTACGTCATTATTTTTGCACCAACCTAATATTATATTTAATAAATAATTAAATGGTAAATATTCTTTAATTATTTTTATATATTTTAAAATTCTTTTTTATTATATATATTTTTATAATTATGCTAGTACTGTAACATTAAATGTAAATAGAAGGGTCTTATATGCCATCAAATATAGTATCTGTATTTTAACTCAATCATCACCAAGTTTATATCTTCTTCGTATTTCTTCTGTTCATTGTTTATATGTGTTTTTGTTTCATCCTGCGTGAAAAATTAGGAAACCTACGATTGTCATTATCATTCCATTTATTTCCTCAAGTTTTCAACATATATGTGTCTTTGAGTGTAAATGTATGCAATGGAAGATGTATGTGTACATGTGTGTGTGTATGTGCGCGCGCGTGTGTGTGTGTACTTGTGGTGGGGAGAGGTACGAGTATTTATAAATAAGTCCGTAGTTTGAAATTTAATCATTAACTGAATTTTAATCAGAAACTTACATTTTCTTTTCTTAAAATCCACCACTGAATTAAGTGCATTGACAAAAAAGGCGATTATACTGAAAAATAATTAACTGCTGCATCAAATAATTCTTTTTCTTGTCTTTCATTTTCATTTATTTTTATGCTATTTTCGGTCATGCTTATATTTTTTTTCTTTAATTCTTGAGATGTTTTACCGACGCATTGGGAGGATTCAGTTTGTTAAACTTCTGTTTCCGATATAAAATTAGCTCTCAGTTTTACAGTGATTTAAATTTTTAACTGTTTTTGAAGTAATTGTGATAATTTTTCGATTGAGATTAGCTAAACTTCTTTCGAGTTAACTGAGTTTGTTGATAATGAGTTCAGTTTTTGTATTACCGTTTATACATTCGTTTTCTTATTTGGTTTTGTGAATTTTGTATGTTTTTTTTTTCTTTTTTAGGCATTGTACAAATATTGTATATAATGGAGGTATTTTTATTCAGCTTGATACATGTGGATGTAAATTCTAAAGGCTCATAAATAAAGTCCCATAATCATTCAAGATTGTATCTTATTGTTGTAATGTGAGTAAAAAAAATGTAAGTAAAAACTTACTGAATGTGAAAAAGCATTGATTTTTGTGGTTTGCTTTTGATTTTATGAGGTGGTGTTCTGGAAAATTTTAACATTTATCAATTTGTACGTTAGTATATTATGGTATTCTAATAATCAAAACCATATTTTGTCGTCAAATTTAGTTGTTTCTTATCGATTTGTTCAAATGTGTTTTCTCATTGAATTCGTATTCTTCAATTATTTCATAATCACTAATATCATTTAATAGATTAATGTTACTTCCAATAATTAATGTACTAGCTTCCATAATCACAAATCAGCCATCTTTATGTAGGAAAGTGGTTTGAAGATAATATTTTTTTACCGAGAAGAAAGATAAATTCATTAAAAGATTTTGTAAGAATGCAAACATCATATTAATTGTCAGATTTTAATGAAACTTACAGGAATTATTCAAAAAATTAGATTATTATAATGTTTCTTTTTTTAAAAAAAATCTTGGTAAAAATATTTTTTACATGTTACACCCGGCTGTTACTTGATTTTATAGCGGTTAATGTTTATCTTAGCTATAAGGATATGTCCTGAAAGAATTTAAACTATCAAATTTTGTTGGTCAAACATAACTCCCAATTATTGAAAATCTGTTTTGAATCGTTAAATAAAATATGCAATAAAACTAAGACATTAGTTAGAAAGTTTTAATTGCTTTTCCGAATAAAATATATTATCGACATTATTGTCTTACGAAAATCTTTTTCAATAAATAATGATTTTTTTACAGCAATTGTTGTCATTTTTTTATTTTTAATTAGAATAAGTGTTAAACTTTTAAATCTTTTAAACCTTTGTGTTAATTTGTAGGTGTCAAGTGATATTACCATTAAATAAGAACTGTATTTACTAAGCATAAATGTAAAAGCATACTACAGTTCAACAACCCCCAGTATTTAAAAAAATCGCAAATTATGTGTGTTTGTGTGTGTGTGCGCGCGTGCGCGTGTGTGTGTGTGTGTAAACTTGCCAATTTTTGTAAATATGGACGTCTATGCACTACATTATCAGAAAATAAGAATTTAAAATTAGTAATTTCATCAACAAGCATCTTCGTACGTAAGGCTATAAAACCTAAGTACCTAAACGTCAATAAAATATTAAAATGCTTAAAAATATTTTAATTCTTTAAGATCCTGGGTAGCTAAATATATATATATATATATATATATATATATAAAAGCTATTTAATTTGTATTTGTCATGTAATTTTATGACAATTATCTCCTCCTTAGATAAATTTCAGGCTATCGATAAATGTGTCAACACTTCATAAAACATCCACCTCCGTGTTGAAAATGTTTTTCTTTGATATTTTAAAATAAAAGTAATATTTATTTCAATTTAAATTAATTAAACTTTAAATCAGCTAATTTTTCTCAAACAATGTTTCAGAAAAGTATATTTTTGAAAAATATTTTAATAAACAGAATTATGCTGTGTTGACAGATTTCTCAATATGGATGATTTTATAGATTTTACTGATAATCAGAAAAAATATCATTCCAATCAATTTAAATACTATTTGAAATACAGCAAAATATTTTTCTTATTGCAAATCTTAAATTTAATCTATTAATTTGCAATTAAAACTGAAATAAAAATCTCAATAAAAAAATTTCATTTTGAAATAGTATTTTAAATTTTACGTGTCACTATTTTTGGTACCTAGTTTTAAGGATAAATCCTCGGATAATTTAAATCATGATTTTTTTTTTTTTTTTTTTTTGCAATAATGCTATGCAATAAAATTAAGACATTATTTAATTAGAAAACCTTTTAATTGCTTGTATGAATATAATATACTATGAAAACTATTGTCTTAAGAAAAATGTTTTTGATGAATAATGAATTTTTACAAGAACTGTTTTCATCTTTTTAAAATTTTAATTAGAAAAATTTATAAACTTTTAAATCTTTTAAAAATTCTGTACTAATTTTTAGCAGTCAAGTGATAATGTTATTAAGTTTAAACTGTATTTGCTAATCATTAATAGAAAAGCTCACTACTTTCAAGCGACCACCAATATTTTTTTAAATGTTGAATTTATGTATATAAACGTTATGTATATAAACGTAAAAATTTTCTGAATACGAACATCCATACACGACATTATCTGAAAATAAAAGCAGTAACTAAAGTAAATTTAAAATTTATTGGTAATTTTCTGACATTTCTTTAACAAGCGTCATCGTAAATGAAGCTTACCAAAGTACTTAAAATTAAATAAAGTATTAGAATGCTTAAAATATTTTAAAAATTTAAGATTACTAGGTAGTTAAATAATTATTTAAAAAAAGTCGTTTCTGATGTATTCGCCATGTAATTTTATAGCAGTTATCTTCTTTTTAGATAAATTTCCCAAACACCAGTCTATCAATATTACTGTCAGCAATTCGTAAAAACTCCCACCTTCGTGTTAAAAGAAAAAAACTTTTGGGTGATATTTTAAACTAAAAGTAAGTAATATGTATTCATATTAATTTAAATCAGCCACTCTTCCTCAAATGAAGTTTCAGAAAAATACATTTTATTTTATATATCTTAAAACACAGATATAAATAAAATATATCTGCAAAAAGACAATAGGAACTTTTATTTACCAATGCGTTTTGTCCTCCAAGTGACTTTATCAAGGTAAATGTAAATAGTTTATTTTGCAACGTGTATTCATAAACAGAAGTAAAATATCGTTAAATTTTCAAAATTTTGAATTTAAGAACGCTCTAAAATATTCTTAAAACTAACTGTGTAAGTCAAGGTAAACTATGGAGTGATGTCATTTAATGCCTAATAAACGAAAGGAAGTAAATAATGTTATTGTTGATTTTTTTTTCCTTAATATATATTAGTTTATTTTTCAGCGTAACTATTATTTATTATCTGAAAAATTATTTATGTATTTATTTAGTTTAAATAATAGAAGGGCTTAAGTTAACCATTTTCTTTTTATCCTTTATGATCATGTATGTTGGCTTAGGAAATAACATAAATGAAATACTTCTTTCTCACAATGAGATCTGAGTTCGCATATCACCATGGTTACTCCTTGATGTTATTGCCCTGAGGAGGCAATTCCAGCGTATGGTACCTTGAAGGCAATTCCAGTGTATGGTACCTTGAAGTGCTTGAAAACCATACAACGGGTTGACCCAAGCCATGTCAGTGAAATTGGGTGGTTGTAAGTATTCGCCGAAGTCAAAAGTCATCATGACCGAGTGTTTGTGCATACTTGCCTTGTTCAATCTATTGATCTCACCAGATCAGGAAATTTTCATAGAAATAGAGGCCTTGCTAACCAGACGCTCCTTCGTAGCAAAACTGGTATAACACGTCAGGCTATATGACGGTTCCGTGTAGGATACAGGTTCGATTCCTGTCGGAGGACGAATATTTTCTATGAAAATTTCTCGGACATTCAGGCCGGTAAATGTAATTAATACTGTTTATTATAAACAGAGCATTTACTTAAATATTTGTATCTATAAAAAATAACGTATAAACGGAAGATAACTTAAAATAATTGTCGGACTTTGTCCATTTCGTAGTATATATATATATATATATATATATATATATATAAATGTAAAAGAACGAAGAGTAAGATTTCAGCACTCAAAACATTAATTTAAAACAGGGCTCAATACAAAAGTAGACCAATAAATATTTATTTATTATGCAGTGTTATATTAGAACATATACATACCCACTACAAAACTGTGCATCTTGTTTCAACGTTAAAAAATATTTTTTAGCGTTTCATCAGGTTCGTGATTTCCCACCTGATAAAACTTTTTTAACGTTGAAACAAGATGTACGTAGTGAGTATGCACATGTAACACTACATCAATAAATAAATATATATATGTGTGTGTGTGTGTGTGTGTGTGTGTGTGTGTGTGTGTGTGTGTAATAATCCGTTGGTATATAATCCAAGTGAATCTTAATAATATAAAATATTAAAAACTGATCCACAAAAAGCGCTCAATGTATTTATTTTAACAGAGCATATAAATTACATAGGCCAGAAATCCAAATTTACCTCTCATTCGAATAACTATTTCTTCCAAAAAGACTTGTTGACTTTGTCAACTCAGAAGGGTGAATAAAATAGGAGCTTAAAATTTAAAAATTTAAGAAGAAAAGAAGAAAAGGGAAAGAGAAAAAGAAAAAGGAGAAAAGAAAGAGAGAAAGAACAGAAAGGTAGTGGAAGGCTATTGATGAAAATATAGACATTAAGTTAAACAAACTCCCAATATCATGGGAGGGGAAGTGGAAGTGTCTGGTTCAAAGAGACAGTTAAAATACCTTGACCTATATTTTGAAATATTAACATCCCAAGTCAGGTTGAAACAGTATCACAAAATTAAGGACACGAGTTTAAAAATTAAAATAGTAAATAGTAGTTCTAAATCAAAGAACAAAAAAAATATTTTCTCCTTTTTAAGAAAAAAATTCCAAATCTATGCTGGAAAAAATAAGAAAAATAATAACCATAAATAGATAGTTTATAAAAAAAAATAACTTAAAAATATTTAAAATTTTAAAATTTAAAAAAAAAATATCATGAAAATGTATGTAAAACATTAATATCTAAAATTAAAAAATGTAATGCACCCCCCACTCCCTTGTTATTCTTTCTCTCTTTTGTCCTTTTTCTTTTTCTCTTTCCTTCTTCTTCTTCTTCTTCTTTTATTGTTTAAATGTTTAAATTTTAAGCTCCTATTTTATTTTTTCACCCTTCTGAGTGGACAAAGCCAACAAGTCTTGTTGGCAGTAATAGCTATTCCAATCAGGTACATTTGGAGTTCTATTCTATGTAATATATATATATCCGGCTGTTTTCATCCGGCCAAATGGATTACATGTTCGAATCCTAGCGGAAGGTGCATATTTTTCTTGAATAAAATTTCTCGAATATTCAGGCAGGTAAACGAAAATAAATAAACGGGCATCTATTCAAATATGAGTATCTACTAGAAATGATGTTTAAAGTGATAAAAATCTGTCGAATTAATAAATTTAAAAATACACACACACACACACATATATATATATATATATATATATATACAGTTGAGCTGGCTAGATGAAGCCGTAACTTCTTTGCTAACAGTTTCTTCTTTCGCACTTCCCGCTTGTAGAATCCCTTCCGGCCCCATGTTTTTCAGCCAACTTTAATCTGCAATTTAAATGCAATGTCAGTCGCTATCATCTGTCCTTCTGATGACTCTTTTCTCTTTTTGCTTATCATTAATGTTTCTGTTCCTAATTCTTTGTAATTCTTTGTGTTTTAGTGGCATTACTGCCTTGCATGGAGTGATTCAGATTTATATATATATATATATATATATATATATATATATATATATATATATATATAAGATTGATGTGTTGAAATTTTTTGGGTTTGATTTATTTTTCCAAATATAAGAAGTTTGTGGACGAATTGTTTCCTGGTTGACTTAAAAACCTTTCTTCAACTCATCGCCTACAACCATCCTTCATCAGCTTCCAGATTCAAAATGTTCAACCTAAACAATCGTCCTTGTCTCAGTAGGGAATGAAAGTTTATTCATTATTAAATCCATACTTCATTTCGAACTCATTTCACAGATTCCATTTTATGAAACGCTGTCAACAGCCATATTTTTCCTCATTTGACTGCAGGAAGAGAGAAAAAAATTAATGCATTTCAAAGAGTAAGAATAAATATAAACACTTCGATGATGTAAGACTATTTTTTATTGCAGATTAATACGCGCTGGATAAAATCTTGTTATTAGTTGTTCACGTCGTAATCAGATGCACAAAGAAGTTGCTCATATCCCCAAGCAAATGTGTTCCCTTTCAAAATTCTCTTCTGCTTTTTACACGCCTGCAAAAGTAATAAAAACGTGTTTATCATCTATCATATACATTTACAACAGTTTAGAAAATGTTTATTGCTGTTGTCATCATTGAAGGTCTTTTTTCTTTCTTGCGTTCTCTTTCTTGTTTATTTTCTTTCTTTCTTTTTTCTTTGTTTTGTTCGTTTGGTTTCGTTCTTAATTTCTCGCGGTTTTTCTGTCTTGTTATTTAATATTTACTTTCTTTCTATTGTTTTTCGTTCATTCTCTGAATATTTTTTTCGTGCTTTCTTCCTCTATTTTGAGTTTTCTCTTTCTTTTTTTCTCTCTTTCTTGCTTGCTTGCTTTATTTCTCCTTTTCACTTTTTCTTGTTTGCATTTTTATGTCATAGATAATCCTATAATTCTTAAACATTTTTTCTTCTTTCTTTCACTTTGTTCCGGTTACTTTTCCTTGCCTTTCTTCTATAATCTCCTTTCTTTTATTCAGCTTTTCGCTTTGTCTTATTTCCTTCAAATATTTAAATTTTTTTTTTTGTTATTTCCCCTTCTTTATCTGTTTTCTTTTATTCTTCATCTCATCTCTCGCTGATTCTTCTGTTCTAACACCATTTTATCAAGTTTTTATTTCTTCTTACTCTCTTCATCTTTTGTTTTTTCACTGCCCTTTGTTTTTATTTTATTTTGCCAATTTTTTTTTCTTATTTTCTTTCTTAAATAATTGTTGCTTAATAAATCTGCAAAATGCATTATTAAAAGAGAAGGAAGAGACACGGGGAAAGTAATAAATTGAAAAGAGAGAAACATGTGTGTGAATAAATTAAAGCTGTCATACGAAGAAGAAAGGAGAGATAAAATTTAAAAGACACAGCATAGAGAGAGAAGGAGAGACAGAGAGGCAAAGAGAGAGAGAAAGAGACGGATATGGCTGGAAAAGAAATATAGAAGAGAGTAATGAATGCAGATGTTGAAGGGAGGACGGAAGAAGAAAAAATCTAACGAACAAAGTTAAAATCAAGCAATGTCTTCGAAAGATATGAAGAGGAGATCGTCTGGGCCAGGGTCATTTTAGATAGGGGGGGAATATCATCATGGATATGCACACATGTTGATCTTGAGTTCAAATAACATTCAAAACTTTTGATTGGCGAACGAAGACATGAATTTTTTTTTTCTTCCAACAGGTTGAGGATTTTATTTTTCCTTGATTAGATATTATTATTATTGTTGTTGCTGTTGTTGTTGTTGTTGTTTTGGGGTGGGGAAGAGAAAACTGGAAACTTCACTTCAGGCAAGATTGAAACCAATTAGAATTACCGACAAAATTAACAATCAATCAGTTGAAAGATAAATATTTGTGTTCGCATATGTTTACATATACGAAAAAAATACTCATATATATATATATATATATATATATATATATATATATATATATATATTTTTTCAAAGAGAGAGAGGGAGAGACAAAAAGTCTATATGTACTTACATATGAATTTTTAAATATTTACGAGTGTATGTGTGTTTGAATAATTTGTGTGTATGTATACCTATATATATATGCGTGTGCGTTTATTAGCTGAGAATATATTAATGTCTACTTGATTTTTGTATGTAAATGTAGGCGTTTGTATATGAACAATATATTTTCGTGTGTGGACAAATCTTAAGTATGATAAGTTCAATTCTAAACGAAGGCCCAAGTACTATGGCTTTGTTTGATACTAAACCAAGCTTAAATATATAGAGAGAGATTTAAGTATATATATATATATATATATATATATATATATATATATATATATATATATATATATATATATATATATATATATATATATATATATATATATATATATATATATATATATATATATATATATATATATATATATTATGAAATGGACAATGTCCGACAATTATTTTAAGACATTTTTATGTTTACACATTCTTATGCTTTTATAGATACAAATGCTCTGTTTATAATAAACAGTATTAATAACATTTACCGGCCTGAATGTCCGAGAAATTTTCATAGAAAATATTCGTCCTCCGACAGGAATCGAACCTGTATCCTATACGGAACCGTCATATAGCCCGACGTGCCTTAACCGATTGAGCCACAGAGGATCGTTCGATTAGCAAGGTCGATTTTACTGCTTTTAAACTACAATCATCCATGAATCTCTCACGTACATTCATATCTGCTCAAAGCGTATCCAAATGTAAACAAATGACGTCACACATTATGAAATGGACAACATCCGACAATTATTTTAAGACATTTTTATGTTTATACATTCTTTTTTTTTTATAGATATAAATATTTAAGTAAATGCACTGTTTATAATAAGCAGTATTAATAACATTTACCGGCCTCAATGTCTGAGAAATTTTCATATCCATAAACATACGTAAACATAAAATACGTGAGAGATTCGTGGAAGATTGTAGTTTAAAAGCAGTAAAATCGACGTTGCTAATCGGACGATCCTCTGTGGCTCAATCGGTTAAGGCACGTCAGGCTATAAGACGGTTCCGTATAGGATACAGGTTCGATTCCTGTCGGAAGATGAATGTTTTCTATGAACAATTAAATTTTTATTTTTTATAAACTTAGTAATATATAGTTTCTCATGTATGCACAAAGGACATAGTGTCTCATGTATTAACAAAGGACAATATAAAAATAAAATGAGATGAAGATAAACAAAAATCATATAACTGTAGAAATCCTCATAAATGTCCTCTGCAAAATAAATGTAGCACGGAATCATTAGAATACCAATGCAATATCTCATCTATTGAGAATCCTGAAAACATAAAAATCTATATAGGTTGCACAAGCCATGAGTTCAAAAAGAGATTCAATCAACATCAAACTTCATTTAGGATAAATAAATACCGAAATCAGACGTCCCTATCGAAATATTTCTGGCACTTAAAAGAAACCAATAAAACACCTTCAGTAAAATGGAAATTAATAAGAAAAGCTAGAATATGTGGATCATTAAATGACCATATCCTCCGTGCATATATGAGAAACTATATATTACTAAGTTTATAAAAAATAAAAATTTACTGAATCAAAGAAATGAAATAACTATTCTTTACCGACATTGTCAAAAATTTTCCTTAAATAATATTTAAAAATAAAATGAAAAATAAAAAAAATGGGAGCTGGTAATTTACATACTTATATTTGATATATAATAATAATTTTTAAATAATTTAAGTAATTCTATTACATTTATTTTTATTTAAAAAGAAATTTAGTGTATTAGTAATTAAGAGTAAAAATAATATTTTAAAATTGTAGTTCAATATAACGTATTCTAACCCAAACACCCCTTTTAGAAAGAACCTTTAAGTATACAAGTACGAATTTAAAGGAAAAAATGCCGAAAAACTTTTTGTCGTTGATAAAAAAAACAAAAAAAATCAGACGATATGCGTTGAACGGATGTCAAAATTCGTTGAAAAATGCACCCCTACCATCCCTAGACTTAACCTCTTTTTCAAACGTAACTCATAATTGATACAATAATAGTTAATAAAAATGAACACGCTACCGCCCCTGTCTAAATGATTGGATCCTTGAAAACAAAAAATTATGAATTGTATGTGAATTTTAAAATAAGTTATTCCAAAATTCGATTGAAGATGAAACAGAACTAATGCTTTTAATTTAATTATATAATTAAATTTGAAGTTTTTAGCTTCAATTTTTGAAACATGGTAATTCCTGTGTAACGAAGAAATCATATTTTAAATCAGTTAATTTATAATATATATATATATATATATATATATATATATATATATATATATATCGAAAGAAAGAGAAATTTACTGTATTTCAAACCGAATTTAAATTAATTGGAATGATTTTAATCGTTAAAATTGCTTAAAAAATAACCATATTATCGAATCTGTCAGCACAACATGATTCTCTTCACTAAAAAAGCATTCAAAAATAAAATATTCTTCTCTGAAACTTTATTTTAAGGTCGATTAGCTGATTTAAAGTTTAATTAATTTGAGTTGAAACAAATATTAGTTTTAGTTTAAAATATCACAGAAGGGGATATTTAACACGGTGGTAGATGTTTATGAGGTGCTGAAAACTTTTTCGATAAACATATGGTTGGGGAATTTTTCTACCAGGGACATAACTGTAAAAATTACCTGACGAATTTAACGCCAACGACTTATATAATTTTATTAACTACCCGGTAACCTTAAAATGTAAGAAAATATTCTAAGGAATCTAATATTTTATTGAATTTTTGATACTTTTTCTTTTTAGTATTACTTACAAAGTCACTGGTTGAGGAAATATTAGAAAATTTCCAATAAATTTTAAATTCACTAGGGTTAGCTCATCTTATTTTCTGACAATGTCGTGTATGGGCGGCGTTCGTATTTATAAAAATGACACGATACAATGAATTCAAAATTCTTTTTAAAATACTGAAGTGGCTGAATTGTATTGAGCTTTTCCATTTATGATTGCTGAATTTTACTTAATAAAATATCACCTAACCGCTACAAATAAAATATCACCTAACCGCTACAAATAAAATATCACCTAACCGCTAAAAATTAATACAGAATCTTAAAAATTGAAAACTTTATAAATCATTATAATTAAATTCTTTAAAAAAAAATTTAAAATGAAAATAATTCTTGTAAAAATTCATTATTCATCGGAACATTTTTAAAGACAATAGTATCCATAATATATCTTATTCATAAAAGCAATTAAAAGCTTTTCTAATTAAGTAATGTCTCTTTTTAAAATAATTTTCTTTATTTGTGAATAAGTTCAGAGAGTTTCATTAAAATTTGAAAATTATTTGATTTTTTACATGAATTTCCCAATCAATGTGTTTTTCACCGCAAAAAACGTTCAAATACTAAGTAAATGCTCTGTTTATAATAGCTAAATGACGGTTCCGTATAGGATACAGGTTCGAATCCTGTCGGAGGACGAATATTTTCTGTGAAAATTTCTAGGACATTCAGGCCGGTGAATGTTGTTTAATACTGTTTATTATAAACAGAGTATTTACTTAAATATGTGTATCTATAAAAAGAATGTATAAACATAAAAATGTCTTTAAATAATTGTCGGACTTTGTCCATTTCGTAATATATGACGTCATTTGTTTACATTTGATACGCCTTGAGCAGTTATGAATGTACGTGAGAGATTCATGGAAGATTGAAGTTTAAATACAGTAAATTCGACATGGCTAACCGAACGCTCCTTCGGGGCCAAATCGGAAAAGGCACGTCAAGCTAAATGACGGTTCCGTATAGGATATATATATATATATATATATATATATATATATATATATATATATATATATATATATATATATGTATGTATGTATGTATGTATGTATGTATATATATGTGTGTGTGTGAATGAATAAAGACAAAAGAAAAAATTATTTGATAAATTGTTTGATAAATTGTTACGTATAAGATCCTTATGCATGAATGCAAAAAGGATCTTATACAGAAACACTGTGAACTTTGGAAACTTTCCTCCTTGCTTTCATTAAGTCTTAGGACAACAGGTTTGCTGATATGAAAAATTCACAAAAATAATTTGAAAAGACCAGCTTTGTAAGTTACATTTAATAAAACATGCCTCAGTTTATGAATACGAATATCTATATTTCATAAAAGTAAGACGTTTATTTAATGATGTAAATGTATATGAAATAATTGATGAACGTAAAATAATTTGCAAAATATAGACAAATCAATTAGAAAGTTAATTAATAATGGAAACAAAACCTGGCCAGAACTGATTGAATATCACCTTAAAATACCCAGACTTTATGTCCTACTCAAAGCACACGATTGAGGCATTTCTATGAGACTGGCAGTGCTTCCCATACACTAGCGAGAACTATAGCAAAAAGATTTTATTCCCTCCTGGGAACAATTTGCCCCTTACATATTTAAAAATGCCAGCGACCGTGTAAACAGATTAAAATACATAAATACCAAAGATAAATACATGACTTTAACAGATGAAAGACTTAAATATTAAACATAAATGCATGGCTTATTAGTGTATATACTAATACACCACTAATAAGTCTTATCATTACTGGAAACTAATTTTTCCATAATATTTTACCAAATGAAATATTTTTTTGATATTATCGATAATGCTGCGAAAATCTATATAATCTCATCATGTAAATAAACTAATAAGATAGAAATCGGATTTAGTTACGTATCAGAAACAGACGATAGATTTTGATATCATATTAAACTGAACTTATAATGATCTACAACTAAGCGTCTCCCAGAAATCCACTAAGAAAAATTATTTCATAATCTTCTAGTCACACCACAACAAAATAAAGTCCGGAAAAATTATAGTTTTTATAGCTTGGAATGCGTAGATCTTAATATTTGCAGGAAAAACAAATACATTGAAATGCGTTTAATCTCTTCCAATATACTAATTATTTCATATATAACGCAAAAAGAAAAACTTTGAAAATCAACAAAAATAAAAAAGGAAATAATACAAATTATCTTGATTAAAGTATTTGCATAACACTACAAAGTATTAATGTCTACAATTGAATTATTTAAAATGTTATAAAATTTGTCATAACTACTTAAAAATAAATGATTTCATCAAAGCATGACAAAATAAGAAAATTGATAGTGCATTAATTTCAAAATATTCTACACTAAATATATGTCTAAAGTCATGCAAAATATCTGTTTTCCTCATATAATTACTGCTACTAAAATGTAGTATAATTAAAAATATATATTTTATGTGGCGATTATATTCACGATATTATGTCAATATACAAGCGAAAGTTTAAGGAACGTAAATATGAAATCAATGAAGACTAAAATGAACAGAGTGATAATAAAGAAACACAACAACCTGTGCTATTTAAATATATTTACTGTACAAAACAGAAAAATGAGAAACAAAAAAAAGATGTAGGTTGCAGACAATTTGCGTCTGCGGACTTAGCTTAGATGAAAGGCGTCCCGTTATCTTATCAACAGTCTTGGTTGATGAAAAAGTCCGTCAGTGTTCGGTTAGATTCTTTAGATAGTTGTAATTTTTCTTAGGGTTACTGGTCCCCTTCCTAATACCACTGACGGGACCTGTAGTGAAGGAGCGACAGTGCCTGTTTGTGGTGGAAGGAAAGGAGAGGATTTGTTTTGAATTTGGCGCTTATATAACCGGGGTCATATGACCCTTTCAGAAGTAGTGGTTGGTCCTCTCTTGAGTCATTTAGCGTCATCGTTTTACAATGTGCTTAATTAGTCTTATTGTTTCTGGTTCCTTATTTTAAATTACTAATATTTCTGTCTAACATGATACTTTGAATTTTTCATAGCCTTCTCGGCTATGAAAAATTCAAAGTATCATGTTTTGAATGGGATCCCAATGTTCAAAGTGAAGTTTTTTGTTTGTTTGTTTGTCTTTCTGTTTTTGTTTTTTAAAAGCTGACACATTCGAATGAAAGTGATTTTTTTTATAGAGAGAGAGAAGAGGGTAAAAAGATTTTTGCTTTACTTTATCTGTTTTAGGAATGGCGTAAAACAAGGCTGTGTCTTCTCCCCAGTTTTATTCAACCTCTACAGCGAGGCTGTCCTAAGGAAGCTAGATACCTGACCTGGATTTATTATCGGTAGACGTAATCTTAACAGTATAACATTGTTGCTCCTTCCCTACAAGCCCGGTAAGTGGTATTAGAAAGGGGGTCAGTAACCCTGTTGATGTCTGACAAAGAAAGAAAACTATAGGACCTTCAAGAAAGAGTAGTAAATGAAAGCGAGAAGAAAACGACTAATTATTAACTGGAAGAAGACAGATATATGATCATCAGCAAGAGAAAAGGCCCAAGATGCGAGTTACAGAAAATTTTAGATATCAACATTAAGCTGGTGCAGAAGTTTAAATATTGAGGGAGTGTTTTAACAAAGGATAAGAAATGCAACACCGAAATCCGAACACACGCCCCAGACTAACAAAAGATGTATTCCAAAAGCTAAGCAAGCTGCTGAGAAATAGAAAAAAAAATCGTTAGAACTAAGAAAAGTGTGATGGATTGCTATGTAATATCCTATATGGCAGTGAGTCTTGGACAATCTCCCCACAGATGAGAAGAAAATTGGCGGTAACAGAAATGTGGTTCAACAGAAGGATATTGAGAATTCCATGGACGGAGCGAATAAGTAACGAGGACGCCTTAAAGAAAATTGCAACAAAAAGAAGTTATGCTCAAAACCAGGAAAAGACATCAGAAATTCCTTGGACATATAAAGAGAAAGGGGAACTTGGAAAACTTAACGCTCTATTTAGAGCAAAAGAGATAATTTAAGGTAGCGAGCCACTTGTATGGCGGGCTAGTGTGAACGCAAGTCGAGAAGCTTAGCAAAAAGAGAAACACTGCTAACGGCCACAAGGGAGAGTTTTGGATAGCCATGATCTTCCATGTTTTGAAGGGACACAATTCATTGAAAAGTACATATCCCCCTAAAGATAGGAGGTGATGTTTAGACAACAGAAGTTAGAAAATTTGCCCTGTATACTTAATAATATAAATATAGGTCGTCAGGTTGGTTTTTTTTCCCGCATTTCAAGCTTGCTGTTCATTTTAGATGCAAGGAGGTCTGATCATGAAATAACTTTGGGTTTGAAATGCCACGGTTGTTTGCCACAATTTTGAATAGAGTCGTGATTATTTTTTTTTTATATATATATATATGTTCTCTCTGGTTCATGGTTGAGAGAACGATAATCATGATTCGGGAATAATTTCAAAGCATATAAGTGTTTTATTGAATGGAATTGCATCAACACATCACCTCTCTTGACTTAAACAAAACGAATCTTCTTATCGTTCAATTATCCTTTCAAGTTGCCGGTAAGTTGCTTGGAAGGAGTTTTTTGGAAGATGCCATTTCATTTGATTTTAGAAATTCGTCACATGCAAATCCTTATAATTTTGTCTTCAATTGAATAAATATTATTCATACCAAATTTCACGGAATTTATTCAACATTTTGTCACGGGCTTCTATGGTCTCAATAAAATCAGTCCTAGTTGGAGCGGGGAGGAGTGGGGTTGTTATCCTCTATGTCTTGAACATTGAACCTTACAAGTTCGCCATTAGCATTTGAGCGCAAGAAATAGTTCAGAGTTATAAACTGCAGGTCACTATCGGATGTGCATCGATATGTCAGCGGTTTTACATTTATAGCTTTTTGTATACCCGAGAGCAGCGTCAAAAGATCAAAATATTTTATTTGAGAAAGACCAATGCTTTTATAAAGGCATGATTTTATTACTTGGATCAGTCGTTCTCGGGTACTCTACTCCCTAGGAGAGTATAAGGAATGTATATGATGCCCAACTATCACACCTCCCAGTACAGTACGAAATGACGTGGCATTAACAAGTGTGAAAGGTCTATACTTTAGATTTAGGTTCGGGTGGAGGAGATGCAGGATTTGGCTGAAACGATAACTTCATGGTTATGTTGCCAGCTTTTCATGAATGTTTATTGTTTTCATTTGTTCTGATTATGAGCACTGGCTTTAAAATATTGACTGCGGTAGACTTCACTCGTGGCAATACTGTATTCTCTTCTAAAGTTTAGGGATTCCCCTCAACTGTTACTTTTTGATTAGTACCACACATGATATTTCCTTCGTTTTCAGGAGTTTACGATGGTCGTTCTGTGTAGGAAGTTTCTCTTTAATTCCTTCGGGTCCTTTATTGGTCACGATCGATGAAGATGACGCCGTGTTTTTTTGGGGGTTTTTTTTTTGTTATTTTTGTATTTCTTCATCAACTCTAGAACATTCGAGAGAATGAGAATATTTTTTAAATTCATGATTATTACGACCAACATGTACATTTTATATTGATACGGGACCATTTTGTTGAGAGTCATATTTATTTTTGTTTTTCTCTTTTTCAACATCATCCACAGTACGAGTCATTTTAACATCGGTATCATCATTATTATTATTATTATTATTATTGCTGTTGTTGTTGTTGTTGTTGTTATTTCCTTGGGTTTCTGTTGTATATCAGAGACTTAAGGTCAGAAATAGCTTCATAACATCTTCCACTGATGATTTTTGCAAAAAATCTAAGATCACGCTCATATTACATGGATAAAGCTCTTCATATTGTGTGAGCTGTACATGTGAGTACAATTTTTTGTGTTTCCTTAAGGCATGGTTTACCAGGAATCCTTTCAATGAGTCTATCAGAAACTTTTCCAATCAATCCGAGGGCTCCAACTACAAATGGAATTATTGATGCCCTCATGTGTCACTTCTTTTTTTTTATTTCCACTTTGATATCTTTGTATTTTGATAGTTTTTTAAGGTCTTCAAAGATACATTACAGTCTGCAGGGACTGACATGTCAATAAGAATGTATTTTTGTGGTCATTGATCACGATGTCTGGACGATTATCTTTGACTGTTCTGTGTGTCTGTGTCTATAGTAATGTCCCATAAAATTGTTACATGTCTCTTATCTCTGTAACCTGTTCATGCCAGTTTATTGCAGCTTCCATCTCTTAAAAGTGGCATATTTTCCAGTGCAGATATTGGCCCATCACTCTATTATGCCGAGTTTTATATTTAGTTGGTGCTAACACCTTGTAACCTGATACAAGATGGTCAATTGTTTCTATCACAGAATCTGCATTTGGAGCCAACACATTTTTTCAGTATGTGTGCTTGATAATTTCTAGTTAACAAGCATTGGTCATGTGCAGCAAAAATAAAACTTTCGGTTTCAGCTTTGAACCCAGCACTACGTGGACCCTGATGAGTACGGGGTTTGTCAACATCAGCTTGTATAGTACGAGCAGAATATTGAACATGAAAAGGGTTTTCTTCCCATCGTTTCTGCATTTGGTAAATTGCATTTGCTTTTGCTTAGGTACTTTTGCCGCTGCAGTAGGTCTATTATTCTTATTCTTATTTTTAATTTCTTTGATTTTTGGATTTTATACATTTCTTTCCGGGTCCCACCCAGGGACCTAAGGTTAGAAATGGCAGCATGACACTTTCCACTGACAAAAAAAAAGAAATTACATAGATAAAGCCCTTCGTAAAGTGTGGGCTGTACTTGTCAGAACAATTTTTTGTATCTCCTTGAGGCATGGACTTCCAGGAATCCCTTCAATTAGTCTACTGCAATCTTTTCCAACCAGTCCTAGGGCTCCAAATACAACAGGGATTGTTGATGTTCCCATATGCCACATTTTCGAGATTTCTATTTCAAGGTCCTTGTATTTTGACAGCTTTTTGAATATCTTCAAAGATACATTGCAGTCAGCAGTGACTGCCTTTTCAATAAGGAGGCACCGTTTTTGTTTGTGGTTTTTAATAACAATATCTGGGCGGTTGGCTTTGATTGTTCTGTCAGTGTGTATTGTGTAGTTCCATAGAATTGTAACAGGTCCTATCTCCGTAACCGGATCTAGGTGGTGTTCATACCAGTTTCTTTCAGTTTCCTTCCCGTAGAAGTTGCAGATTTTCCAGTGCAGATATTGGCCCACTCTGTCATGTCGGGTTTTATATTCAGTGGGTGGCAACATCGTGCAACCTGATACAAGATGATCAATCGTTTCTGGATATTTATCACAGAATTTGGAGCTGACACAATATTTTAGTATTAGGTTGGTGCAAAAATAATGACGTAATAATGTCGTTTTTTGAGGTATTTTTTAACGTCAAAAAACGACATTATTACATCATTATTTTTGCACCAACCTAATATAATGTGCTTGATAATTCCTAGTTAGCAAGCATTGGTCCTGCGCAGCGAGGATAAAACCTTCAGTTTCTGCTTTCAACCCTGCACTACATAGCCACTGATGGGTACGGATTTTGTCTACGTCAGCTTGTTTGGTACGGGCAGAGTATTGGCCATGAAGCGGTTTATCTTGCCATCGCTTCTGTATCTGGTCGGTTGCATTCGTCTTTGCTGTATTTTTAAGTATTTTGCAGCTTCAGCCGGTGTATTGTACTGTAGTTGCATCTCTACGCCCATTTGAAACTCCATTTTGAATTTGTTGGCTTCTTTCATTACGGAGTAAAGACGCTTACTACTTTCATGTTCCTTGACGCATACCATCATTCAGTCTTCTGTAGTTTCCAAGTATCTTTGGAGGCCAATTGTTGTAGTTTTGTAGGACAGTTCTAGTTGAACTAATCCTCTGCCTCCTTCGGATCTGGGCACATAAAGACGATCAACATCAGCTTTGGGATGATGCATGCGATAGCAAGTGAGAAGCTTTCTCGTTTTGGCGTCCATTCGCTTAATTTCAGCTATGGTCCAGTTAAGGACATTAAAGCAGTATTGCACCACAGGGACAGCCAATGGCTGATATTCTGTTTTTTTTTTTTTCAGTTTAGCTCAGTATTTAGTACCAGACGTACACGCCTGTAGTACTCTTTTCTTATTTTTTCCTTCATTTGGGGGTGTTGTATGTAGGTACTTATAAGATTCATCATGCTCCAGTTCCCTAATCTTTGTGACAAAATCTAAATCTATTAAGGGTGTTTCTGTAATTCTACCTTTCTTGAATGTTACTTTTGCGCATTTATCTAATCCGAAGTCCATACCTATGTCGTCACTGATGTATTTTACAATATTGAGGAGGCCTTTCAACTCATTGTCGTCTTTGGCAAAGAGTTTGAGATCATCCATGTAGAGTAGGTGATTGAATATTTTCTTATTTATTTTGTAACCATAACTACTGTTGTTCAGTTCATGTGTAAGAGGGATTAAGGATAAACAAAACAGAACGGGTGACAGAGAGTCTCCTTGAACGATTCCACGGATATTCAGACGGTTGGATATGGCAGTGCCCCCGGTGTGACTAAGGTATAGTTTGATGTTCCCCATTCCCATGCTGTGCTTAAGGAAATTTAATACCACAGGGGAGACTTTGTACATTTCCAAAGTCTTAAGGATCCAAGAATGTGGAACACTATCAAAGGTTTTACGATAATCAATCCACGCTGCACTAAGATTTCTGCGTCGTCTCCTGCAATTTTTCAGGATCATTTTATTTATCAGAAGTTGATCTTTGCAGCCATATGAACCTCTTCTGCATCCACTCTGTTCCAGCGGGAGTATGCTGTTTGTTTCGAAAAAGGAATAAGTACGGTTCGTCAGTACAGACGTGATCAACTTATACGTTGTGGAGAAACATGTTATCGGTCTATAATTTTTCGGGTCGTCTGTTTCAGTTGTTTTTGGTATGAGGTATGTAATACCTTCAGTAATCCATTCCGGGATTTTATTGGGATTATTTACAAGCGTTGATAATGTTTTTGCAAGAATTTCATGGGTAGATGAGAGATGATACAGCCAGAAATTGGGCAACTTGTCATTTCCTCGGGATTTCCATTTTGGGGATTTCGTTAGAGCTTGCCTAACATCATCTGTGGATATATTTTCCCATTCTTGCAGAGGTGTATCCAGCAGTCGTTCTTCTTCACGCCGTATCCATTCTGCATTTGGGTTATATTCCTTTGGGCTGCTCCAAATATTTTCCTAAAATGTCTGTACATTATCAATCGATGGTGGCCTTTCGACATGTATAGGTGTTTTTCCAATTTCCCTGTAAAATTTCTTAAAATCTGTTCGGAATATTTTATTTTAGCGATAGAACCTACAACGTTTTTTGTATTGTCTTGTTCTCTGTGCCTTTAGCTGAAGTTTCTGCTTCAGCATTTCCGTGATTGATGGAATGTCAATTAGGGATTTAATGTTATATTTCCGCTTGATCTTTTTGCATTTACGTATGGAAATATTAGGGTTTCTGGTGAGCTCATCTAATATAGAAAGCTCACATCTGATTTGTTTTATTTCTCGTATCAGTTTGGTTTTCCAAACTGGTTCGCTGTGTCTGTTAATTTTATTTATTGTCTTGACCCCAAGCTTCCGAGTCGCTGCTAAAGCTGTTGTGTATATGACGTTGTTAACTTCTGTGATGTTTCCCGGTGGTTTATCTGTTAACAGTGTTTCCAGAGCAGCGTTGTATATTTTCACGATGTGCTTGTTGGAATTCGTCATATGGATTTTCGGGAGCTGGTCTCTGTCTGACAGTTGTATGAAAGTTACTCTGCTGAGTACTTGGATGACGTCATTTTTCGCTTCGGTGATTTCAGCTTCGTGGTTTTATTATTATTATTATTATTATTATTATTATTATTATTATTATTATTATTATTATTTCCTTTGATTTCTGATGTATACTCATTTCTTTCCGGATCCCAGCCAGAGACCTAAGGTCAGAAATAGTATCATGACATTTTCCACTGAGCAATTTTAAAAATATCACACATATTTTACATAGATAAAGCCCTTCGTAATGTGTGGGCTGTACGCGTGAGAACAATTTTTTGTATTTCTTTAAGGCATGGCCTACCAGGATTCCTTTCAATGAATCTATCGGAATCTTTTCCAATCAATCCGAGGGCTCCGACTACAACTGGAATTGCTCATGTTCCACATTTTTGAGATTTAGATTTCAAGGTCCTTGTATTTTGATAGTTTTTTTTTTCAAAGATACATTGCAATCTGCAGGGACTGGCATGTCAATAAGGAGGCACTTTTTTGTTTGCGGTCTCTAATCACGACGTCAGGAAAACAACGTTGTTAGTACTCCAACAACAACTATTTTTATAATAATAATAATAATTGTTATTAAGGCAAGAGATAGGACAAGGACAGTGGGGGTTCGTTAAAGACACCGGAACAAGAAACGCTATATTCATGCTCAGAATGTTATCAGAAAGAGCAATACAAATGCAGAAGGGCGTTTACCTGTGTTTCACAGACTACGCAGAGGCCTTCGACAAAGTACGCAACAAGGATATGTTGGAATTGGTCAGCAACCTTGATATATTCGGGAAAGATATCAGAATAATCAAAAACCTATACTAGCAGCAAACAGCATGCATGCGCATAGAGAATGAATTCAGCGAATATACAAAAATAGAAAGGGGCGTAAGGCAAAGATAATGTCTTCCCACTGGGCCTATTCAACCTGTACAGTGAGGCAATTCTGAGAGAATTGGAAATCCTACCGGGATTCAGCATTGACGGACACAATCTTAACAATATAAGATACACAGATGACACGGTATTGATAGTAGACACAGAAAAGAAATTACAAAACCTCTTACAGAAGGTAGCAAAGGAAAGCGTGAAGAAGAGACTAAGCATAAACTACAAGATGCATGTTCATCAGTAAAAAAGATGAGTCCGAAATGCGATTTGCAGGTTGGGGACATTAAAATCAAGCAGATGCGGAAGTTTAAATATCTGCAAAGCGTTTCGACAGAAGACTGTAAGTGCGATACTGAGATCCGTAGACGCATTCGGATGGCGAAGGACACATTTCAAAAGCTGGACAGAGTATTGCGAGGCAGGAGGATTTCTTTGGTAACAAAGAAATGAGTACTGAGCTGTTATGTGACATCTGTCCTCCTTTACGGCAGTGAATGTTGGATGGTGAGGCTATCATGGACCGAGTGTGTGTGCAACGATAAGTTCTTGGAGTGTGTGTGCAACGATAAGATCTTGGAGAGGATGCAAACAAGGAGGAGGCTTATAATTTACATCAGGAAGAGGCAGCTGAAGTTTCTGGGACACATAATGAGAAAGGGGGCCTGAAGAATCTGATACATGTCGAATAGAGGGAAATAAAGACAAAAGAAAGTAACGTATGACATACCTGGAGGGCTTAAGCAAGTGGAGGACAAAACGTGGTCTTGGGGAGGTGGTAAAGGGACGAAACTTATTGAGAGCTACAAGGGATAGTGTGAAGTGGAGAGCAATGATTGCCTACGTCCTGAAAGGATACGGCACATAAAAAGAAAAAGAAATAGTAAGAAATGCTAGAAATATGTTCTTGGCTGCATGATGTTCCATGAATGACTGTATTCCAGGCACTCATGGTAATGACATTTGTAATGGAAGAAAGTGTAGACATTTCTATTTTTAACTTTTTCATTATCATTTTTAGTTTTTTGTGGTGGTAGATTGTAAATTCATTCTCGTGGGGACACCACAAGTTATTTATATCTGATTCTTCAAAAATACAATTGGGGGCTTCGTGTCGCTGAATATGGCATACTGAAGCCTCGGAGCTGATGTGTACGCTTGCAAATTTGTAAAGGAAGAGTTTTACTCTTTACCCGCATCGACCCCAGTGGAAATGGATTCGTTTACTTGTTAGATCGACATTTCGATATAAAGGCTAACTACTTATTCAAATTCGTAACCAACTTCGACAAACTCATCTTCTAAAAAACAGCTCGTTTCATGGCCGATATCAGCATTGTCACAAATTTCGAATACTTTATCGCCTACAGTTTCGATTTCTTTTAGCTAAATATTGATACGTTTTTCTTTTTTTTTCTTTTTTCAACAAAATTTTCTGTAATTTTTTCGTCCTTCAAGTCATTTATGTAGATTCCTCTAAAAAAAGTGATACCTAAGGTGTAAAAAAAGCATTTAAAAAAATAAAATCTTTCTTGAAGCTTTTTTAATTTCATGTTAATAGATTAAAGTTAATATTCTCAATAAGCAAAATATTTTTCAAGTATTGCAAACCGAATTTAAATTGATTGGAATCTTTTTTTCCCTGCCAGTAATATCTATAGAATCGTGCATGTTGACAAATCTGTGAAAACAACATAATTCTCTAAAAATCTTCCAAAAATAAAATATACTTGTCCGAATTCTTAGTTGAGAAAAATTAGCCCATTTAACTGAATTGAAATAAATATAACGACGTACCACCACATAAGGGCATAAATGATTTTTTAAAAATGAAAAATCTTTCTTGAAGATTTCGTTTTAGCTTTAATTTCAAGATTATAGATTAAATCTGGTATTTGCAATGAGCAAAATACTTTGCAGAATTTCAAAACTAATTTAAATTAACTGGAAGGAGTTTTTGTTTTGAAATCCATAAAAATCGATAATTTTAGTGCTATTTTTATCTATCTGTTAGAACAATGTATTTCTTATTATTAAAAGATCTTTAAAAAATAAAATATACTTTGTGAAACTTTATTTGAAGAATATTAGCTAATTTAAAGTTTGAAACAAATAATACTTACCTTTAGCTTAAAATATTGCAGAAATTGATTTTTAATACGTGGGTATGTCTTTGTTTAAGATGTTGACAGCTTGACAGCTTGACTGACAGCCGGAAGTTTATCTATTTTTTTCTATGATGAATATATCTGTGAAAATTAATCGTGAAATATAACGTGAGCATCTTTTTTATATAATTTTTAACGACTGAGTAATCATTAAACTTTAGTGAAATATTCTAAGTAATTTAATGCTTTATTGAATTTTGGGTACTTTGGATTTAAATTTATTATAATTATTGCTGTATTTTCTGATAATTTTGTGTATGGTCATCAACATTTACAAAACTCTTCATGTTTATACACACAAAAATTAAAAATTCTTTTTAAAACATTGGAAGTCACTAAATTGCAGTAAGCTTTTCCATTCATAATTAAATTTTTACTTAATAACAATATCACCTAAACGCTACAAATTAATACAGAAATTTAAAACATTTAAAACTTTTTAAATTATTCTAATTAAAATTTTGAAAAAGGAAAAGAATTCTTGTAAAAATTAATTATTCATCGAAAAAAAATTGGACAACAGCGTCTATATTCTTATTCTTAAAAGCAGTTAAAAACCTTTCTAATTTCTGTCTTAGTTTTATTGCATTTTTATTTTACTATTCGGAGCAGATTTGTGGTAACTGGGATCCTGTTTTACAAAAAAAAATAAAATAAAATAAAACCTAGGATGATTTAAATTCTCCAAGCACTTTTGTGTATAACTAATATAAATATTAAGTGCTACAACAATTAATTTCTCGAAATATCATAAAATTGAATAAGTGGATATGTTTTTACCATAAAAAAAAGAAACATTTCTAAAATAATTTCATTCATAATTTCTGAAAGTTTCATTAAAAAAACAATTATCTGATTTTTTTTAAGAATTTCCGAATCAATGTGTTTTTCACAGCAAAAAGACGCTCAGATACAAATTTATGGTCTCGTGATGATGACTGAAAAAAATTTTTTAACCAAGCTTTCGAAGGTTCTAAAAGGACTAAAGAAAGGAATTTTTGCATAAAAATCCTTTGATCTTTCATCTTAATAATAACGCAAAGATTTTGAAGATAACCTTTTGTTTTTATGATGCTTTGTGAATTTGTTATCATTATGTGCCCCATATTCATGACATGTTTTATTTTTCCTTTTAAGAATTCTCGAGAAACCAGTAGACATTTTACGTCTTTTACATTTTTGAATCCAGCCATTTCAGTAAAGAATGCAATTTTCATCATTTGTTCAATATACGATAATGAAAGTTCTTAATTTTATTATTTCGTTCTGTTCAAGTTCATACGCACATTGTCTATACTAGAAATGTGGCGATTATATCCACGATATTACGCCAAGATTCTGGAAGGTAAATGCTAAATTCATGAGTGTTCAAATAAACATTTTGAAGTGGAAGAAACAAAACAATCTATTTGCTATACAAATACAAAAAAGGGAAACAAGAATAAAAGAAGTCAGCTGCAGAAAATTTGCGTCTGCAGGCTTAGCTTAAAAGAAAGGCATTTGGTTATTATCAACAGTCTTAGTTGAAGAAAAAATCCTCGACTAGCTTCTTTTAGTAGTAATATTTTTTCTTGGGGCTTCTGGTCTCTTTCCTAATACCACTAACTGGGTATGTGGTGAAAGAGCGAGGGTGCTTGTTTGTAACGGAAGAAAAATAAAGCATGGTCTTTGAATTTGGTGCTTATATAACCAGGGTCATATGACCCTTACAAATATCAGTGATTGGTCTTTCTTTAGCCATTCAGCGTCAACGTTTTATTCTGTGCTTGATTAGTTTTATTTTTCTAAATGATTATCGTAAATTCTAGTATATAATAATGATTTAAACAAAATTAAAATTGATAATAAACTTAATGTGAAATTTAACATCGAACGTCAAAATTTAAATGTAAATATTGAGCGTCTCTGTTTCTTTAACGTTTTAACACCCCACACACATATGTCGATTAAATAGTAAAGCAGACGGGACGCTTTAGCCTTGATAGAAGGACAACTGAATTATGAGCAGGACTTTTTGGGAAAATCGCGGCATACAATGTACACCACTCCTCTCTATTAAATTCCGAAAGTGAGGATGGTTCTGCACAAGCCTCCACCATTATAATCAAGTTATATGTGCTGAGTAGTCTAGCTGTTCATTTCTGAAGCAGATTTTTTGCGCCATCGACATCATATATATATATATATATATATATATATATATATATATATATATATATGGAAGGGGAATGAAAGAGTCTATCAATAATATCGGAACGAATACCCGTCACTACTCAGTTTTCCATCTTGCAATTGATTTGTCCCCATCCCATCCACACACGTATCTGTAAATATATATATGAAGGGGTACTGAAACGTTTTTAAACCAATCTAGTTCCCTAAATCTCAGATAGATAGATAGATAGATAGATAGATAGATAGATAGATAGATAGATTGATTGGGTGGATTTAAACAGCGTGTTCAAACACAAACTAGTACAGAGTTTTGTTGCTATTCCTTGTGACCAGTACACATTGCTAGCTAATATGCAAAAAATCAAGCACAATATTGGTTTGCAGGGAGTATTTAAATTAGGTGTTATTATATTTTATACTGAAATTCAGCGTGCTTCGTATATATATATATATTAGGTTGGTGCAAAAATAATGTCGTTTTCTCACATAGTAACATATGTGAGAAAACGACATTATTTTTGCACCAACCTAATATATATATATATGTATATATATATATATGTATGTGTGTGTGTGTGTGTGTGTGTGTGTGTGTGCGTGTGCGTCCATATGCATAAACATATTGCATTACAGGCTGCTGAGTCATAAAGAATGGATGAACATATGCATATCTTTTTCTTATAGACAGGATTTTATACATATATCACTTGTGTACGTCGTCCATGATTTATAGATATACATAATAATAATAGATATGAATAATAATTTAAATAAATTTAATTTGAATGCAGATGTAGATAATCATATACATACCTTATAATTTTAACAAATTTCCATCACATTAAATCGTGCAAGTATTTCCGTGGCACATGCTAAAGTAGATACGCACATATCTATGGAGGCATATCTACGCAGAGACTCATAAGTCAATTCCATTTTGTCTGAAAGTCGCGTATAACAAACGGAAAAGAATAATTTGTGTCATTGTTCTGATGAGATTAAACCGGCATTCTAGTTGAGTTTGATTCATTCTAGCTGTCAGTTTATTGAACTTTTCATAGTGACATGATTTAATAGATAGATAGATAGATAGATAGATAGATAGATAGATAGATAGATAGATAGATAGATAGATAGATAGATTTTACCCGAAGCAACGCAGCAAAGCCACTAGAACACAAGGGATACTGTGGCGGGTAAATTAGAAATCAGAGACTTTACTAAGCAAGAACAGAAGAAGAGTAATCAGGAGTATAGTAGAAAGCGAATAACATTGCATTTAAATTTGTGAAAATTATACTTGTCTGGAAAGCATGGAGCCGGAAGAAAGTTTCGCTAGCGAGAAGTGCGAGAAAGAAACTGTTAGCATAGAACTTACGATTATAACTAACCAACTCAACTGTATATTGGTGAGATCTCATCGCCAGCCTAGTACTTTAACCTATCCGAACAGTTGCCGTGGAAGTATTTATAGAAAATTTCAGGGAGGCAACTTTACGGCGGTAGGAAAGTAACTGAAGCCGTGACGCCCTATCAGGAGTAATAATATTGCTGATTCTTCTTTAGATTTTATCAAGGATCTCTAAATATATGACAGGAATACCAAAGTATTAGGTTGGTGCAAAAATAATGTCGTTTTCTCACATATGTCACTATGTGAGAAAACGACATTATTTTTGCACCAACCTAATATATGTGGTACCAATATTCTAAGCATGGACGAATAGATATGTCAGATAGATTCAGGAAATAAAAATTTTCTATCACAACACAGTGAGCCAATGTTGTTAACAGTTGGCCTAGCAATGGATTCAATATAGTATTTCTACTTCATGTCAGTCGAGGGCGTTAGGGATTTTAGCTCGATATTGCGTAATTGAAAGAGAAAATGGAGAGAAAAAAAAACTCCCATGTTGTTTCGTCTTTCGAAGTTCTTCTTCAGGCAAATAATGGTCTTATATATAAGGGAAGAAGTGCTACAAACACTAAAACGATGAAGATACAGGGACGACTGGATTTAAATCTAAATTCATCACGATACATAACTTAGCCAACATCACTCATCTTTTTCTCGTCTTGTAGTTTTGTTGTATGATCCAGCCGGGAAAACTCTAAACATTTTCGTCTTAATAAATTAGATTTAATACATTACTATACCTCATCTTCCACAGATAGATATATATATTTGTTTTTTATCCTCGCTGTCTGTAATTTTGGTTTACCAAAGCCGACAGTACAGCAAAGAATTGTGAAAAATTCTGGAAACGGTGTACGAGTTCCAGTTGATTAGTTACAATAGCAACAGCAACAACAGACGGCTATTTTGTTTCACTTGTAGGCAAGAAACAATGATCTGATGATCATCTAGTGATTATCGAACTATACCTAGCCGAATTTGGCTAGGTGTAAAAAAATAAATCGATATTATGTCAGTATTCACAAGATTTTTTTCCTGTTTTCCTTATGCGCATCTCTCTCTCTCTCTTTCTCTCTCTCTCTCTTTCTCTCTCTCTCTCGTTACTGACTATTTCGTTACAGCTTTCTAAAAGAAGTACACGCCCGTTCATGAAAAGATAAGTTCACATGTAGAGAAAATAAAATTTAACTTTAGTCTGACACAAGACTACATACGACGATAACTTCAGTATTCCAAGTTGGAAAATCCTGACTTTCTCTCTTTCTTGAAAAATCAGCATGCCGCAAAGATGGCCTGTTCGTGTGCCTTCTTCTTGTGTACCTGCATGTGTGCCCGCTCGAATAATTATCTGCTCTTGACGACCATTTCCTTTGTTGAGAAAAAGAAACAATAAAAATCTGCAAATAAAAATTATTCAGAAAAGCAGGAATCAAATTCTGGTTAACGTCTCTCTTTATATATATATATATATATATATATATATATATATATATATACTCAGTAGAAGTAGCAGTAGCACGTGGCACGCTACTCGCAAGTGACCATTCACGCCAAGAATTCTAACACTTGACAAAATCCTCACCACACGTCCACATTTATTCATAGTCTATTTCGTCAAGGCACTCATAGATTTACTCGTTCGTTAATTTATCGCTTTGCTCATCTGCACAAAACTAAATGAAAGTCGATTTCTTCAAGAAATTAAACACTCTTCTTCTAATCAAATGGAAAAGGAAAAAATTATGATTCGAGAATCGCTTGGAATAGACAAGGCGCGGAATGGAAGTATATTAAGGACAACGCTTTCAAATGTTAATATGCAGGCACGAACACAAGCATGAACAAAGAATGAGTAAAAATGCATGGAGAAGAAACACTTCTATTTTCTTAACTGAGCTTATTTTAACAATGGCCATACTTACGGGGCGTCCAATAACATACAGAATAATGAATAACGATACTAGCTTGATAACTGTCGATCTATGGTAGGCGCATTGCTTCATAATATATATAAAATGATTAAACGCTGAATGTGACACTACTGTGGTTTTGACCGCCGAAATGTCGTCAGGTGGTTAACTCAGTGCTGAGTTAACCACCTGATGAGACCTTGGCGGGTGGAAACTGCCATACTGTTCCATTCAGCGTTTTAATCTTTTTATATATATTAGGGTTGATTTTTCCTACTTGAAATTATGCACTATTTTAAACCACTATTTTAGTGTCTATTTCGGTATATATATATATATATATATATATATATATATATATATATATATATATATATATATACAAGTACATATTGTTAAATATAACAGACAGCGAATGTATACTACGTTTTATTATGAGTATATATACCGAACAACCCCATCATCCAACCACTTTTCAGATCGTTTCTGAATATAGTAAAAGATCCATTTTCATCCTAAGTAATATCATATTTCAACAATTGGTCGTTGTTGTTACGAGTAAGCACTAACCGTTGAACAAAACTGTCTTGAGGAATAAATTAATGTGCATATTGCAGCCAACTGATGAGAATACCGTTGAATAACTAGATGTTAATACCAAATAATACATATATTATAATACATATCTGCTTGAAAGCCTCTTGATAGCATCAGATTATGAGTTGTTGTTAATCTGACCCTTCAGATGTTACAACCTAGTGCCTATATGTCTATATTTTGTCTGTACTGTGATACAGTGAATAATTCAATGAATATAATTTAGTTTCTTGGAAATGTTGGTAGAATATACAGGTAATTCTCACAAGAGATAATATGAACTCATTAAGGTGTATCCGTTAGAATGTAGTCTTCATATATCATGTAATACTCAAAGGAGCAAGATTTTAGATCCCGATAATAATGTAACTACAAAAGATAACAAATCAACTATGCAGCTAACAAAATAAGAATAAATAAATGATATTTCTAAAAAAAAATTAGAAATATCGTTTAAAACAAGAACCCCCTGAAGACAGGAAATTTTACCAAGAAACTTCAAAGTCGGGATAAAATTGATATTTTAAAGTTAAGTAATCTTTTTATAAAATATTATATATATATATATGTGTGTGTGTGTGTAATGTATGTGTGTTTGTGTGTTTATATGCAGTTTATGTCACCTACTATATAACTGGTAAGATTTAGTCATTAATTACATTAATAAACCCGAAGGCGCATTGGAAAAGAAAATATGTATTGTAAAAGCTAAAGTTTTAAGAAACAAGAAGATTTTGTTAGAAACAAAGAAAAGAATATTAAACTGCGAAGTAATATAAATCCTCCTGTACAGCAGTGAAGGTTAGACAATTTCCTTACACATGAAAAGGAGACTTGTATGTGAGGCAACAAAAGACGACGTATGTGAACAACAAGGATGTTTTAAAGAAAATAGAAATAAAAAAAAAGGACGCTTATACTTAGACACAGAAAGAAACAATTCAAATTTCACAAATACCGAGAGGGATTCAATAATTTGACGCCTACATAACATATTAAAGAGGGATAGAGGGAAACCCTGAGTAATAAACCTTACGAATTTGTGTAAATGAATGGCAGAACAAGCAATAGAAAGAATAATAAAACGACAAACGTTGCTAAGAGCTACGAAAGGTAGGAAGTTGTGGACTGCAATGAATGCCCACGTCGTAAAAGGATATGACGATATTCAGTCACCCTCCCACAAGGGTGTCATGTGGCACAAGGCCTTTTTAACGTGGGCAGTCCGAGCCCGTGGGCTCGGCCAAAAATATGCCCATTGAACCGGTATAAACGGGTTCAGGGCCGGTCTACCTCCCCGAAGGAGACTCCGCCCTTCGGCGTAGCCTCCTCCGGGTTCCTCCTGTCCGTAGGAACAGAGTATAACCGAATAGTCGGTCAGAAAGTGAGAATATGACACATACAAGAAAACGTCTTTCGTTTACTCTCATTCTTGCATCTATACTGATACAGTAAATTATAACGCCTAGTGCCATTGCATATTATATACTTAATCTATGTTTCGGCCTTTATCGTTGCCCATTGACTTTACTGCTAGTTATCAACTCTCTCGCTTAGAGCTTGTCATTTTGTATGCAAACTACATAGTGATTATTGGATAAGGATTAAACATCGATTTTTATAATGATCATTTTCTATCGAAATATATTGATAAGCATTTTACGATAGAAATGAATTGAAAATCAGAAAAAGGTTATCAGTGGTCAGGAATTAATACCAGTATTCCTGGCAGGGTAGAGTTATCTACAGAATTTGTAAGCGCGTGTGGTTGAGTGTGTATTTGCGCGCGTGTGTGTACGTGTGTGTGTGTGTTAGAGAGAGGTGGGAGTGAAACAAGAGGCAATATTCTGAACTTTTGCTTCAGTCGCGACGTTTTCCCGCGCAAGAAAAAAAAATTCTGTTGACCACGTGACGCCTGTCTGTACTGCTTAGCGTGTTAATTAGTTAAAATGTACGCCTGAAGAATCAGTGCACGAAGACAGAAAAGATTCAAGGAAAAAAAAGGAATGATTGGAAAAAAAACAAAGGGATAAAAAGAGGAAAAAAAGAATAAAATTATGAACGAATGAAACACAGAATAACGAAAAAAGAAATGAATGCATGAAAGAAAGATGCAGCGATGAAAAACAAAAAAGAATTAAATAATGAATTGAAAACTGAAATGAAAGATCGAAAAATTTATATCGTAAAACCATCAGCAATGCATTTCTGCAGCAAAATTTATTCGCAATGAATTGACATTATAATTATAATGGCCTATTCTCTGTGTAATGCTTGCATTAATTCTTGATCACTGACAATCGTTTGCATTCTGATTTTTAATCTATTCCCATCGTAACAGTACCAGTGCAGCATTCATTTTAAAAAAAGTAAAATAATCAGAAACGAATTACTATAGGAAAGTAAGAGAAAAATAAAAAAGTTAAAAATATTGTATTTTTGTAATAAAGAAGTAAAAAGCAATGAATGAATTTTCTTCAAGTATTTTTTATAAAATATATTTACCTGGCATAATTTTCATCCTCTTTGAGGATCGATGTTTGCACAAAGCAATGAATTTCGAGTACCTTAAAATTTCTCAGAATCACCTTCGATCTAACTTAAAGATAACTGCCTGCATAACAGAATCTAGGCATATTGGATTCATGCCTTCAACAAAAGTTCCCATGCAATAAATACTCCAGCTATCAGGATTTGAAAACGTTTATTTTATTTTCTAACTTCTCTCTCACTCTCTCTCTCTCACTCTCTCTCTCTCTCTCTCTCTCACACACACACACACACGTTCTCGCTCACTTTCTTATTTTAGTATGCATGCGTGTTTGTATGTGTTTGTGTGCGTTTGTGTGTATTCCAACAATGTCTGTGTGTTTCAACAATGTTTTGTCACCCAGCAATATATGTGTGTGGCATTAGAAAAGAAAATGAGAAAAGAGTTTTCCCAAGACGTTGACAGTTATTTATTTCCGAACAAGTCGCATAAAAAGTTACATTTAGTAAGAAAAAGAATGTCGATCCGAAACCCTTTATCTCATCCACAGGGGTAGGTTGTTCTAGTTCTACGTACCACGCCTCTTCCGGATATCTGTTATTTCCCGTTAGTAATTCAACTGTCCAAGTTTTTGTTCAGCTTTGCTGTAGCCAGGTATTGAACTCACAACAGTTTGGATCAAATCACTGGATTACTTCTGGACCTGGCTAGAGCAGAGATGAACAAAAACTTTGAGATTTGAGTTAAATGGAAATAACTAATACTGAGATATCCAGAAGAAGCATGGCACGTGGAACTAGAACAATCTACCCCTGTGAACAAAATAAATGCTTCGAATCGAAATTTCACTCACCTGAAGAAGGCCGGAGCATACAACGACCGAAACGTCGTGAATATGGCAACAAAGATGAGGACAACAGTCCAAACACTGTAAATCGTGTAAATAATTAAAATACCTCAGAAATATAGACAGATAAGAAAAAGAAATATCTAGTTTAAAGCGTCTCCAGTAGCGCGATGCTTAACAACCACGTCTCACACTAGTTCTCTAAAACTAAACTAAATCTGGTCTGCTATATTGCGATGGTTAGCATACTCGTCTCGTAAACCAATTCTCGTGTAGTGAGTTCGATCCTCTCTGGTGCATCCTCCGTCGTTGCCTGGTAACAAGCTAAGTTAAACTCAATAAATAAATTGAAATTGATGAAACGATTTCTCAGAAATGTTTTAACAAAATCTTTTATTTTATCCTGTCATTAAAATATGTTCTTTCACTTTTGTTACTTTTCAGATAACTCGATAAATACTATTATAAAGAACCATTTCAATTTTTACTTGAAATGCCCAGGAAATTTTTCGATATTTTCCAATTCTTGAGATCACTGACTAAACAAGGGAATTGCATGGAATGAAACAAATGATATTCTGAAGAGAAAATTTTGAAGAATCGTTTTCTACGTCGCATTTACATCATAAGTAAACGTGTTGTCATTTGCGATCAATGCTCTTGTTAAAAAAAAAAAAAGATCTTTTCTTCCAATCTGTCATTCAAATGACTGATTCACCTCGATTTTTTGTTTGGGGAGGCGGTCAAATCCACATGTTGCTTAAGATGCCTAATTCTTTAAAAGTTCTTCCAGTTCTTTGCTTTTCAAGTCCTGTCTTACAGAGCGTTCTTTGTCCTTGATCTTAAAATCTATTTTTAAACTTCGCAAACCATTTCCGCGACATGTTTGCATCTAATGCATCATTACCATATTCTTCAGTGATTCATTTCCCGGCTTCCGATGCACTTGTTTACCAGATTAAATATGAAGAGGAAAAAGTATCGAATGTCTATTTGATATTCAGCCATAAGTCGTACTAAATTATGTAAAATTCACACTTTTCTGCAAGCATTTATTAATTATTAAAGATTATACGCAGACTAGTTTGAGCAAGTTATAAAGTGCCAACTAAACTACAAAAACACTTCTACGTCTTCTGTAACTGTTTTTTTGTTTTGTTTTTTGTTTTTTAAATAATGTTCGAAAATTAGATACCATACTAATTCTTGATTTAGTAATTGGGGTCCGAACAAAACGAAAAACTAAGGTTTCTAATTTTGATATTCAAGATAAAAAAGAAAAATTTCCCAACTTTGAAAATTATGTAACCCAATTTCATAGGGTCGGATTTAGGCCTTAAGAGATTCCTGGGCTTATAGAATTTGGGGAACCCCTTCGTTGCCATACCAGCAATCAGTGCCGTATAAATACGGCACTGATTGTACCGATTACAGCGATGCGATGCAATTCTCTCTCTCTCTCTCTCTCTCTCTCTCTCCCAATATGAAAGTTATGGATTGAAGAAATTCTTAAATAAATAACGAAATTAAAATGATATTTATTTACCCTATTTATTTTATTGTTTATTGGAATCATTGCCAAAAGATCGGCTGATTGACAGTTGATTCGAACTTTATAAAATGGTAAATAATAAGGATTTCCTTAGAGTTGGTTCACATATTTTAATAATTTAGTAAATGTTTATAAGTTTATGAATAAAAAATTATTTTCATATTTATTTCTTTATAAACTGTTAAATGATAAAAATTGCATTGCATTAGTTTTTAGAAGGTTGTAAATATAAAATTATTCCTGTAAATAAACTAAACTAAAATTATTCCTGTAAATAAAATAAACTTGTAAATAATCTAATAAATAAAGATTGATTAATGTTTTTGTTGTAAATTCTCAAGAACAAAAAATGTATTAATTCACTTTTATCATGCTTAGGTACTATTACAATTCTAATCATCGCTTTTCAAAACAATAAACGTTACCGTAGAGTGGAGGGTAGTTAAAATAAAAGCGGTGTCAAGGGAAAAACTGTCCTTTTGACACTCCTGTTTTCTTAAATGTTCACTCACCAAACGTCTTTCCATCAACCATCGTGGCATACCAATGATGAGACATCATTGCCAAGAGATCTGCTAATAAGAAGGTGCAAAGCAAAGAGAAATTATGTTTTCTAAACAGCATTTACGCAAAATGAAAGTGAACAGCCTCAACCGAAATTTGAACTCAGTTCTTTCTCTGTAACGATAACCCTTTTCCTGACCATTGTATCGTAGTCTCAGCCATAAGTTTACATTTGTTCATTCACTTAATTTCAAGAATTTTGTGACTAATCAAAAGGACTCACAGATAACGAACTTAAATCAACCATATTTATATTAACAAGGGTAGTGTTTTTAGTGTTTATCGAATTAGTGACAAGACAAAACTGATTAAAAGAGAAAAATTAAAGTACAAAGCATAAACAAAGAAAGCAGGCGAAGAAAGTAAAAACTGATAGGAAACACCGAATAATCGAAGATAGAAAGAAGGATAGAAAGAAGAGATGATGACAAAAAGAACAAGTAAAGACGTGGTGAAAAATAGTGAAACGAAAAGAAAGTAAAAAAAGAAATTATATAAAACGAAATAAAAAGAAAGAAAGAAAAAACGAAAGAAAGAAAAAATTGAAATGAGAAGAAAGAAAGAAAAAAGGAAAGATGGGAAAAGAAAAGGACATATGTAAAAAATAAAGAGAAAAAGAAAAGAACAGGGTAGAAATATGTTTTAAAAAATAGTGAAGAAAGAAAGAAAGAGATAGAACAGAACTGGAGGGTATTAAGACAAAAAAGCTGATTTGGACAAAGACAAGGAGACACTTAAAGAAAGAAACGAGGAAGGAAGAAAATAGTAATAGTGAAGGTTGTGTGAGTGCTCGAAGGACTGACTGACCCTCCGTTTTTGCGAAGATTTTGCCGTCCATCCACTGCACACCAGTCGCTAACGGCCGACAGAAAAGCATTGAGAAGGAAAGAATGAAGAGACAGGAGGGAATAAGAGAAGATAAAGAGACAAGTAAAGGCGAAAAGAGAGAAAAGGAGAGAGAGAGAGAGAGGCGAGAGTCGGCGGAGACTAACCTCTGAATACAGGGCCAATTAGTCGGTGCTTGCCTCTAGCAACGGACGACTGTTGTACTTAGGTCTCATTCACCACTGACCTTTTTCAAACGGATGTCAACTGCTGTTGCTCTGGGCAATATTTCGCGTGTTACTGCTCTCAGAACTCACCGTGTGCGTCTCTCTCTCTCTCTCTCTCTCTCTCTCTCTCTCTCTCTCTCTCTCTCTCTCTCTCTCTCTCTGTGTATGTGTGTGTGTGTGTTCAGCCCAAAGCGTGTGAACATGTGGTAGTGTGTCATTGTGAAGATACATATGCGTCAAAGTGAAAATGCGTACTCGTATAAACAGCTACGTGCACCTTTGTGACAAGACTGGTGTGTGCTTGATGTATATATATGTACATACATATTTACACATATTCACAGATATGAAGTGTGTGTGTGTCAGTATATGTGTTAATGCACATGTACGTGCATAACTGATTAGTTTTTCCTGAATCTCTCTCTCTCTCTCTCTCTCTCTCTCTCTCTATATATATATATATATATATATATATATATATATATATATATAAGATGCGTCATCGTTTCCCACTAGTTTACGTGTGCAGAGGTCTGTGTTTTATTTTTGTTTTGTTTTGTTATTTCTGTTGTTGTTTTCCCAGATAAGAACTTTCTTCGGCATTACAGTAATGAGCGTTCTGCCCTCACAAGACATTCGCAGTAAGTTCGATTTTCAATGAGTGCTTTACTAATCTGGACCAGAGACAAATACACAACTATACGTCGAATAAAACAAATATGTCTCAATTGCTTCAAGTAGAAAAAATAATATTCTTCTCATCCCAAAAGCTGTTCATAGTAGTTTCTATTTTTACCTATCGCTTACATAATGATTTTGCCAGCAATATATATATATATATATATATATATATATATATATATATATATATATATATATATATTGTGTATTTGTGAAGCAGTCCTTCTTTTATACATGTTTCTTTAAAGATGACTGGCAAGATACTGCAGTTAAGCTTTTTATTTCAATTTTCTTGTGTTCGTACAAGTGTTTTCTTTTCTAGACACAAACTCTGTGAATACTGAACTGTGTTTTTGATCAAACCAACTCATAAATAATTATATTGTTCATACAACTACATGCCAATCTAGACGACTTACGTTACACCTACCCGACCATAGCTCAATTAGGTCACATTTAAACACCCACGAAAACCCATCAATCGCCATTCGAAACATACTAGTAGAAAATACAAGTATAATAGGCTCATCCACATAAAAAAAATGAAAATAATGGAAGTCCTAATGATAAAAAAGAAAATGCCAAATCTTAATAACATTAACTACGAACACGGACACAATGTGCTGACCGTGTTTGGAAAATAAAACATTCCTATGACTTTAAACACATACATAAAAGAACCACACATTCAGTTAAAAATAAAAAAAAATAAAAATCGCCCTTACATACTTGCAAACACTTGTACGAACACAAGAAAAATTGAAAAAAAAACTTAATCGCAGTACCTTGTCAGTCATCTTTAACGAAACTTATATATATATATATATATATATATATATATATATATATATATACTACGTGTAACACTTTTCTACATTATCAAAATAATCCACTACACAGAGATGGGTGAAACTAGTAAAAATACATTTCTGGTGACGTAGAAAGTATAGTTATTAAATGCCGAATAGAATGTTATTTGTTACGCTTAATAATCAGTAATTATGGAGGAAAAACAAGAAAATATAGTTTTTGATATTTTGTAAGTACAATGCAATTACAAAATTACTTAAATATTGCTTTTATGAAATTAAATAATCCAGCGCTGTTCTTTCCACGAATAAAAATACGCTGCAAAATGTTGGCATTAACAAAAAATGTATCAACAATCAACTAAAGTCAAAATTGTCCACACGTTCTTTAAAATGGCGCCGGAAAATTTATTTGCGCATGCGCTTTCACAGAAAATTAGAGACGAGCTATTGAATTATATTTAAACTGAAAGCAATTAATTTTTTTATTTTTTAAAGTTCGTATTTACCATTTTACTAATATATATGTAGAGAAAGATTTAAATATTCACATATAAGTGTGTATGTTATTTGGTAAATTATTTTAATTAGTTATTCGAAACTGCAACAGCGATCGAACAACGCGAATAGGTTAAGAAAAGAGGAAAAAGAAAGAATTAGATGGAGACTTAGAAGACAGAGCAGGGAAAAAAAGGAAGAAATGAAAGAGAAATTAAACTAAATGAAGATAAGAATAAAGAGAAGAAAAGAACAGAAAATAGGCAAAATGGTGATGAAATGAAAAGTGGTGCTTAAGAATAACAAAAAATGAAAAATATAAAGGATTTATTTGCAAATTTTGATTAATCAATTAATATTGTCATTAATAATAAAAATAATAAATGTAATACAAGTCTAAGTTCCCCAATCCAAACTCCCCAGAGGAACTGATTAGTTGACTTGGACGTAATAGGCACGGTTTTAGATAACAGTATCAACTCAACATTTCCCATCCACTTATTATACACCTAAGGTGATTTTTGAGTACTATACTCTAATAAAAATAAATAGTAAATATTATTTACATTATTTACATTGTCGTTGTCTTTGTTTCATATTCACGACGTTTCGGCCGTTGTATGCTCCGGCCTTCTTCAGATGACTGGAATTTCGAACCGAGCCCTTTATTTCATTCACCGGGTTAGATTGTTCTAGCTCCACACCTCTCCCGTTATTTTCAGTTATTCCCCTTTAGTAACTCAACACTCCAGGTTTTTATTCCAGATATTGACACACAAATCACTGGATTACTTCAACTAATGCTTTTATCCACTGGTCCATGTTTCTTTGGGGAGATCAGTGTATGAATTTTGGGCGCTTATAAACTTAATGTCTCAGTAACCATTTTTTACCAGAGATATGACTTGTAAATAGCAAAAATGCATATACTGATATCCCCAAGGAGACCCTGCCCAATGGATAAAAGCGTTAGTTGAAGTAATCCCAAAGAGTTGTGAGTTCAATACCTGGAAAGAGGTTCCACGGCAGAGGTTGAGTTACTAGAGGGAAATAACTAAGATACCCTGAAGAGTCGTAGCATAGCATCTGGAACTAGAACCGTACTGGACAAAGTTCGAAATTCCAATCACCTGAAGTGAACAACAGTGGGAACGTCGTGAATATGACTACAACAAAGATGAGGAGAACAGGCCGAACAATATAAATAGTGTAAATCGCTACAATGCCTCATCTCAAAAATATAGTAAATATTATGAATACAAAGTTTTGATCAATTATTGCCGGATTAAAAGAAAGTCAGACTATAGGACTTGTAGCTGTAGAATGGAAATACAAATAGTAAATGTGAAAGTTTTGATCAAATTATAACAGTAGTAGTAGCACATTAAGATAATTTCCGGAAATGCATCTTTATTTGAAATATAAAAGACTGTTAATGAATACTGCTAACTTATTTAGAAAAAAATAATTCAATCAATTAATTTCACTAAAACCCTAAGAAAACCTTCACTTACCTCCGGTCTCAGGTGAGATTTGGTAAATCATTGCATCAAACATTACATCAAAAGAAGGAAACTGTATCACGGGTAATTTTTCAGAAAGGTTTCCAGAAAGGTCGACACGCAAGGGAGATGATTCATGAAGAGTAATTTGAAACCAGGTAGAGACGCGCTGATTTGAGCAGCTGAAGAACAAGAAGTCAACAAAATCTACTCAATGTAAAATGGACCACAGAGCTGACAATAAAAAGTGCCCTATGCGCGACGATAAAGGAGAAACAGCGTGGCATGTTGTCAGTGAATGCACAATGTTGTCACAGAGGGAATACAAAAGGAAACATGATAATGTTCCAAGAATGATACAAACTCCAGAAGATGACATTGAATGTGACAAGTATAAAATGATCCGTGTGACCCAGAAGTACTGCACCAAAAAACAGACATTGTAGATAAAAATGAAAGTACATGCATCATCATAGATATTGTATATATCGGAGACAATAGAAGAAATTTGTGATATTTTAAAATGGGAAGTCTTACAACATGTGATCAGTGAAGAGAATGGCAGTCATCACGATTGTTTGTGCTCTGCACTCCGTAAGTTCTAAATTTCCAAAGTGGACAGAGAAAAATGGAGTCAATGTCAAAATTAGAAATTTCTAGATCAGTGATCATATACTCCAAAGAGTTCTCGAATCATGTTGAAAATGTCCCACTGCAATTCACAGCCAGTACTTCGGCTTAATTGCCAACAGAATTTGCTGTTTGTAAATCAAACCACAATAATAATAAGATCTATGACCAGGTAATAGTCATAATATCGATTATGACATGGACAAGAAAAGAACTCTTTTCTCTGTGATAATTACATTTCTTAAGTTAGCATCTTATCATAGTCATACTGGGAGCTTAAATTCTGTGATCGCAATCACTTTGAGTGAAATTACTTAAGTAATTATTTTTTAGTCTTATTACTATTAATATAACTTCTACTACTAATACTAATACTAATACTACTGCTACTACTACTAATAATAATAATAATCGTTGGCTATTAATATATAATATCAATGAAAATAATAATGGCATTTGACAAGTTGGAGTACGAGAAACAATAGTTCAATAACAAAGAAAAAAATTGTGCTGTCAAAATATTTGTTAAAAGTTTCTAAACTTTCCAGTAACCATTTTTGATATTTCCTACCGTCTGACTTCCACGCAATGATTTCTCATTTGCAAGGAGTTTTTTTTTTTTTCTCGTTATTTCGCCAACAAATGTTTTTAAAGAGAGTTTTTTTTTTCGCCATGTTTATGGAATAATGTAAGAATTTGTTTTCCAGTTTTTTTTTTATTACTTTTTGTTCGTTTTAACTTACTTATTTATTTGTTTGTTTCTTGTCGATTCTGTTCATTTTATTCTCTTCTTCGCAAAGATTTTGTGTTAGTTTTTCTTTTTCACTTCTGCTCACCAATCTTAATTAACAGATCTAATTAAGCATTTAATCATTTTAATTAATAAAATCTTTTGTGCCTGCACCCATGAGAAAAATGCGGGAACCTAGGGGTGGAGAAGAGATGGTAGACTGGCATTAGTGAGAAAGAAAGAACGAAAGAAGGAGACTCTATCAGCAAGGCGCACGTTGTCAAAGAAAAGCTCTCCTCACGATTTTTGGATAGTGTGCGCCATTGACAACTTTGGTTTCAAGTTTACCATAAATGAAGAAACAGCGCAAAAAGAACTTCCAAGCCTCGAGCAATGAAGCACACCAACTGAGTAACTAAATGGAAACCTATTAACACCTAGTACGCGTGTATTTGACTATTTACTAATGAGGGATCGGGCGAAAATATTAGGACGTATGTATAGAATACTTACTAAAGTGATATCATAAAGAAGACTTAATGCGCATATATTTTGTACCTACGTTGTACGTAAAGATATTTACCTAAACTTAGGGAAAGGATGACAATAACAGGGTGACTAGGGGGTATTTGCTCTTTCGCTCTGCCTTGTTCCGCTTCAATAAATATTAACCATTGATCGATTTAATCGAATTCTGAAGGTTAAAATATTCTAAATGTTACGGTTTTGAATTGTAAGTTCTATGCTAATAGTATGTTCTTCCACACTGCTAGCTTGTTGCTCTTCCGGCATTCTGCTTTTCTGTCAGATTTAAATGCAACATCAATCGTCATCTTTTACCTCCTTTTTATTGTCCTCTCGGTTTTTTTTATATACGTTCAGAAACCCATTGCATCTTGATGGCTTTTATTGCTTTGCTTGGAATAAAATGATAAAAAAATAAAATAAAATCAATGGTTCAGTATTAAAAAGTTTACCATGGCTCATATTTTGTTACTGGAAAAAAATTGGGGTTTAAAAGATTATCCCGTATCACAATTAAGTTATTAAGAGTTTTATTCTTAAAAATAAATAAATAAACATAGTAAAACTAAAACCGTATGAAGCTGTGACATGTGGTACATTTTCAAATACTAAAATCATTGATTTAGTTTTGAAATATGAGACAGAAGTTTGTTTTTTTTAAAACAAAACCCATCATTTACTATGAAATTATGAAGAGGTCTATGTCCTGTGCACCAAGAATCTTGACTTCGTTCAGAAATGCGAGGCTGGTTAAGTTTTAAACACAAAAAACTTATACGTAAGTTAAAATATCAGCATTTTCTGTATTTTAACATTCATTATTCGTTTATATCGATCATTTTGTTCTTTATAATTTATTGAATCGGCATAACGGAATAAAACTGGGATAATCAGTGAATAATGAATTCAGTACACCCAAGAATGATCTTAAAGACTTGTCTGTGAATCATCGCTCATACCTGTAGATATTTACGAAACTTAATTGAATTTTATACATAGTTACCATATGTTAAGGATATATATTGAAGATGTAATACAATACATTAATAATGATTTATGAATCGAATTTATTAACTATTCGTCTTAGGTGTCTTTACGTATGTGTTTACTATGTCTAGTTGAGACTGGTACGATGATAGATGTCTGAAGTGCCCAATGAAATCAACTACTGGACTGTCTAACCATTGCTTACATCGATGAACACACGAGTCTTTAGGAGGGTACAAATTTGAGGCACCTAGCGACAATCTAAGTTACAACAGTGTGGAAATAAGTTTGCTATCATTTTACAATACTCTTTTTAATGGGCTTGAGGACACATGGCACAGTGGATAATGGTGTTGGTTAGATCCAGTGACAGGACCCAAAGAATGTGAGTTCAATACCCGGTTAAGGCAGTGGAGAACTTTCAGAGGGAAATTAACAGGCGATAACTGATAACTGACATCCATTAAACATGGCACGTGGAACTAGAACAGCCTACCCCAGTGAGCGAAATAAAGGGTTAAATTCGACATTCCAACCACCTGAAGAAGGCCGGAGTGTACAACGGCCGAAATGTTGTAATAAATATGGCGACAAAGATGAGGAGAATAGTCCGAATAATGTTCTTTATTTTTATTTTTTATATGCACTTTTCATTGGTGCAAGATTTTTTTTTTCGAAATAGTGTATGTGTGCATGCGTGTACGCGTGTGCGTTTGCTCACATGCGCCCATCGCCCATCGTGTAGAATGTCGTGGTTATTTGTATTTTTCGTGTTTTTTTTCAATTCATACTGACTCCTTAAATTATTCTCTCTTTTTCCTGTTTTCTTTCAATTGTAGATATTCTGACTTCCAGTTTTATATATATAAATATAGCACACCTTAAAACTATATTTTTAATTGTAAGAAAAGTGCACAATAAAAAATTAAAACAGAGATACTTAAGTTTCGCCCTCGAATTGAAGGATCGTCAGGTCAGACTCATTAGCCCTACTTAGCTCATGATGTCGGCATTAAATATGGATAAATTTTCCCAGCAGAAGTGAATCTCATACGAGTTCTATGTTAGAAATTAGATACCTTATAGCGTGCAGACATCTCGTTATAATTTTGGCTCTCTCATTTAATAAAGAAGGCATATACGCAAACATCAGAATTGCAAACTTCCAGGCAAAACCTACAAAATTTACCCTCCCCAAACCCCTTAATTTTCTTCGCTATACTCTATACTATGTTATATTTGGTTGAGAGTTCATTTCGTTTTCTTTTTATTTTCCAAACGTGTTTCGACAGGGTAGTGGATATACTTGGGTCCCCACGTTAAAAAACTGACATAATGAAGGGAGAGAAAGGGTCTAGGTAGATCTCGCACTCTCCTTCTGTAGGGCTCCTCCCCTATCCCCCGTCGGACTAGATACTGTGGTTATAGTGTTGCATACTCCCCCTTGTCTTTCTTGAAGGGGTCAATTCCATAATAATAATGTTTTCTTCTTCTTTCTCGCTCCTCTTCTCCCGGCCGAGTGTCGAAATGTTTTTGGAGTTCGGAGATGAAAGAGACATCAACAAAGAGAATTTGAAAACTTTTCTGTTTTATTAAACACGTCGAGGTGTACATCTTCTAACTTTGCCAGTAGGGTCGCTCTATCACCCATACTCGGGAGCAAGTTCCACACACGAAAATAACACGTCTGCATTCTTAGACGTATAAAACTTAACTCCCTGAAATCACTTTCTACCCCTCTAACATCCCCATCAGCTCAGCCAATCAAAATCGACATCCCTATTTTGTCTACCATCTGACCTTAAAGGTCAGCCTCAGTAAGGCTGAGTCAGAATACACTGCCACTAAAAAATAATAGTCAGAAACTGTTATTTAACACTCCTTAATCAACCATAAAAAAGAATTCATTTATGAATTTTATTTCAACTATTTACTCTAAAATACCCTCTACAATTTCGCGTATGCAAGGTGTGCTTTTTACAATTTTTTCCATTAGGCCTCAGTCACATGACCACTCCAGCATGCACGTAAACAAATCCTGAAAATGAACGAACATAAAAAAAATTCTGGTTAGTTTTTCATGCTTCACAAACATTTTTTTAAACAGAAACAATACTGGACAATCCTTTGTCCATTCTTGGTCACTAACTTCCGTGACCTAATGTCAACCCCTCAGACGACAGTCTGGATACAAATCACTCCAACAGTGAACTTTGACCTCTCCAATAAATGCCCTTGCCCAGGTCAGCATATACCACCTGCAATATTCCTGAGGAGAACAATATCCATTGCATCTTCACTTGAGACTACACAAAATGTACTTAAAATTCATTGAAAAACAAATATACTGATAAAAAAAACACAATACATGCCAAAAAACCCACGCCACACCATCAAACAATTCCATAACTGAGCAACGTCCTTGCCACCTATTTTTTTACACGTTAAATATGCTGTGATCTACACTCTTCCCTCACTCACAGGACACGTGATTCATTATCACTCTATTTGTTCAAACCATTATTTTTTACTTGCATTTTACCAGATTCTCTTTAACAGATCTTCACAGGGTTTTTTTTACCACCATTAATTTCCTATAGTAACTATTATTGGTCATCTGCCTCTGTGTCAAAACTCAGCTCGCACCATCTCCATTTCCTCCTGCTCTTGACTCTATCGTGTTTACAAGGTTTCTTATCTTGTCTTAGTCGCTACCGAAACTTGGCATCCCAAAAGCCATCTGACAGATTCCACTAGGTCGTCGGGAGCCCCAAAACTTGGCCCCGAGGTATCTTAGTGCATATTTATCCGATATAAATACTTCGTGGTGCACAGACATCCATTCTACTCCCCATAAATCATTGGGTCCCTAACTACATACCTAGGTGTGACCATTTCCACCTCAGAACACAGAGCCAAACACATTCAGAAATCCGAAACCATGCAAGACGAATCTACTTATTCCCACAACAATTAGCTAACTTACCTTTTCCACAAAAACTTTTATTCTCAAATTTCACCAATTAATAACTTAAACCAATGAAGGCTCTTAAAATAAAAAAAAATCCACGCTCTGTTACAAAAATAATCATTTGTCAGTTAATTCCAATTAACAAAATAATTCTAAACTTGATAGACGCAAAAATTTTCAACAGATTAGTGTACAGAGAAATCACAATGGAAATACCCCATACAAAACACCGTCAGTCTTTCTTTTCCAAAACTATTTTCCATTGCATTACGTACGCAATTTCAGGCCTCCACATGGCCAAAAAAAGGCTGCCAGACATAAAAAATTTGGATGCACCCCAAAATATTAAAGGTGCCAATCAAAATCAAACAATAGATTTACGCATATATTCTAACCTTGGTAAAACATCAAAAGTCAGTCAAATTGTGTCATTTCTTTTTTTTTTTTTTTTTTTTCTCTATTCGTCCTTACTTTTTATGTCCCTGAAACCCTGCTTGTTGACTGTTTTTTTTTCTCTTTTTTTCCTCGTTTTTTTCCCATTATTACTTCCTATTTTGGTTTGTTGAAGATGTATGCGTAATTGTGGCAGTAGGAAAATTACATCGTATTTGCAGACTGTCTAGTTTACTTTTCTCCATATTCTCTTCATTTCCTTTTTTTTTCTTTTTTTTTCTTTTTTTGAGTCCTCAGTCGAAAATCTTTTCCGAACTGTTCCACGTTTTTTAACCATTTAACCATGGTTCTCTTGCGTCCTTCCTTGCTGAAAGGAGCTTGTCACTATGCACCAAAATGTTGCATACTCCCCTTGTTCTGGGGAGATCTTTCGGAGTCGATTCTATAATAATATTGTTGTTTTCTTATTTCTCGCTCGTCTTCTCCCGGCCGAGTGTCGAAATGTTTTTGGAGTCTGGAGATGAAAGAGACAACAACTTCTAACTAGCCAGAATGGTTGCTCTATTACCCATATCCAGGGAACAAGTTCCATACACGCAAATAATACGTCTAAATACTTCGACGTGTAAAACTTAACTCCCTGAAATCACTTTCTACCTCTCTAACATCCCCATCAGCTCAGCCAATCAAAATCGACATCCCTATTTTGTCTACCATCTTAAAGGTCAGCCTCGGAAGGTATGAGCTAAAATACACTGCCACTAAAAACTAATAGTTTGAAACTATTATTTAACAGTAGTATCTGTCCCGTGCCGGAGGCTTTCTCTCCTCCCTTGCGTCCTCCACCCGGTGCGTAACATCTGTTACATAACGGTGATAAGACCGACTATGACCAGCTGAGACAAGCTTTGACCAGCTGAGACAAGCTATGACCAGCTTAGACCAGCGGCCCAAGTGGAAACACTCGTCTCCCCACGTTAAAAGCCGACCTTGTGTCACAACCTCAGTTCAAGGTAATTCTCGGGAAATATTTAACTAAATTTTCTGCTATTTTTAATGAATAGTTTTTGAAATACTTAGAATTTACGAAAATGGATTGACTGGTGTTATTATGCAGATTAAGCTAATATTAGGTTAAGACCTCTGAAATCTAATAAAAAACTATTTCTTCTTTTTGTCTATATGTTGAAACATAGATTTTTGTACATAATTAAATTTTTATGTCATGTTTTTTTGTAGGCTCCCTGTGAATTTGTGGTATTTTGGTATATGCAGTAATTAATAATGACGGATGTGTTTTTGTGGGGAATGAGCAAATTGAAAAGAATGTATGGGTCGTGAATCTGATTAGCTAGGTCTAGGATAGAAAGTGTTGACCAAACTTACCCCACTTCCCCTTTGGCCTTGTGCCGCAGTTGTTACAAATGAAGCAATAAATAAATAAGTTGAAACGTAGATAAAGGGAAGGATCTAACAACTGCTGAAAAACAGAAAATAACAAAGTTATTAAGTGAGGGAATGTCCACATTGAAGATATCAAAGGCGCTTTGCAAAGATCATCGAATGATAGAGAAGGCTGTTGAAAATATAAATAAGTTGTGAACTGGAAGGCTTTACAAATTTGGTTTCTCGAGATGAACTTAAATTAAAGCGAGTTATAGCGACCAGCGCTCAGATCTTTGAAAAGGCTCTAATTGAGGGAGTCAAGGCCAAAAGGTGTAGAATACTTTGTGAATTGGGATCTGAAATAATCTACTAGACAAACTCCTCTTAGTAAAACAAATGTTTTAAAGCGTCAAAATTGGGCCAAGAAATACATGAAAATTAACTTTTCTAAAGTAATTTTTATGAAAGAATCTCGAGTGACATTTGATGGACCTGATGGTTGGGCCAAAGGATTGATTTTATCCAATTTAGATGTGGCTGGAGCTAAAAAAAAAAGGGGGGGCACAACCAGGAGGTGATAGTGTTATGATATGGACTGGAATTGTTGACCAAACTATCATTTGACCATTCAAAGTTGCGATTTTATGAACAAGACTTTCTTTGCATGGTACAAGTCCCAGTCTCGCAGTTTCAAAGCGAAATGCGTATTTATGCACGACAATGCTTCTTCTCATGTATCTAAGATTACCCGTGAATTCTTTGGGCATAAAAGATTTACAGGAGAGAAGATAATGGAATGGTCACCATCAAGTCCTAATCTGAATCCGATCGAAAATCTATGGTCAATTGTGAAGATGAAATTATGTGAAGGTGGCAAACAATATAACAGCAAACGGACCTATCATGTCGGAAATTGAAACTGAAGTAAAAAAAATAATAAAATCAATGGATGATAGATTTTTGGCTGTTATTGAGAAGGATCACTATATTAAAATGACTTCTCATATGTGTTTGTTATTTGTTCTATTATAGATGTTGATCAATTTTTGATGATTTTATTACCTTTTTTATTGAAGTAAAATGTGATTATTTGGTTTTGCCTAATAATTTCAGACGGCAGTTATTTTAGAATACATCCATTAACTTCAATAAATATATTGATACTACCTAAAATTTTAACTCAGTCTTTGTTTTGACATCTATATTGATTGTTTAAAATTTGACTTTTTTTTTCAAACCAGATATGAATTATTCTAGTTAATATGATTTGCTTAATAACTTCAGACTGGGTTTATATTGTTGATATAAAATGTTTCCCTTTTTTCAATGCATGAATTTCATCGTTTATTACATTCTTCTTATTTCTTTTCTAAAAGGATTTTTCTCTTTACGACTTTAAGACACGGAATCAGCTGCATATTAATTATCCACTACAAAGTCGTAAAAATCAAAAATAATAAAAATCCGTTTGTGGTTAAGAGAACGCGATTTTTACAACATGCACTACAATGCAAATAAATTTCAAATCTCAGCAATACATATTTTAGGAATAAATTTAAAAATAAAAAATTAAACAGTGTTTGCACCGTTCGTAGCTAAAAGTCTGTGTATATTTCGTCATAATTCTGACTAATAATGCACTACAATAATTTCGTCGGATAATTTGTAGCACAGAGGATTGCTACTCAAGCTCTCTAACTATGGAATCACTGCAAGAGTATCCTCATTAATAAAGTCCTCCTCAAAGGGTAGGTCCCTGGAGGTAATTGTTAACAGCCAGTCTTCCTGGGCCCTAGCAATCAACGCAGGCGGTTCCCAGAGGCCACTTCTCGAACCAACCCTCTTTTTACCTTACATTAATGATCTCCCTAAGAGATCATTTGTGAATATCTATGTTGATGGTGCATCTATATGGGTGCACCTCCAAAACTCGTAATGACCAGAGACTGACAGCTGATCTCTTATCCGATCTAGCAGCACACAGGGGAAGAATTGGCTGGTTACATTCAATACCTCGAAAACCAAACTACTTATATTCTATCATCGCCGATCGGACCCACAAACTACCACCAGTCACGATCAATGGATGTCCTCTCAGGACGGCCCCGTAACTTGAGCGACTATTGGACGTTAAACTCACTGCAGAACTCAAGTGGAACTCGTACTCCATCGCTAAAGATGCAGGAAAAAATGGTCGGTTCCTGTACCGCTCCAGCAAGTAGCTGACTCCTCATGCTATGCTCTACCTGTACTGCTACTATATTTGGTCAGGAGCTGACCAGTCCTCACATTCCAGTCTCGATAGAGTCCAAACTTGTCCGTGGCCTTGTGGGTGACAAATCATTTTCCACTCTGCAACCCCTCTCTCACAGACGGAATATGGCAATCCTCTCACTGCTGTATCGCTACTTCCATGGAAAGTGCTCGGATGAACCGTATTTCTTGTTTTCGCCCGTTCTAACCTTCACGTCTGAAAGAAGCCATGTGACTCACAAGAGTTTCTTCCTTCGAACCACTGCACTGTGGAACAGACTTTCAAGAGGATGTTTCTCCGATCACTACAGTTTTAACATGTTCAAGTCTAGAGTTATCTTCCCATTTATCCGCATAATCTGTCTCTTATTCTTACCCTCTATTTAAAAAATATAATTAGGACATGAACATTTAATTAATTTTTTTCTTGCAGGAAAATATATATGGATTTAATATACATTAGAAGCGTTAAAAGATGTTGATTGTAAACAGAGAAAATCCAATATCTCTAATTTACTTCATTCAACCACTAACGACAAATCACTGATGTTCAACATACAACCATTTTTTAGGTACCACCAAAATGGATGAGTTTTTTCCGAAATAAAAGCAAAAAATCCCTATTGCCTGTTTTAAAATATTTATCAATGATGAGGGAATTATCTGATTTAAACGGGATTATTAATACTTATTCAGTAATGAATGAATTGTATACTGATTAGGTTATTTGTATTAGAAAATTTTGTGGAAATATTGGGGGTGGGGTCTGCCCACTCACTTATCTTGTATTCTTTTTAATTTGGGGGATATTAGCGAATTTCAGTTTTTAAAGTTGTATAAAGAAAATTCACTAAAGATAGTATTTCAGTAAAAAAAAATTACATCCTGAAAATTCGTCCCGAATCTTACCAAAATAATTCAATAAAACTAAAAAAAAATGTTTGAAAATTGGTGCTTTCATAATTTAATAAAACACGTTTTCTTTCAGAATGGAAAGAAAAAAATGGCATGTAATTTTTCAGTGCGATTTTGAAATTCATCCCGTTGTTGTTCGTCACAAGGGTTTCTTTAATTAAATAAAGGCATGTTTGAAGAATCGAAAAATGGGAAATTTAATGCCATTTTCGAATTTGAACATTTTTTTAAAGAATTTAATTTTATTTTTTCTTATTAGTAACTGATTTTTTTTTGTATGGATGTACAAAAGAAAAATAATTCTGATTTATCATCTTTGACTATTCTACTGTGTTTCAGAGAAGCATATAGAATAAAAAATTGTATTCTTAAAGTATTAGAGATTATAATAATGCTACGAACAAAATAAAAATAAAGGCATCGATGTTAATTAAGAACTCAAAGCGGACACAATTAATTAACATCAATTCAATAACTATTTACCAATTTTTCCATTCCCCTATTTTCTTTTTTTCTTTTTTCTTTTATTAGCAGCAACTCCGTTATTCTAATATATTTCCTTCAATTCAGAAAAATCTTTTAAATTCCATTGGGTACAATTATATATGGCATGAAATATGTAAGCAAATAATGAAAAAATAAAAACAAACTGGAAAGTGTCATTTAATTAAAGAAGAAATAACTACTTCTAATGTATAATAAATGAAATTATTATTTTTACTAAGTTTAATAAAAGTGTATAGAATAAAAAATATATATTCTTACACTATTGGTTTTATAAGGTTAAAGATAATTTATTTTTAAACATAAATATCAATTTTTTATTATTTCACTACTAGTGTTCCGTATTTCTTTCATTTTCATTTTTTATTTTTCGCGCGCTTTTTAAGTCAGGGGTGTAATTATGCAGTTTTTGTTTTCACCCTCTGACCTCACAGGCTACCATACTTGAATAAAAATTATTTTCTTTTTAAAATTTTAAGTAAAAAGTAACTATTACTTTTACAAACTCCAGTTAATTAATCTTTAAATTTACTAAGTGCCTTCTAAACATATCGCTAGAACAAATATTGGATTTTTAAAAGATTTGTTGTTTATATTTTTCGTCTATAATGGCAGTTCAGTGAGTGACTAGGAAAATGCCAATGTTTTAAAAATGCCTGAAAATTTTAATTGCATAGGGAAAATAATTTTTCTTTTAATTCGGGTTAGATTTAGGCTATTATCTTTCAAATAAAACCAAAATTTTATTTCAATGAAGACGTTTAAATTACTTAAAATGTGATTTTCTGTATTTTTGTTTTATTATTTTTTTTTCTTTTGTTTTGTTTTTTAGAAATTTGTGGTGGTACCTACATTTCTTGTCCGAATCCTTCGTTTGATTCGTAATCAAATCAAATCTTCGTTTGCTTCGTAATCAAAATCTCCCTTGACTCTAAAAAAATGCATACTACGTACAAATCAACATGCACACTTTTTATAGATTGGAGTAATTACTGCTATAAATTATAAATAAAACCAAATTATAAGTCAACCAACCAAATCAAAAGCAAGTTGAATAATACCAAATTGCATCGAGACTTATCAACTCAGTGTGTCGTTTATAATGCAATTCAGAATTTAACCCAATACTTTTAAAAGTGATATATTTGCCATTGTTTATTGTTGAAACGATATTACAGATCCGGAGACATTTGGAAACATCTGTACAATCTATGCTAATACAATGAAGAGTCCTACGTGCCAGTTACTGTTTAAAAGATTTAACAAGGTCGATTGTGACATATCCGACAAGCCTCGCTCTGGAAGACGGCCCATTCTGAATGAACTTTTCAAAAAGAAGAATGTGCTCTTCGCTATGGTACCTAGAGTTTTTATTTAATTTAAGTGCAACACTAGACTGGGGTCGAGAACTCATCAACTTACAGTTGAGCTGGCTAGATGTAGCCGTAATTTCTATGCTAAAAGATTTTCTAATGTTTCTGGTCCTAATTCTTCAACACCTTGTGACTCCTTCTGTTTAAGTGGTATTACTGCCTTGCTTGGGGTGGGACAGAATTTTAAAAAATACTAAATTGGATCCAAGTCACCTGAGATTTGGTGCAAAGACGTAATGTATTATGTTCTACTGTCCACGAACATTTCCAGCGAAGAAACTTGCAAAGAGGGAATTTAATATTTTATTAACTTTTAGTTCCGTTTCAAGATGCCTGCCTTATGAAATTTGCGTTTCGTCTCTAGATCCTTAAATTTACTAACTTAAACAAAAAAAATGAGTTATTTGAAGTATGACCCAAACTAAAATAAAATTAAAAATATCTAGTGAAATAGTAATTAAAAAAAGTAAAACTTAGTTTGAAATTTTGAAGGGGTGATTTGCAAAGAGGTTAATGATGAAACAGAACTGAATAAGGGAAGTAAAAGAATTGCACTTGCGTCAGACGACACTTAAATCACGTGACATTTTTAGGATTATATTATGTCTGGCTTACAATAGATAGAAACTGGAAATGTTTTATAACCTAAAATTTTTTCTTAAAATATTCTTTTAATATATATTGGCTCAAGCGACTGCTATGAACTTTTCAATTTTTGATTCGTAAATGTTCTTTTCACTTAACAATATCACCAAATCGCCGCCTTGATAGCAATGTAGAATTTTAAACGATTTTTAAATATTATAAATTATTTAATTAAATTAAAAAAAAAAATGAAAACAATTATTGTAAAAATTAATTCTTCAACGAAAAGATTTCTTCTTAAGACAGTAGTTTCCTTAATAAATCTTATTTGTCAAAGCAATTAAAAGCATTTCCAATTAAATAATGTTATAGTTTTATTGCATTTATTATTTTACAATTCAGAGCAGATTTTCGGTAAAAGAGTCAACTGTTACAAAAAAAAAATTGATGATTTACTTTCTCCAAGGAGTCCTACTTTTAAGTAATAAAAAAATCCCACCCTTAAAAATTGAATTTCTCGAAATTTCATAAAATTAACTAAGAGGGTGGTAACATATGTAAAAAAATATTTTTTACTAAGATTTTCTAAACACAAAATTTCCAAAAGAATTTCATTCGTTTCTGAATACGCCCTGAAAGTTTCATTAAAATCCGACACTTGATTTTTACACGAATTTCCGAATTAATATGTGTTTCACCGGAAAAAGCGCAAATAAAACTAAACTTTATCATTTATCCGGCCGCAGACATAAACAAAACAAGATTTTTAACCAAAATTTCGAACGTGCAAGAAATGATTAAAAAATTTCAAAAAATAATTAAAAAATACTTCGGTCTTTCCTCTTAATAATAACATAAACATTCTGACAACAAAACTTTGTCTTTATTGAGTTTGGGCTTTTTTTTCATCATACTTATCTGTTTTTTCCGTGAAAATAGTGGAGGTACCTACTATTAATTCTCTATTTCTTAATATATACAATGACTTCTTGTCTTAAAAGCATTATCCTTCAGAAATAAACTTTTGTTTTTGTATAATATTAACACAAAATTGGGTAAGTATATATATATATATATATATATATATATATATATATATATATATATATATATATATATATTATATATATATATATATATATATATATATATATATATATATATATATATATATATATATTATTTACCGAAATTTGTTTTACTATTATACAGCAATGGTTTGAATAGTGCGGTTAATTTGTTCCCAACTTTGTCGGCTCTGTTGAGAACTGCACTGTTCAAGGTCTTCTTATAATAGGACTCAATGTAATTCGTTCCAAATGAAAAAGAAGGATAATAGAAAAAGAAAAAATAAAGAAAACTTTTATTATTCATTAATTGATACACACGTAAGTAAAGAACATCTTAATGCTTAGCAAACTTATAAAAATGTTTAAAAAAAGAAAAAAAAACATTATTTTTAATTTGAAAAAAGTTTTATATTCTTCCGCGTAATTTACCCCCTTCTTTTCTTCTTTTTCTGTAGAGCATCGAATAGCACTTTGCTGCTCTCGTCAACATTAACATTGGTGTCCATAAGGAAATCAAAAACATCTTCTATTTTTCGAATGAAATCTGAAAGTTCGTCAAATAAAAATTCTTTTTTAGACACGTCAGCATTATTTTCTTTTTCTTCGCACGTACGGTTGTTGCTCTAACTCGATGAGATTTTTGCTGTTCTCATTATTTGACTGCTATAATCTAAATTCTTAAATCGGCAACTGCAAAAACTGTCAGCTTTTTGCAAAAATTCCATTAACCGTATTCTATACAAACCTACACAAAGTATAGCTGTGTTCATGTCTATAGTACTAAAATATATAGAAAGTGTATGATAATCTAGTCGGAATGGTTTTAGTGAATTGTTCCTGCATAATCCAAACTAGTAATCCCTATGATCAGATATGATAATCCTATAAAATAGATAATTCGACCATGGAAATAAAACTAGATAAACTTATGTTTGTATGTACACAGAAATAACAAAATTCCCTAGAAACGTCTTTTATACATTTTCTAGTTTTCTTCTGAAATAAATAAGAATATTTGGACAGGCTGTCAGAAGAAAAAGACATCAGTGGAACAATGGAAATGGAATGAGTCAGATAGAGAGACGCAGGTGGAGAGACAGAGACAGAAATGCGCAAATGAAAAGACGTAAATGGAGAGACGGAAATATAGGCTACGGAGACACCAATAGCTTGATTAACGAAATTAATATTTCCTTACTTTTTATTTTGCTATCAGAATATTTGCTATCAAAGGAAGATAAAACATTGATTTTTATGTATAAAAAATAATGTACTTTAAATAAATTATGAAATTGCTACGTAAATGATTCGATGGTAAACATTCCGGAACGGAAAAGCAAAGCAATTATGACTGTCTGACTTTTGTGTTCGCCAATAAATCAACGTGATGATTCCTTAGACAGAAGTTCAAACTTAAGTGAGAAATTCCAAGAACGGCAAGCAGAGAGCGTGTTTTGTTTTGGGTTTTTGTTGTTGTTCGTTTATGTTGAGATTTTTTTTTCTTTCGTGTTATTGACAAAGTTTCAGTAATATAAAACTTCGTTATAACGGGATTTCTTTCACAGAAGAAACGAAAAATGATTTGTTTTTTTTTGTTTTTGTTTTTTTATCGCTTTTTTTTTTTTTTGGAAGGGGTGTTCTTTTGTCAAAGTAATCGTTCTGATTTTTATGAATGTTTTTAATATATTTTAACGTCTACGTTTTTAATATATTTTAACGTCTACAATACTCAACAATAGAACAAACAGTTCTATCTTTAATTTTCCTCGTCGACTTCAGCTGTATCCCATCTTTCTGATTTCAGCTTCAAGTTTTCGAAGCCAAAATTTTTCGGCTGTCTTGAGTCTTTTGGGAGTTTCCAGATTAAGGCTTACTTTGTGATATTAGCTGCCAGCATTCATCGAGCATAACCAATCTTGCCTCATCTTCTCTCGTGTTCAAAAGGTCGTTGTTGTTGATGTTGTTTGGCGAACAGACAAGTTCTCCTGGTGCTTGAGTAAATTAAAAAAATTAATGACTTTTTAGATGTGCCACCATAACTCACGAGGAGGTGAGTTGGATTTTCGGAGTTTTATTTTAAATTGTAACAACAGAATTTAATTTTAGGAAATTTATATTTATGATTTTACAAATTTTAACAAACAAAAGACGAGATTATTTTTTCTAATTATTTCAAAAAAACAATTCTGCTAGGATAAAACCAAATGAAGATCGTTAGCACCTTTTTAGAACAACTGACACAAAGTAACAGTGATTCATGTGAATGGATTCTTTTTAGAGATTTAGAAATTCTAGCAAAGACGGGCACTTCTGCTAATGCACACACACACACACACACACACACACTCACACACACACACACACACACACACACACACATACACACATACATTTAATATTTTCTGCTGGAGAGGGATGGGCTCCACCGGATTAAAACACCCAAGACACACGACCGCGACAAATAGAGAATAGTGAACAGATCAGAACATAATATATATATTATAGTAAAAAAGGAAAGAACAGTAAGATATATAATCCGGTGTTCTTATTGATATTTTTATTTTTACAAAACAGTGCCTAACGTAAATTTACAGAGCATAAATATTATAAATTAATTGATTTAAAAATATGATTTCTTCGCTACACAGGGATTACCATGTTTTAAAAACAGAAACTAACAACTTCAAATTCAATTATTTAATAAAATTAAAAGCATTTGTTCTGTTTCATCTTCAGACAAAACTAGTGCTTTTAATTTAATTAAATTTGAAGTTGTTAGTTTCTGTTTTTGAAACATGGTAATTCCTTTGTAGCAAACGAACCATATTTTTAAATCAGTTAATATATATATATATATATATATATATATATATATATATATATATATATATATATATATGGGCAGCAACATTTTTTTAAAAATAAAAACATCTTTCGTTCTATATGGCAGCCCAGAAATATTTAATTATTTTTTTATTTACGTTTTCCGACGTTCTTACGTTTTATGTTTTTCCATTTGGTGGTAGTAAGAGAGTTAAATTAATTTACATAATGTCCATTGTCCCAAGCGCTTTCGGCCACTTCTTTAGTCATTTTCAAAACTAAATTCTTACTAGAATTCCATCCGCCCTCAAAATGCAAAGGTACAGAATAAATGATCTTACTCGTATTCAAGACAACACAAAAATAAAATGCATTTTTAAACAGTCAAAACATGAAGAGAAACTCATAACACTTAAAAAAGAACCCCTTGAAATTATTTCGATCAATTTTTGAGCTATTATTTTTATATATTTTATCTTTTAATACAACGTTTCGGCTTTTATATTTTTCAATCTCCCGAAGGTGTATGTTTCCATTTCAGGATCTCCAGATGACATTACACACGTTATTCCCACCAGTATCTTAACCTTTGTAGTTTTTTCACAACTTTTCAGCTGATAAGCTCTTCGGCCTTGCTCGAGTATATATTACAAGCAGTATTTTTCATATTTCATTGGACGTATTATTCAGATCAATATCTTCACCTATGTTTTGTTTAATATAAAACTTCAGTTGATATAGTCTTTAGCTTTCTCCAGCTCTATGTGTCGTTTAGGGATCATTAGAAATCAATTGGTACATTGCCCTCCTGAGAATCATGTGATTATATTGGACTGTGAAGAGATGATACACTTTCAGACTCATCTATTTTCAACACAAGACATTTACACACAGTCATGTAATTCTCTTGACCTGTGAAGAAATGATACGCTTAAGTTCGATAAATGTGAAAACGTTTCATTTAATCTTCAACATGAATGATGTAGTTAGTCATAGTCAGCGTCTGTTTCCATTAGTATTGCTTTCGTTTCTCATACAAAGAAACGTGATTAATGAATGTGGCCTGTTATCAAAGTTGAATCCATTGAAAACAGTACTTTCTCACATAGGAGAATCTTCGCACTCATTGGAAGAATTTCTAATCTAAAGGGAGGAATTTTAACCGAGGGAATTAGGAAGAAATTTCCGTCATAATTTCAATGGTGAAGGAAATTGCTAGATAAGAATTCAAAATATTAGAAAAACCGATGAAACATGGGAATCATAAAAGGACTAATGTGATGTGGGACTCTGAAAGTCATTATTTTTCCTCAATTTACCTATCCTAATAGGATGGAGGGATGTTCAATAATACCGAATGTCCGTAAAATCAGAATCGGGGTTATTTTTTGCCAATTTTAATGTAAAATAAAAGTTTTAATATAATAAGCAGTCCTGTACAATATAAGATTATATATATTATATAATATTGACTTACATTTTGAATTTGTAGTTCAGTTGTTCTTAAAGATATTTAATTGGTGGTGACCCTAAATCTTTTTTTAAATATATTTGTTATTACAAAAGAAAAAGAAAATTGAATTTTCAAATTTTCAAGTCCAATCTCAGTCGTTTAACAAAGTTCATTAAATCCGATATCTGTTAAAACTGGTTCGTTAAATCAACTTTAAGATTATTAATCATTTTTAATCGTTTAACAATGAAGATTTCGATTAACAGTTAACTGCTCCACGTCAACTACAATTATTGAGGATTACCTTCATTTTTAAAACCCACCTACCTTTGTTTTACACTGTCAGTCGTTTTGTAGGATTGTTTTGTTTTTCCTTTAATTTTCACTTCCTCGTCTTTTAATAGCACCAATCCAAAATTACTTTCATAGCACTATATAATGACAAGTAAAACCAATAAAATATGAAAATATATGGCTTTAAATAATGTTTAATTAAACTATCAATGTATAGTGCGCCTGTTTCGCTTTCTTTAGTTTTCATTTATAAGTTGTCAACTCTGGAAATAAAATAAAAAATCATAAGGTTTACTTAATAATATCTCAAAACACAAGAGGAAAGAGTTTCCCTGAGATAGATTGATAAAAGTTCTTGAAAACAGATCATATGTTGTGTTTAGTAAAATCTACTCGAAAGAAGGAAACTACCATCCGAAACGTATTTTTTATTTACAGTCTATTCTTATAATTGTTCGGTTTTATTATTAGTTATTCTTCTTAATCTCTTATTGTGACTAATATATGAATTCAACTTTATGATAGGATAGTATGATAATATACATAGTACAGAAAGTGCGACAGAAATACCTCCTACATAATAATAAGATATTAGCTAGATGAAGACACTACTTACCATTTTGTGAGCGGTATTTCTGGGAGCTATATGTGGGAGGTATTTCTGCTGCACCCTATATATTTTTTCTATTCTGACAAAGTTACGACGGCAGATATCTGAAAAAGAGCCGGAAGATACTACGACCGAAACTTATGAAAATGTTCAGTAATCATCATCATAAAGACTTTTTAGGGCTATTTTCAGTTAACATTCTCAATGTAAACTTAAATTGTCTATTATCGTTGTCCGTACCATAAGCTTGTATCTACTAATATTAAAATAGTGAAAGGTTATCGTATGGAGTTTTTAAATATCTTCATTTGTTTTATTTTACGACGTCATTTTCTTCACGTCTATTTCTATCAAATCTCGGTTTTTGGCTAACAGTCTCTGGGCGAAAACAGTATCGATGGATCAACCATCTTTCAAGCTTTCATTTCATTTCTGTTAATTTGATATTTGATTCAAATTTATTTCAATGTTGATATTATTATTTAAGGTATCCACTTTTCATCGTCCATCACAATTTGTTTAAAAAATTTGTTTCACAATTTGCTTAAGAAACAAGACATTTTCGTTAAGTCACAATTCGTAGATTTCAATAGCAATTTTAACTTAAAGTCACTTATCGAAGTGACTAACATATTCCATGACGTGGAAATGATTTTCACTGCTATTTTTGACTAACCGACGTATGATACAACGTACATTATATTCAAGTGATATCTTGATTTGATCGCTATTAATTGATATATAAATTCTCTACTTGACAGTGGTGCATCGTTCAACGAGAAATCTATAGAAAGAAACATTGCAAGCCACATATGACGAGTTATACGATCTGTGAAAATTACTTTTTGCGTTTTAGTTTATTTACCCCTTTTTTTAAAATAAGAATAGAATATTGAAAATGTTGGTTATTTTCTTCATTGTTAGAACCAATTGGGAAAAAATACATAAATGTTGATATTGTTCATATGCATACTGCGACAACTTGTATGTCATAATCAAATGTAATATTTTTGATTGAATTTATGAGGGTGTGCTAAAAAGTTCCATCCAAGGATGGATTTTGAAAAATTGTGATGTTTGGTCAGGTTTTCAGAAGATAACTTTTCAGCAACCCCATAATTAAACTTAAACATTCCTAATATAATCTAATGACAGAAACAGAAGAAGCTTTTTGAACAAATTTTACTTTAAACACAAACCCACGCCATTTCGACAGAAATAGGTGTTGCATCAATCAACTTTAAAAATTCGAAATCCTACCTTTTACCTGGTCTCGAACACAGACCTCTGTCACTGTAGGATAATACGCAATTATAAGGCAGGCCACATATGTGTATATATGTAAAGATATTGAATAAGATTCGTTTGTTACAGTGCAAAGCCGGTTTGAGTTAAACAACAAAAAGGGAACCATGTTACGCAAATTCTAAGCGGTATTGTATGGAAATATACGCGACTGTCTCAGCCACTTGACAAGAGTATATCTGTTCAAAGAGAATTCCGGTTAGGATCATGAAATTATTTTCCACTGTAAAAAATAATCTATATAAGTACTAATGGAAGAGAGATAAAATAAAATTTTGCTTAAATGATTTTTCACAAAAAAAAAAACTTAGTCAAAAAAAAGTCATATCCGAAATTAAAATCTCCTTTCCATGTTCATAAGAGGCGTGATAAATAACAGAAATTGACCTGTTAAACTTTTTCTTCTTCTATGTGACATCTCCTTTCACGACATTGGCGATCATGGCTCTCCATAATTTTCTGTCCTTTGAAGCTCTTAATAAATTTTGTCTTTTTGTTATCTCTCCTAAATCTTGTTCAGCAATCCATTTACTCAAGCTCTCTAGATAGGTTATGTGTTGTTTTCTCTGTCCCGTTTGCCTTCAATCTGTCCTATGAGTACCAAATTTACCAAGCCTTCTTTCCTCATTATGTGCCCTAGAAATTTAAACTGTCTCTTCCTGATGTTAAGCATTTTTGGGTTTTTTTTGTTTTTTTGCATTTTCTCTTGTTTTCATTTAAACTTTCGTCGTTGCTCACATGTTCGATCCATGGTATTCTCAGTAGCCTTTTGTAGAACCACATTTCTGTTGCTTAAAGTCTCTACTTCATCTGCGAGGACATCGTCCAGCATTTACTGCCATGTAGGAGAACTGATATTACATAACGAAATTTATGTTTTGTAATATTTGCTTCGTTTTTTGGAAGGTATCTTTTCTATCCCAATGCGCATTCTTTCCTGATAGGCAAAGATATTACATAATATATATTGACTATAAATGCAAATTGGTTGCCATCTGTGAAAATGGGAATTGAATTCTGATCATGACTGTTTTTAACACTTTTCAACTGATATCTATGCGAAAGGCATGATTTCAACTTTCCCTGTGAGATCTGTTACTTTAATCATAACACAAAGACAGTTCGCAACTGCCTGGAATTCTTCCTTGCTACAGGTATGATATATCATAGTACGTCATCGCTTGGGAAGAGATGAACACCTGACATAAAGAGCATAGGAAGAATAACCCAGTCTATCATGAATTTCCAAAAACTTATCCACATAAGATTCGTACAAATTACATTAATAATATGAATGTTAGTGTGTGCCATAATGCTAATCTAATTCATGTTGCTATTTTTGATATTTTTATCTTCCTTCTCTAATAAGCTCGTAGTTTCTGGTTAATAATATGGCGAGAAAAAACACTGGAACAAAAGATTAGTGAATAAAATAATTCATTACATGAGGGACATGGATTAATAATACAATAATAGCAAATACCGTAGTTCAATGCGACAATGCGTACGACTCAACACTACGTCTTACGACCCACTTTGCTACCCATAGTCCTATGAACAGACGTCCTACTAATAGTGAATGAACGAGTCTATGTTCGACATTTAGGGTAGAGAAGGTCGGTGGTCTTTCTACAGAATAGTTCCTAATATTAATCAGCATCTTTTTTTTTTAAATGAGTGGTAATAATGGTAGCGCTCAAAAGGATTAAAACGCAAATTTCATTGTATGTATTTAGATGACATAAATATGAGTAAACATCGCTAAGATAAATGTCAAATACTATATGAAATATGACATATACGTACAAAGACATGCTGAAAGGTTCTCAGCCCGACCCACTTCCCAAATGTGACCAACAATCTGAATCCTTCTCGGTCGGAGAGATAATATTTAAGGACACCCTCAAAAATAAAAGTTAATATTTATGAGAATAAAAGAAAACTGACTTGTTTAAGCCGGGCACCCTACATTAAACTGTTCATGCCAGAAAAAGGAAACGTTATTTTTAAATACATTGCAATGATTTTATTTACACTATTACATTGTCCTCGTCTTTGTTGTCATATTCACGTTTCAGTCGTTGTACGCACCAGCCTTCTTCAGATGATATACGATGGAATTTCGAATCGAACCTTTTATTTAGTCCACCGGGGTTTGATTGTTCTCGTTCCACGTGCCATGCCTTTTCTGGATATCTCAGAGTCAGTTATTTCCCTTCAGTTACTCAACTCTCTAAGATTTTGTTCATCTCTGCTGTGGCCAGGTATTGAACTCGCAACACTCTGGATCAAATAACTGGATTACTTCAACGAAAGCTTTTATCCACTGGGCCATGAGGTAATGTTACGAGTGTAAATAGTTACAATACCTCATTTCAGAAATATAGACAAATATTGCAATGATTTTGTATAAACGATTTAACATCCACTCTGATATTATTTCGTTCGTTTAATTTTCACTCTGACCTAGCGTGCGTATGTGTGTGAGTGTGTATGTGTGTGAGTGTGTATGTGTGTGAGTGCGTATATGTGTGAGTGTGTATGTGTATGTGTGTGGATAAATATTTTTATTAAAATCAATGTACATTTATTACTCATGAAATAAATCAAAACAAGAAAAATTCCAACAACAAATAAGCATTTATTATACATAATTGACAGGTCTCTTACTCTCTAAATATTTTTGTTTGTTTTTCCTACATTCAATGCTAATTTATTCATCGCACATTCAGTGTAAATTTAATGAAACCGTTGAATTCGAGTTGACTCGAACCAGTGAGTGAGTAATATGACTGCGGATATTATGGGCTGGCTGTACGATTCATTGGGAATCTATTGCCACGATCGTTAATATAATTATGTATTTCTAACTGTTGTTACTAGTCGGTAGTTGAAGCCAGATGAAAGGCAAGATTTCAAAGCAAATATTCTCTAATGTACGATAGGCGCAATACAATCTTCCTATTTTCATTTCTTACTGTTTTTACTTTACGTCTGGTTAAGGAAAACAAAATAACTTACTTACACAATTTACATTATATTTATGTGTCCTGACAGACCTGTTTGCTCATCTGGATGTATTTTACGATGTTATTCATGTAAAAAGAAAAAGGATATATGTCAATACAGTCAAAAGAAAAGTTTTCACTCACGATATAGTGGTAAAAGACAAAAAAACGTCTTGCTGGGAATGACAGTTCTCATTGCCTTTTAGGCGTGGTTTTTACATACATTCTAAGACTTATTGAAAAATAAACTTCATTTGGCCATTTATTTGTGACCTACGTGAGTCGCGTTGGAACAAATGCCTAAATCATACACTCCATGATACCTGATGCCGATCGGAGACACGACTGGCTGAATATTTTCTACATGTCGGAAAAACAACAAATACTCAGAGTAATTTTCCTCAATGTGTTGAAATTGGCCTTTCTTTGCCATACTTAGAACAAACAAGTTAATCAATCACGCTATGTTGCTTAAAGATAAACGGAGAACCAACCGATCGAAATGGGGAGTTCAGTGTAAAGAGGAAAACAGCAGTCATACAAATAGTGCAAAATGCATGGAAAATATATAATGGTAGGTAATTTTGTACAGGATAGAGAAGTACAACTATATTGCGGTAGTTAAAAACAGATAGATAGATAGATAGATAGATAGATAGATAGATAGATAGATAGATAGATAGATAGATAGATAGGAACAGACTGAGATAACTATAAAAGAACAATAAAAAGAACTTGCGACAGATATAAACATATAAGCATAAGATAGATAGATAGATAGATAGATAGATAGATAGATAGGAACAGACTGAAATAGATATAAATTGAGAAAGATATAAAGGAACAATAAAAAGAATTTGCGATAGATATAAACGTATATATAAACATAATAGATAGATAGATAGATAGATAGATAGATAGGAACAAACTAAGATAGCTATAAAGGAACAATAAAAAGAACTTGCGACAGATATAAACGTATACATATAAGCATAAGATAGATAGATAGATAGATAGATAGATAGATAGATAGATAGATAGATAGATAGATAAATGAAAATATTAGTACACACAAAAGAAAAATATCATACAAAGCGGAGGAAAAGACCGGGGGGGAAAGAAAGAAAAAGAAAGCAAAGGCAATCGTCAGGAAAAATGAAAAAAGAAACAAGTTCGACATTACACGAAGATGTACGGAAATAAAACAAAAACATCTCAGAAGAAAAAAGGTGTCCCTTTCTTTAATGACACGTACACATTTTAGACAATAGCCAATAACGCTAATACCATGACATCTGCACAATCACCAACTGGCGACCTTTTCTAACTCGCACAATACACTGGAAATTTTCTTTATTTACATGTGTGTGTGTGTGCGTGCGTGTATGCGTGCGCGTGAGTGTACGTGTGTAAAACATATGTGCGTATATGTGTACGCACACGTTTGTGTTTATCAGTCAAACGATGAGTTGTTATGAAACTTGCCGCGCTTGGCATTATGGGTATTGTCTCCCTTGCCATCCGCCATTCATTTTATGTATGTCACATTAATTAGGGACGCATCGAAATGGCTCTTATGAATTCCACCGCTAAATAAATGTTCAATACTTATTAATAAAAATCTTTATATCAAACCTTTCTAATGAAAGAGCGCCTGTATGAATTTGTTTTTTTTTAACATATACAAATGTGTGTGTGTGTGTGTGTGTGTGTGTGTGTGTGTGTGTGTGTGTGTGTGTGTGTGTGTGTGTGTGTGTGAAAGAGAGAGAGAAGCAACCTAGGCGCAATTGTTAGCAAGTTCTTCTCGCACACCAATTCGTTAGTGCAGTGAATTCAATCCTCACTGGGTACGCCATTATTGAGAACTTGTGCCAGTCTAAGTTAAGCTAAGTCAAACTCAGAAAATACAAAATCTCGTTTGGTCATCGAAATAAAGCAACGTCAGATTTCTTTAATATTTAGATGGATAACCGCTTAGGAAAAATAGATTTAGCAGTTAGTGACTTTGAGCCGCACTATACAATGCTTAGTACGTAAGGTTATTCTTAGTGTCCCTTAGGAATCTAGAAAGATATAATATACAAAATTATCTATCAAATAGTGAATGAGTGAATGACAAAATGGATAAAATAAAACTCTTAGGATATGAGTTTTGTCTTTCGCTATTTGTTTCATCCTGCTATTCATTTAAAAACACCCAACGCTCAATAATTTTAAATTTAATTTTAAATTTAAGCTCCCATATAACCTCAGCGTTCCACGATGAAGAATTGAAACTGGCTTTTGTTTTATTTCATCCCCACCGGCACATATATAAAACTCTATCGTTTTTAGTGTGAAGATGTACTTTCGAATAACGAAACGCATAATGTAAGTGTTTCTCTTTTCATTTTGCATAATAAATTCATACTATAAGTTTGTAGCCTAATTATGAAAGTGGCATTTATTTTTCGCCGTACATTTTTCAAAATCATCATCTCTCTTGTCAATGCACTTAATCTAACCCTTCACTATTAATCGTAAAATCTGACATTATATAATGAAAATTCCATATCAGAATTCAGGAAATGTGAAGATAGTAAACAAACGCTGCTCAGAGTTTCAAATCTTGAAGGGACACGGTTCAATAAAGAAGACGTGGTAAATTTATGGGTGTCTCCCAGAACATAAAGAGAATGGCCAAAGAAAAGCAAAGAATTGGTAAATCTCAACAGACAAACGTATGAAGAGAGGTTGAGGTTAAAACATTTGCGTAGAAGGCGAGTGTCGAATGGAGAAAGGAACGGAAATTAAGACTAAAATCGAGATAAAAGAAAATTTCAAACTTGAAATGAGAAGAAGTAAACTTCCAGTTGATACGAGAATGAGCGAAGCTGTTTAGCTTCTTTTTTATGTGCTGTATACCCTAGGGATATAGGCGATCATGGCTCGCCACAACTTCCTATCTCTTGTAGCTATTAATAAATTCTTTCATTCTATTATTTTACCTAAACTCTGTTCTGTCAAACATTTACTCAAGCTGATTATGTTATGCGTTGTTTTCCTGTTTCTCTTGCCTTCATTCTATCCTGTGAGTATCAGATTTTCCAAGCGCTCTTTCCTCATTATGTGCTCTAGAAACTTCAAATGTCTCTTCTATAAGTTTTCATTTTCTCTAAAACTTCATCGTTGCTCACACGTTCGGTCCATGGTATCCTCAACATCCTTCAGTAGAATCACATTTCTGTTGCTTCAAGTCTCTTTATCATTGAGGAGACTGTCCGACACTCACTACCATACAGGAGGACAGATATCACGTTACAGTTTAGTACTCTTTTCCTTGTTTCTAGCGAAATTTTCCTATTTGTTAGTACTTTGCTTAGCTTTTGGAAAGCCTCTTTAGCTATCCCAATACGCCTTCAGATTTCAGTGTCACACTTTCTGTTCTCTGTTGAAACACTTCCCAGATATTTAAATTTCTGCACTTGTTTGATTTTGATATCACTGATTTGCATTTCGCACTTTGGGTTCATCCGCGGTTGACCCAAAATGATATCTACTGCCACTTGCACCAGAATAATGACACAATACTTTAGAACATTGATCATAATTCAATCGATTCATCGAGATTGATTGATCAAAAGCTCAGTCCCTTGTCGAACCGGTAAAATGTGGCAAGAGTGGATACAATCAAGTTTATAATCAACAAGAGTAAACAACGACATTAATCGCTATGATTAGATATTAAGTGCTTTATCGTCTTTATTTCAAAATACTAGGATCGATCAACATCAGAACGCTTCGACACTGATCTCGGGTATCTCTTCAGATCTTACACACTTATGTCCAAAGTATGACCACGAAATGCAAGATTCTGAGAAACTAAACGTTGTATGCAATCCAGCAAACAACACTATAGATCTCTTAACTTCTTTCTTTTTCCCGTCTCGTAGACTTTGCAGTTTTTCATCGATGTCACTTCAGAAAGGAATTATGCGTTCAGTTTCTTTCCACGTATCAAATGACTCACGATAAAAGACGTGACTTTTTATGGAACAATAATTGTAGAATTTTTTTCACTTCCAGAATCCACGTTGTGCTGGGAAAACAAACAAACTGCTGGATCTATTACAGATGAAAAAAGGCGTAAGCACAATGATGTTTCTTGAAAAAGGGAATATACCACTTAAGAATTTAGTATGTTATGATCCAAAGTGATGATGATATTTCGAAATTCAATTTCAATTTCAAAAAATATTCCAAAAACAACCTTTCTACCAGTGATGAATGATGATAAGGATATATTCATATTCTAAAAACAACCTTACTACCAGTGATGAATGATGATAAGGATATATTCATATTCCAAAAACAACATTTCTACCAGTGATGAATGATGATAAGGATATATTCATATTCCAAAAACAACCTTTCTACCAGTGATGAATGGTGATAAGGATATATACCAAAAACAACCTTTCTACCAGTGATGAATGATGATAAGGATATATTCATATTCTAAAAACAACCTTTCTACCAGTGATGAATGATGATAAGGATATATTCATATTCCCAAAACAACCTTTCTACCAGTGATGAATGATTATAAGGATATATTCATATTCCAAAAACAACCTTTCTACCAGTGATGAATGATAATTAGGATATATTCATATTCCAAAAACAACCTCTCTACCAGTGATGAATGATTTTAAGGATATATTCATATTCCAAAAACAACCTTTCTACCAGTGATACATGATGATAACGATATATTCATATTCCAAAAACAACCTTTCTACCAGTGATGAATGATGATAAGGATATATTCATATTCCCAAAACAACTTTCTACCAGTGATGAATGATGATAAGGATATATTCATATTCCCAAAACAACCTTTCTACCAGTGATGAATGATGATAAGGATATATTCATATTCCAAAAAACAAACTTTCTACTAGTGATGAATGATGATAAGGATATATTCATATTCCAAAAACAACCTCTCGACCAGTGATGAATGATGATAATGATATATTCAAATTCCAAAAACAACCTTTCTACCAGTGATGAATGATGATAAGGATATATTCTAAAAACAACCTTTCTACCAGTGATGAATGATGATAACGATATATTCATATTCCAAAAACAACCTTTCTACCAGTAATGAATGATGATAAGGATATATTCATATTCCAAAAACAACCTTTCTACCAGTGATGAATGATGATAAGGATATATTCATATTCCAAAAACAACCTTTCTAACAGTGATGAATGATGATAAGGATATATTCATATTCCCAAAACAAACTTTCTACCAGCGATGAATGATGATAAGGATATATTCATATTCCCAAAACTACCTTTCTAACAGTGATGAATGATGATAAGGATATATACATATTCCATAAACAACCTTTGTACCAGTGATGAATGAGGATAAGGATATATACATATTCCATAAACAACCTTTCTACCAGTAATGAATGATGATAAGGATATATTCATATTCCAAAAACAACCTTTCTGCCAGTGATAAATGATGATAAGGATATATTCATATTCCAAAAACAACCTTTCTACCAGTGATAAATGATGATAACGATATATTCATATTCCAAAAACAACCTTTCTACAAGTGATGAATGATGATAAGGATATATTCCAAAAACAACCTTTCTACCAGTGATGAATGATGATAAGGATATATTCATATTTCAAAAACAATCTTTCTACCAGTGATGAATGATTTTAAGGATATATTCATATTCCAAAAACAACCTTTCTACCAGTGATGAATGATGATAAGGATATATTCATATTCCCAAAACAACCTTTCTACCAGTGATGAATGATTATAAGGATATATTCATATTCCAAAAACAACCTTTCTAGCAGTGATGAATGATGATATGGATATATTCATATTCCAAAAACAACCTTTCTACCAGTGATGAATGATGATAAGTATATATTCATATTCCAAAAACAACATTTCTACCAGTGATGAATGATGATAAGGATATATTCATATTCCAAAAACAACCTTTCTACCAGTGATGAATGATGATAAGGATATATTCATATTCCAAAAACAACATTTCTATCAGTGATGAATGATGATAAGGATATATTCATATTCCAAAAACAACCTTTCTACCGGTGATGAATGATGATAAGGATATATTCATATTCCAAAAACAACCTTTCTACCAGTGATGAATGATGATAAGGATATTTACTCATCCTGGAAATAAAGATAACACTTTCATCATGGCCACCACTGATGATATACTGTGATGATATTTCATCATTCTAAAATCTGAAACTTCACTATAATAAAAACGACCTTTTCGCCACAAATTAAAGACAATAAGATCAGTAGAGTAGCAGTAGTAAAAAGAACAACACAGATGTCTATCCTTCGCTCCAGAAAAATCCACACTTAATGGTCTCAAACGCTACCCTTAACAACGAAGTTCTTGGAGCAAACAAAAAAAGTACAAACTTTTAAAGAAACAAAAGCGCCAATAACACTGAGTACATTTTTAACACACACAATACCAATATTCTAATTGACATGAATTTTACATGAATTCTAATTGACATGACATTGTCATGAATTTCAACACGTGTCTCAATGTCTCATTGTTGTTTGTTATTGTTATACGTTTTATTCCTTTCAATTTCAGTATAAAAAAAGAGAAAAGGCGTCTTCTATTAACTACTACTATAAATACATATAACAATGGGGTAACTTACATTAACTATCTCAACATTCAACCCCATTACAAGTAGTTCATTTCTGAATTGTCAATATTCTTGTATTATTTCGAACTATTTTCCCGTTCTTTGTTAATAGAGTTGTTATTATAAATACAACGCTTCGACTAAGTATCTTCTGTTCGTCATCAGGTGTCCAGTCTCAAAACCTTACTGCTGACTCATCACTTTCCTGGGTCAAAGGATAGAATTTATAATGTAAACACTGTACTTCACTTTAAAACTTCCCTAGCACAGACCTGATGATTATTCCATGTTTTCTGTAACAGTTGAAATGGTTAGATTTAACTGTAATTTTTATGCTAACAGTTTATTAATTTAGTATTTCATTTCTGAGATGAACAATTGTCAATGTTCTTGTATTATTTCGAACAAGTGTTCTCATCTTGGTTGATACAGATGTTAATAAAGACACAACGTTTCGACCAAGTACTCTCTGGTAATCATCAGATGCACTAACTAGTGAACGGTGACGTAGTGAATATATGAGTTGGTTATACTGTCATCTAGTGGCCATGAGTTCAGTCCTTGAATCTGGAAGTGACGGACCAATTCATCTGGAACGAACAATATCTATCACAGGGAGAAAATATCACAGTAAACAACAGATATGATGATCAGAGGGTATTTGGTCGAAACGTTGTCTATAATACAAGAATACCACCTAAGAATGTTTGAAATCTATTTAGAAGAATGTTGTTTGAAGCAAAGTGTAGTAATAAAAACTCCCATCAAATGAACCGTCTTCATGTTGGATTTCATGTGCTCGCATTTTAACAATTTCCGTTCGATGTACATCTGTTACAAATGCTGAACCTGTTTTATAAAAACAATATCTTGGTATTATTCAAATTAGGTTAGCCTCTTTTATAAAGGCATCACTACTCTGTGGATTTCTTTCTGGTAAAGTGGAATCCTTTTGTTTACTTTTATTAACTCTTTGGAGATAGACTCTTATTTGAGGTTTCAGACAGAGCCCTTTTCACATGTCCTCATTTGGAATACAAAAAAAATCGATGTTAAACACAGAACACAGCAAAATATCATAGAACCGCCATTGAAAGGCCCAGGTGTGCAAGAAATGCGAGAAGCAATCTGATTGGCTGGTACAAAGACCAGCTAGCTAATCTCGAGGCTTGTATTATCGGGCCGAAGGATCGACCAAGTCGTCTCCTTAGTCATTTTACTTTTTGGTCTATATATATCGGCTCTGTCGTTTCATAAGGGTTAACAGGACTGTTTGTTTTCTTTTTTGAAATAGCACGTCTCCATTCCTACACTTTGATCATTTTTCTACCATCAAGCCTCAGTGAGAACGCCATCATCTGTCTCGCAACACTACTCATGTTCACTAACTAGTAAGGCACTACGCAAACCTCCTAAATCTGTTTCTCGCCTCCTGTCCAGATAAATGTTCCGTTGGCTTTTCAGACTACTCAGTGATCTGTATCATGATCGATGCCAAAACAAAGACATTCTTTGATTCCCATTTTATAGGACAATTTTTCGGCACTCCAAAGATGACTGATGAGTTCAGATCATTCACTGTGGAAGCTGTTCTTTCATTATTCTTCAAAAATAGAATTCCCAAAAGAGCTTCCCTCATTTATGAGTGGCTTCCTTCTAGAATAGAGAATTATCCCTCAAAAGAAGTATCAGCAAAAACTTAATAGCCATCTTTGGTTCCCGCCTACATGTACTGCTGCCATATCTCATCATAACCACTGCTACCATTTCTAACAGCGTGAATGATGTAGCAAAACTCTTGCAGCATTCAAGTCTACAATCACTGCAAGAAAATTCTGGAAAATGCTACGATCAGCTATGCGAAGTTAGCCCAGTTGAAAACTTGATTTTTAATAAAGGCAAACTATCAGTGTCCACTATTATAAATTACACTCAGGATATCTCATTGTTGATGATTAAGGCTTAGCTCTTTTACTAAACTTTGCCTGAAACTCTACGCAAGATGACAAGGGTCAACACCTATCTGACCTCCACCTTCTTGACGCAGAAACTTTGTGATTTCTCTATCTCGGATATGGAAGTTTCCAGACTCATCAAAATCCATGACTCTACGAAGGCTACTAATCCGGATAAAATCCCTCTAGCGTTTCTTAAGAACATTAGCCTAGAATTATTTCCAATATTATCAAACTTGTTTAACCGCTGTCTGTTTTCTATGTCTATGGGAGATGTCAATTGTATGTTCTGCATCACCCCTCTGCCTCCTTAATATTTGAGTCAAGGAGATTGTTGATCACCTCACCATAAACAACTACATGTAGTAAAGTAGTGATTTCAATCTTCTATGTCCAGTGCTGATATTTAAACTGTCATTACACACAGAATAGTGAAACGCGCGATAGTAACTTCATCACGAGAGCAGTTACCTTTGATATGGCATAATCACAAAATCTCAGACCATGGAATCTCTGAAGCATTATGACTATTGCCATGTCCTTCTTCTCGAGTTTGACCATGAAGGCCGTTGTTAATGACCAGTTTTCTGATGCCCATGAGATTAACGTAGGTGACCCTCAAAGTTCTCTCCTCGCTCCTATCCTCTTTCTACATTACATTAGCTATCTGCTTTGAAAACATTCTCAAATCATTAGTAAATGCTTATGCAGATGATATCATAATCTATGGATGCACCTTCAAAAGATCAGAGCATGGCTGCTGATCTCTCTTCTGGGCAAGCTCTAACAGCTCAAGATTGGTAGAACCGGCTTTCAACTCTCACTACTTCTAAAACCAAACCAGAAACTTTATATTATCTCCGAGTAAACACTGAATTTTCTCAAATCAGGATGAACGGTTGTACATTCGAATGTCTATTGCGACTCAATTTCACTTCCGGTCTCAAATGGACTTCATCTATATGATCTATCGCTAAAGATGTTGAAAAAAAAGATCGTCCCCTTGTATAGTTTCAGAAAGTAACTGACCATTCCAACTTTAGTCTGATCTGACTCTTGTAATATTGCTGTCATGCCACACAATCCACACTTTTCAACCTTGATAGAGTTCAAAATCGTTTACGTGACATTGTGGTGGGTGAATTATTTTCCACTCTGCAGTCTTTTTCCATAGACTAAATGCTGCTAGCCTATCGTTACTCTATCTCTACTTCTCTGGCATTTTTTTCAGATGAGTTCCATTCTTTAATGCCGAAGGCATTTACAGCCAAGCTACGTCCACAAGGTTGAATCATCCTCATTTCCTACGTATTCCCTTAGTAAGAAATGTGTTCTTATTAGTATGCTTCTTTCATAAGAACCCCTACATTTTAGAAGAGACTCCCACATGGAAATTTCCCCAAACACTATAATTTTAACTTCTTCACGTCTAGGCTCAATCGCCATCTGCCATATCCTCATAATCTTCACTTCCTATTCCCTTCTCTTACGTTCGTATCACACCATCACATTTAGTAACCCTCTACCTTGAACTTCTCTTGCTCCTTGTATTGGATAAACCTCAGTAAAAAAAAGATATTCTGTTAATTTAATTATGACAAAATTGGAATGTACTTGTTAATTATTATTAACAGAATCGAGAACAGTTTCTCCTTGTTTTCTTTTTCAAATAACACGTTGCCAATCTTACATTTTGATCACTTTGTTGCCTTCAAAACAAACAGACACTGGCTTAATAATGATAATAACACTTCTGGCAAATAAACCTTCATCCATTTGCTTGACTCCATCTTCGAAATGTCACACTTTCTTATAAGACATAACGAGCTAAAAGAATAAAGTAATAAATACTATACACAGTGATGATGACAGAATTTAAAGTTTGGAGGAGCGAACACAGACAAAAGGTACGTAACAAATAATTCTAAATTCATCATACATTTTCATTTTGTATTTAAAATCAACACAATCACATACATTATTGTTTGTGCGTTTTGATCCGAAAAAAATAATGATTTTAAAATTTATAAGATACCAATTCTTTCATACTTTGTTAGGAGTAAGAAGAAAAACTATAGAAAATTATTATAAAAAATTATTACTTTGATGAATTAAAATTGACTTAAAACAAGGGAGATAATTTAGGTCGTTAAACTACTAACCGCTAGTCTTGATTTGAACCGGGATAACTTTTGTAGGTTCCTATTTTACAGCAGTTTCATAAAATCTGTAATGCATTTGAAAGCAAAACATAATAAAAACGTGTTTATTTAATTATTTTATATTTTAAATGTCAAATAAATAGATATGAAGTAATTACAAAAAAATTCTCGTATGATTTCAGTTAGTTGACATCTGAGTCAGCTAAAAATTCTAATTCGTTCACGTTCTCTGTTTTGACAAAAAGGGGGATATAAATCGTTAAATTTGGAAGTCACAATTTTAAAATACTTAAATCTTTTATTAAGTGTGCTATTTATAATAGAACTTAAAGATACTAAATATGATTTAAATAGGAATTTCAAAGAAAGTTAGTTAATTACATGATTAATTGAGTTTGACGAAAGAATTACAATGTTACAAATGCGTGAAGATAGACATATAACAGGTTTACAGCACTCCAACGTGGACAAAACCTACACACAATGTGAAAAGTCGTACAAAAGCTTCTTAGATTGAAGCATGAAAAAATATTCGGTGATTGGTGAGTATTATCATATACCTGTATCATATTATATATATATATATATATATATATATATATATATATATATATATATATATATATATATATATATATATATATATATATATATATATAATGATTTTTGAATGTACATAGTATTGTTTTTTTAATCTTTGGATACTTCGAAAAATGCCCAGTTAATAAATACGTGGTTAGAATATGAGTCTGGATAAACACTTTTTCTTAAGTAAGAATAATCAAGGAAGCATGTTGGTTTGATACTTTAATTTTTGTATACCTAAAAATTGTTACCTAAAATGTCAATCTTTTAAAATGTCTCAGTATGAGACGAGATAAAAAAAATTGTATAGTATGGTATTATTCCTTAACAAGTTAATCGTTGTGGAGGGAAAAGTTAACGGATGAAATAGAGATCAGAATATAAAAGAGTAGCTAATCTAGCTAAGATCACGAGTCCAGTAACTGATTAGAGTCATTGGTGCACCACGTGTGCTTGTCTTTAGGGCAACATAGTCAGACGGAATCCAGCTCTGTTCAAGCTGGTTTTAAACTCAGAATTGTTCTTCTCTACTATTCTTCTCTCCAATCGGTCTGTCCTTCTATTTGATCCATAGCTAGAGAGAGAACAGATGGATTTTTGGCCACCTGGTTGACCCTATACAATCTATCTCGCCCCAAACTTTCGTTGATACTATAACTATACTATCTTTTGCAAAATTTTAGAAGAGAAACATCTGGAAATTAAAATTCGGTACAAACAATCGATACAAACAGATTCCAGTTCCATTTTCCAAGGGTCCCATCTCCGGTGAATATGAGATCAATGGCATTCTGAAATTTCTACTACATTCTAATTTCAAAAGCCACGAATCCTTTATCGTAAATATGATCTAGTTACTAAACTCATAGAAGTTTCGGAGAGCAAATAGGTTGTAAAAACGGAAAGAAGGCGTGGCCATATAATACCCTTGTGATTTCGCATCACTCCACTTACCTTCCCCCTACCAGGCGCCATTTCTTGTTGGCCCTCTGACTTTACGCCAGGGAAAAATTGTTTTAATCATTTTTCCGTGTTTTCTATTTGGAACTTGTAAGTTCTATTGTTTGAGACACATGACAGTTGCCCCAGGTGGTTGGCGCCCTAAGCCACTTTTGCTGGTATTACAGGCCAGAGGAAATTTGACACCCTTTCACACGTGCGATCAGGAGCCACTGTCCCACCCTTGCTATGTCACTATCTACAGAAACATTCTAAGCGTACAAATCGGTTGATTTGGGTGTTTTGTCTGATGAAAGTCAAAGAACGAAACTGAGTGAATATAAGGGAAACAAAAGGTAATTGTCAATAATGCTGATAACCTGACTGAAAAACTGATATCAGCCGTCAAAACAAAGCAATCAGTCAGCATTAAATAACATTTTCCAAAGTTTTTTATTTGGTTTTCAATTCTAAATTATCGATCTCCTCTTTAAAAGGACATTTCTACAAAAGATGCTATTTGATTCTTCTTATTAATTTTGAACATTATCGATCAACTTTTTCAAGTAACATTTCTAGCAAAGATGCTGAGTTGACCATTTAATTATTAGTATTAGTTTATAATTAAATTTTCTATTTGAAATTATCGACCTCCTCTTCAAAGGGACATTGCAGCTAAAGATGCTGAGTTAACCATATAATTATATTTCATACTAAAGCCATACAGTAAAGCCACTCAAGGTTTTACAAGTACTTGATTGGGCGCAAGGGTTATTAATTCATCAGCATTTTTCCTTCTCTTAAATAAACGGCAGAAAAGAGAAGTTAATTTGAAATTAGTTTTTTTTTCTCTCTTCGTTTGTTATTGAGTCGCTGAAAGGGTGGGAATCTTAGAATCGAGAAAAGATCTTTTATAAAAAAAAATTTTTAGCTTGAACTTTGAGCAATGAGACTAAAATCACTTTTTTCCCAAATTGAAAAGATTGCTTGACTCTATTATAAACTTGAAAATATATATTTTCGCTGTCTGCGAGGAATTTTGCTTTGAAATACGATATTGAATTTGATCTGAAATAATTTTTCTCCAGCAAGAACTTTACTGTGACATTCATGGATTTGGTTTATTTCAGTAGAATATTCTATACTAATCATACAAATTAGATAATGTATATATTCATTAATTATTCAATTAATTAATGTACACATACTCAGATATATATTTCGTCTAGCAATAACGGCAAGTTATTCAATAAATAGATAGATAAATAGATAGATAGATAGATAGAAAGAAAGGAAGAAAGAAAGAAAGAAAGAAAGAAAGAAAGAACGATCTCTCAGTTGCAACAAACATCTACGGTGCCAACCCAGTGTTCTGCTGCTCAGGTAACAAAACTTGATGTCAAAACGTCAAATAATATTAGGAAGTCCATAAAATACACAGGATTAAATTGCCAAAATAATTATTATAATTCATCCCTAAACGTTTGGCACTAATGAGAATTCCAGAAAGTGCGCTAGTTCAAATATTGTAATCGAATATAAGCAAAATCGAAAATACTTATTAGAATTAATAATTACTATACTTCATCTCAGAACATCAAATGAAACGAGGAAAGTTGGAGAGCACAGTGGTCAAAAGATAAGGATCAAAATAATGACAACACAGTGACTAGAAACAACTTTTCTTTCCTTTACTTGATTTTAAAGCATTTATCTCACATGTCGTGTGATTCTAACCTTAATTAAATATTCCTTTTTTTAGCCTAATTTTGGTTTGCCTATTTGAGCGAGATTCATTTAAGAATTTTTAAAGAAAACTTTAAATCCAATGTTCTTTTACTATCGAAATGAATTGCGAATGAATTTACGATCTAAAAACACTGAAAATAAAAAAAGAAGGAAATATTTAATGACCATGAATTAATGCGAGCATTATTTTGATAGAATAGAACAATTTTATGCATAAATATAAATGTATAGCTAAAGTTTTTATTATAGAAATGCAATAAAACCATAAAGAAATGGCAGATGATGAGTGGACAGTAATTAAGGCAAGCGTAATAACCAGAGATATTATAATGCAGAAATAATTAAATTTTCATAATACCCCTGGTGTCAAAAAATGGCAAGTAGATATATAAATTTTTCATTTTCAGACAAACCTCCCATCAACGGACTAATAGGGGGAGAGCTGATTGTCCGTAGATGGAAAGGGATTATTTTTGAGTTATAAAACTACTATAACAACTACCAGTAGTTATGATCAAAATGTAAATACTATAAACATGTATATATGGCATAAATAAATATATACTGTATATATACATCATACCGTATATATCATCATATATGCATACACATATATATATACATATAATGTCATCCACAGACAGACTGTTTCGCAGAGCGGCTAGACATCCGGTTGCCTCTAGCTAGGATCGAAACCGGACTGAATTGGTATCAGGCGGATAATCTACCACTAAGCTGTCGGCACACGGTCGGGATGAAAGTGGATTTTTAGCGTATTTATTTTTGGAAACACGCCCAGTGACCGACAGTGACTCAATTCGGCTTGCGAAGAGTCTCGCTATATAGCTATAATAGTCACTGTTTACAAACCCGAGAGTGCCCAACTGGAATTAAATTTAATTCAGGAGCTTTTATATATATATATATATATATATATATATATATATAGTACAGGTATGTTGTGTATATATATATATAATGTATACAGTATAGGTATGCTGTATATAGTTATTTTCTAAGCGCAACTTAGATGTGGTACAAGGCCGAAAGTATGAGGCACCCAGTGAGGATCGAACTCAGTCGTAATTGATCTAGCAAGTCAAGCGTCCTAACCATTACACCACGTTGAAGTACCCTTAATGATTTTCTAAGCGTAGCTTAGATGTGGCACAAGGCCGAAAATATGGGCCACCCAGTGCGGATCGAACTAACTATTCAGTCGTAATTGTTCCAGCGAGACAAGCTTGCTAACCATTACACCGCCTCGAGTTGTGATATATATATATATATATATATATATATATATATATATATATATATATATATATATATATATATATATATATATATATATATATATATATATATATATATATATATATGGTTGGATATATGTGAGTTTGTGACCCTGGGTTTCACGCTTTTGCGATTGTCTAATAAATACCGCGCATATAATATATAAATAATAATATATATAATATATTACACACACACACATATATATATATATTCCCTACTGCTTAACTTATGGCTGCGTGAGGGGATAAATTCATGACTTTTCCAAGGGTATTAGTTCAAACTGAATGTCATAGACTCGACCAGAATTTGAAAATCGACCTCCCGATTCCACATTCCACGCCGAGAACCGTGACGCTATCAGTACATATATTTTATAAGTACAATACCTTTAAAAAAATTATCTGTAATTAAAAAAAAAAAGATATAAATTAATTATGGTATTTTATTCGCCATTGTTCAGAATAACAGAAAACTCTGTTTCAAACAACAGCAATTAAATAACAATTGCCCATCTTTATGTATTGAATTCTTGATGTAAAAAACGCACACACATCCAAACACGCAAAAAAAACTAAAAACTAAAAAACTAAAAAAAAAAAAAAAGGAAAACTAAATGGTCTCGCAATGATATTATAATCTTACTTTTTGGAGAAATATTATTCGCCATAAAAGTAGAATTTAATTTCGGATCACAATTTTCTATCTATAAATTTTAATTTTACTTTAACGGATGAGTTATTAATATTTAAGAACCTTAACTAAATTCAGCACAAGGACAAATTGTGGCCGCAAAAATTGCGTTGCGTCAATCATTTTTTTACTCAATTCACCCCAAGCAAGACGATAATGCCACGAAGACGCAAGGAGGCTACTGGGAATGACAGAGAAAAGCAGATGGTGTAATGGAAAAGGGATCGGAAAGTCAAGTTCAAAATCCAGACGAGTTCGTTATATTCATTTACGCGAAAAAGGTATAAATCCACCTCTTCCCCTTCCTATGGGTTAATTAGTAGAATTTGTATCAATAAACCATTATTATCTCAAACAATTCTTAAAATCTAAAAATATTTTTTGGTTTTAAATAACCTGTAAAAGTTGATAAACCGTGAAAAACAAATCAATCAATCTGTTCAAAAGATCGGAGAGGAATGTGAACCGGACGATAGGTGAACTTATGAGCATAGGATGGGTATTCTTACCTTGAAAATTAACATTTTAAATCTCATTTCTTTAATGGTGCTCAGACATTGTCCTCTGGACGCTTTAACACTGGACATGATGTATTGGAATAATTATTTTAACTTCTTTCATGTAAATTTTAGGTAGACATCTGAATGTCTGTCATTAAACAAAGTCTTAAAGTGTAAAATATGTTGTCCGTTTAGGTGAGGATTCCGGGCCGTGAATATAAATTAGAGCTCAGTTATTCCTCTTCGTCACATGGGATTGAGCCTAAAACATTGGTATTCAACTCGGTGATCGAATTATAGTTACATGTGTAAAGATCTTTTTAAAATACTTGTCAGTGTACAACATCTCCATCTAACCTTTCCAAACCTCCTCGGGAACGTTACGAAAAATATATGCTTTTTTGAAGTTAACACTAATAGCTGACAAACTCTAAAAAAAAATTTAATCCTCTCCCTCATACGCACACTAGCCAATTCAGCCAGCCTTTTGGTTTTCAGGGAATGAGAAAATGCGGTATGTTACGTGACTTTATTCAGAGAGTCGAGATTTTTGAGTGAAGCAAGCATCGCCTCAGATAACTGTTGCTGGTGGTGGTGGCGGTGGTGGTGGTGAAGCCTGTCGCAATGAATAGGCAAGTTGGTTGAATCAGCAAACGGGAAGTTAGCAAAGTACAATGGCTCGACTTGTGGGCAAAAATCTTCTGTCAATTGCAGCTAATCCATGAAGCAGGCCAACAGCCACGGGTGCTAGCCTCGCTTTCAGTGCGCGGCACTCGACAGATGACGACACGCAACGCAAAGCTCAAATCATCAGTATTTCAACCTGACATGCCTTCTCGAAAGTTCCTACTTGTGTTTTACAGCCGAGGGTTGCTTTCATCTTTTCAATCTTTGTTATATTCTTTTCTCTTTTCTATTTGCCGACATAGCTTTTATTCGCAATTTTTTTTCTCTTTTTCTTTCTCTGTTTTTTTTTTGTTTTTTTGTTTTTTTTTCCTCTCCACCCTATTTCTGTGTAGGGAGGATAAACATACACATAGACAGGACACTTATCACAGAACGATGGTTAGGTAGTCAATTTTGTAGATCACGGTGAGGATGAAGTTCGATCTTTGCTAGGTGCCCCACAGACTAAATTTAGTAAAATCTGTTTAGAGTGGCAGCCGTGGACCTATTAAAAATTTAGATTTGAAAGTCTGAATTGTTAACCAGAGCACTACATGTCATTACTAAGGGAGTGAGTTTGCCCTTCACAAAGTGTCCAATACTACTGGCTTGTATATCTGAAGCGATGATAGAAAGATCCAAACAGGTAAATTGATAGACTCTGTAAACAATGTAGATTTTAGTACTTTAGTGTACTGGCTATTACTATATATTTACTAATCGCTTTTACTGATATAATAATTCTTTATTGTTCTATTCGCCATAACATTGAATTTATTCAGAAATCTTTCATGACAAAATCATCAAAAGACACGTTCTCTCTATAAAAATTCTAAGTAAACCTGTATTTGTAATTTTAGATATGATGGTGGAAGGGGTTTAAAAAAACAGTTGTTTCTCATGTTTAAAAAAATATACGATTTAAAGAAATAAAATAAATTTATAGAATGTGTCTCCCGTCACAATCTAATATGACAGAAAAGTAATTTATTCCAATGAAAAACTATGTCGGCAAATAGAAAAGAAAAAGAAAAGAAAAAAAGGAAACGAAATATTCCCACATGGCCAAAGAATTTACCTTTTATCATCTAATGTAAGGAGAGCAGCTAAATGAGAAACAGAAATGTGGGAACTAAAAATTAAAAATACGAAAAGACCATAACGCATATATTCCCTAGCTAAGTTAAACAGACTTAATAGAATGATATAGCACTAGTCTACTTTAACTTTCATTAGGCGTACAAGTCATTTACCGCCTCTAATTTTGTCGCCTCTAAACGTTCAGTATTCATTCACCTTTGGACAAAGTCCTCAGAGAATAATACTCTCTCTCTCTTCTTCTTCTTCTTCTTCTTCTTGTTGATCTTAACCATAAACTGATGCTAAAATGAGGCACATAGATTAAAGAAAGAAATCTTTCTTTCTTCTGTCGCGCTGTCGGTAGTACCACAAATAATCAGGAGTAATTTCCCTTGTTTTATGATTTGGAGAACTCTTTAGTTTGTAGAAGACTATAAATAGTTACTACCCTTGTATCAAATATTCTAAGCAGAATAAACCTCTGACCTCGTTAGACCTTTTTTGTCTCGATGAGAATCTTTTAGACAGTTCATTGCTGATATTCCGTGAACCTTGTTAACAATATTTTGTTTATTATTGTCTATTTTGTTTTTATTTTCGCCTATGGGCGAAATTTATTAATTATTTTCATCACCCCCTCTCCTTCCCTGTAAAAATGGATAAAAAAGAACTCCGTCCTTTTTAATAATTAAAAAGAAACCAAAAATGGCCAATTTTAAAAAGTCGGTCAGAAAACATTTATTTTCGACCAAAAAAGACCCTCCCGATAAAGACAATACTGAAGAGTATCCGGCATTAGTAAATTTACCCTCCAATGAAGAGGTCGCTGGTGATTCGGAGAAATCAAGCCGAACTACAAAGGCCAATAATGGCCAAAATGCATCAAACCAAAATATGGAGGCCAATAATGGCGAAAAGAAAGATAATAAACTGTTAATGCGGAGGCCGAGGAATCGCCCTGTTGTTGGAAGTCCTCCCACCCCAAAAAAAAGTTGTTATCAATATTGCGGAGTTCATGGAGCGAGCCAGAAGTTAAGCTCACCTTGTCATAGAAAGTGGACTCTTGGCGGACCCCATTGAACTGAAGAAAATTGAAAAAAGAATAGTGTCAGTCAATGTCGTCGACAAGCGTACGCGCAAAATTTGTCGTTCGGCCAAAGACGCAGTGGTGAAAAACCTTGATTATCTGGAGTTTAGCCTGCTAAAAATTGTTAAGGGTGCTGAATTTTTCATGTGGGACGTATTGCTACCCACCCCGGAAGATTGTATAAAGGCCACAACAAGAGACCATATAACTAAAGATCTCATTCTGCGGGCTGAATATGAAGGCAGGATAATGATATATATATGAGGTCCCTCCTCTGGTTATCGGGGAACACGTTGTGACTTTCTTGTCGCTGTATGGTGAAATACTAGGTGCTTCCTGCGATAGCTTGACCGGGGGATGGAGTTTTGACATCATGTAGGGCCGAAAAGCTTTCCTCTCCATTCCCAACTGTCTGGATGTTGGGTGCCTGATGCTGCCGGTCATTGTGACCAGCCGCAAACCGGTGTGCTGGAAGTGCGGAGAGACTGATCACCTCTCCTCTTCCTGCCCAGAGAAGAAGGCCTAGTAAAGTCAGGCCCCAGTTGACCAAAATACCCCTCCGACTGCGTCTTTAGATTCCGCCACGCCTGCAATGGGCTTGCCAGCTTCCAGGACCGGTGTGGTAAAACCCCCGTTTGGGTCTACATCGAATCCCCCATTCCCCGAAAAGCTTTCTCCCGCTGCTAGTGCAGTTGTGGAGAGGGGAGAGGGGGAATGGCAGGTTGCTGGCAGGGCCAGAGGGAAGCGCCAGACAGTGGGTCCTCAGTCTCCTGAAGCCCCTGGGACAAAAGACACTGACAGTCCCACGCCCTCTGTCAACATTAAGGGCGACGCCCCGGTCTCTGAATCTACTCTAAGAGATTTACAGAAAAAGTACGACCCTGGATTTGAAAAAACAGAGAAAATCAAAAAGCTGAAAGAAAAACTAGAAAAACAAAAATCCTTTTCAGTTAAAAAGGCCACTCCATCTACATCTTCTGCCCAACATTCCTCACATCCTTCAACCCTTCTCAGTAGAGAACCTAGTCCAAAAAAGACCTCTCCAGTGAAAAAGGCCACTCTCGTTACATCTTCTGCCCAACAATCCCCACATCCTTCAACCCCTCTCAGTAGAGAACCCAGTCAAAAAAAGACATCTCCAATGAAAAAGGATACTCCCTCAACATCTTCTATCAAACATTCACAACAGACAAATTCTGTCCATCCCTCAACCTCTCGTAGTAGAGACCCCAGCCCTTTAAGACAAATCCTATACCAACCCTCCCTCATTAAAACGCCTGAAATGCCCCCACCTCCCAACAAAAGACTACGAAGTCCCATACAAGACACTAAAGAAAAAAGAAAAAAATCTCATAAAAATATATTCAACTCAGAAGAGGAGGTATGTCGTATTTCCCCTGCCCAAGCAGAAAAAGCTCGGGATTACGGAAATAGGATAAAAAAACTTAAAATATCTCCTCTCCATAAAACAATTTGCAGACAAAAATATAGAAGACCCAAAATCTTCCCAGAAGTACAAAGTGTGCTATCCGTCATAAGAACTGGGACGAGGGCTAGACTCGTTTGGGCTATGCTCGACGAGGCAATAGACTCTTTCAAAATGTCCCCTCCCATTGCTATTGTCGAAAACGACTAATTGAAGAAACTAAAACAATTTTGTGTTGGGAGGGTCCCTGTTTTTGTTCACCCCTCCCTCTATAGAACACTAAAGTTGACTTTCCTGTGGGATATAGGCGGTCTCTCCCAAGAGGGCTCCATCAAGACTGAGATGCGACACGGGTCTATGGGAGAGGCTGACGCCGTCCATGTTTAATTCAGTTAAGCAACCCTAATCGGTTTGATATTGTCTCTCTGGTTAGCTAGTTTGAATGTCCGATGCCTGAGGTTCGAGTCCCGCAAGGCGAGGCAGTATCGTAACCTTCAGCGCCTCGGGGTGGATGTATGTTGTGTGTAAGAAACCCGTTTTTCTTCTCGCGATCATGAGGACATTCTGTCTAAGGGGTTTTCCCTCTATTCAGCATGTTATGATGGACGCTCGAGGGGTGTCTCTTGGCTGATGAGCAAGTCTTTGAAGACTGCGTAAAAATGTAAAAACTTTCTCGAATGAGCGAACATATGCCTTTTCGTTTGGATTAGATATTGTAGCCAATAGTTATAATTCTTACCTAGTCGACACGGGTGCGACAAATCCTGCAATTACTGATGAAACAAAATTTATTAATTTTGACCCCAACTTCGAGCCTAATTCCCATTTTATCGAGTTAGCGGACGGGACCAGAGCTAATAATTTAGTTTTAAAAAGAGGCGATGCCTGTATTTATTTACGAGATACTGAAGGAAATATTTGTAAATGTTGATTTAAAAGGGCTTTAAATATTCCTAAATTTAAACAAAATATTTTCTCGGTTCAGTCTGCTATTAGAACTGGCGTTAAAGTTAATTTTCACCGAGACAATTCAAAGTTGATATACCCAAACGAAACTGAATGGACGTTTGTATTATTTGAAAAATATTAAGCCTGTGAAGACTGCCACGCACGACTTAAGAACTTGGCATAAAATATTAGGCCACTGTAATAATTCGGATGTTAAAAGATTGCAAGAACACGTCACTGGAATGAAAATTACATCTCCAAAGGGCTTACAACATTGTGATACATGTATTAAAGGGAAAATGACGAAATATAGAAATAGGGATCAGATCCCAAAATCAACAGACATCTTGTTCAGAGTTTATTGCAACTTAGCGAGTCCAATTTCCCCAATGGGTATAGACACCTATTCATATGTATTAAACTTTGTTGACGAATATTCAGAACTTATTATGATATATTTTCTGAAAAACAAATCTGATACCCTACAAGCTACAAAAATCTATTTATCCGATATCTCCCCGTATGGAAAAGTAAAAATAATTAGAACAGATAATGGTGGAGAATTTACTTCTGATGATTACGAAAACCTCCTAATAAATGAAGGCATTAAACATGAGAAAACCTGTCCTTATTCGCCGCACCAGAACGGAATCGCAGAACGTAGTTGGAGGACCCTTTTCGAAATGGCTAGATGTTTGCTAATAGAATCTAAGTTACCCAAAAATCTGTAGGTTTATACATTAAATACAGCCGTATATATAAGAAACCGTTGCTATAATAGTAACATTCAAAAAACTCCTTACGAAGCTTATACGAACTTCAAACCCAATGTGAGTGATATGCATATTTTTGGTACAATTTGCTACACATGTCGACTACAGGGCAAAACTAGACCCAAAAAGTGAAAGAGGCATATTTATTGGTTATGATAAATCAAGTCCGGCCTATATGATTTATTTCCCACAAAGTAAAATAATAAGGAAGATCAGATGCGTCAGATTTACAGATTCCTTTGAGCAAGTGGAGGATCCCGAAGAGAAGAACATTGACTGCGAGGAACTGGTCCAACACGAACTAGTATGGCCTAATTACCGGATAGGGCCTATAAGTAGAAAACCCGTTCAAAATCCACACTCAAAGGAAGGTGTTATACCAGATGATATGTAGACGAGGAAAAATCAGATGCAAAACTTGAGTTAAAAGAAAATACAACTGATGAGGGGGTACAAATCCGACCAGAAATAGAAGAAAGCCAGACTATTTTTGAATGGGTCAATGTAATATCTGTGACATTGACTGTTGCTATTCGGTGCAATGTATCCCAAAGAACTATCAAGAAACCATAAATTCTGGCAATTCCAAACGATGGATAGACGCCATGCAAAAAGAAATTGAATCTTTAGTATCAAATGATACTTTTGAATTGAAAAAGGCCCCGGATGATAAAAATATTATCGGCAGCCGTTGGGTTTATACTGTAAAGCGAATTGAGGATGGATCGCCAGTGTATAAGGCTCGTTTTGTAGCTAAAGGATTTTCGCATATATACGGGGAAGATTATGTAGAAACCTTCAGTCCAACAACAAACATGACAACAATTAGAATTTTGATGCAAATGGCCGCACATTATGGTATGGATATACACCATATGGATGTTAAAGCAGTATTTTAAAATGCTCCATAGAACCGCCTGAAGGTTTTGAAAAGGGTGATAATTATGTATGGAAACTCAAAAAGTCACTATATGGACTGAAGCAAAGCGGAAGAACGTGGAATAAATTAATCCATTCCTATTTAATTGAACAACATTTTGAATCCTCCCAAGTTGACCCATGCCTGTACACAAGAATATTTAATAATGAAATATTAGTAATTCTGATTATTTGGGTCGACGATATGTTAATTGCTTCAAAATGTGAAGCTGATCTATTAAAAATTAAAAATTCCTTAAATATAAGGTTTAAAATGACCGACTTGGGTCGACTATCATGGTTTCTTGGTATATAGTTCGAATTTAAGGACAACACTATTACAATGAATCAATGTAGTTATATCGAAAAACTCTCATCTAAATTCAGCATGCAAAATTGTAAAAGACGAACTACTCCATGTGAAATGGATTTAAACACAATTATGAATAATGAAGATGGTATAGCGGCGTGCGAGAAAGAATACAGAATATCCAGATATCTACTATACGGTTACTAAGTTGTCCCAAAACTTACATAAACCGGAGACTGTGCATTTAACAAGAGCCATGCAAGTTTTTACGTTATCTAAAGCGAACTAAGAATCAGTGCCTAGTATTTCGACAATCAGAAAAACTATTACAACTGGAAGGATTTTGTGATGCTGATTGGGCCAACTCACCAGATCGTAAAAGTATAACAGGCTATTGCTTTAAGCTAGCAGACGGTAATCCAGTAATCAGCTGGAAATCTAAGAAACAGGGAATGATTTCACTTTCTACTTGTGAAGCGGAAAATATTGCATTGTCAAAAGCAACACAAGAGGCTATTTTTCTTAAATTACTAATAAAAACAATTATTAGGTTGGTGCAAAAATAATGACGTAATAATGTCGTTTTTTGACGTATTTTTAACGTCAAAAAACGACATTATTACGTCATTATTTTTGCACCAGCCTAATACAACACTGATAATAAGTGAGCCTATAACTATTTACTGTGACAATCAGGCCAGTATTGCTTTGGCTAGAAATCCAATAATACATCAAAGCATAGTGATGTTAAATATCAATTTGTAAGGGATCTGGTACAAAAGAAAACAGTACAAATTGAATATGTTCAATCGGAAAATAACGTGTCGGATTTATTTACAAAGCCAATTACAAAATTGAAATTAGGGGCTTTCATTCCTGTCATATTTGGTACTGACCTATAAGGTCCTTATTAGTCCTGGGTAAGACGTAAAACTGCATCCATTAAGTCTCTCTAAGGTCCTTATTAGTCCTGGGTAGGACGTAAAACTGCATCCATTAGTTATTGTCTTAAGAGACATCCGTTTTTGGTATAAATGTAAATCCTTAGTTTCAGGGTATAAACGTAAATAGTCCTACTTTTAGCCCAATCCTCCTCCTGAATGACTCTCAGAATCACTCTGACCTGGAATGATGGTGACTGTTTTAATGGGTCCCAGCTATGGCTAAAATAACAACTTTTTCCACTTTTTTATTGTGATCACAACCCAAATTTATAATATTGTTGTTAACCTGAAGTACTTAACAGTGGACAAAATGATATAACTAATTTTTGTGGATATTAATTTTCTTTGAAAAAAAAAATTTTTATGAATATTAAAAAAAAAAAAATTACTTATTTTATGAATACTAAAAAAAAAAATTATATGAATGCTAAAAAAAATTCTGAATACTAAAGTATTTCTTCCATATGAATATTGACTTTACTAATATTTTGAAAGAAGATTCCATAATGTACACAAAATGGGGGGTGTTGGAATTCTTGGATACCTTTTAGTACTAGTGAGCTAGCCAAAATGAGCTGACTGATTTTATAGTCCACTAAGAGAAGGATTAACCAATCAGAAAGCTCAAAATATTCAATCCGACGTGTATAAAGGCAGCCATTTTGTTTTTTCTCCCAAAAAATATCTTCACTGCCAGCCTGATATCTAAGACTTAAAGAATTACTTAACAGCTGCTACTTTCTCCGAATCTTCACTGCCAACCTCTGATATTGAACACATTACGGACTTCACTGGATTCTATATTCAGAGACTACGGCAAACACGGTTAACATCATCCGTGTGCTCTTGTCTTCGCAGATCCGGCGGGCAGACTTTGCGTGCTGGATGTTACCACAAAGGATAAGGCTCTACGTCTTATTGGGGTTTATGCACCCAATAAGTATTCTGAGCGGCCTGCTTTGATCGGCAGATCGAGCCATTCTTGGCGTCATCTCGTCGGATAGCTTTAGCGGGGGATTGGAATGCCGTCCTTGACTCCGATATAGATCGTATAGGGCCAAATTCGGGTACTAACAACCAGGACGTGAGACCATTTCGGGACTTTATCGACAGGTTTGATCTTGTCGATAAATACCGAAATGAACACCCTCGGGAGGTAGTGTGGACTTGGACTAATAGTGGCGGCTCAGTCACTGAAGTGCGTTCTTGCTACCTTGATCGAGTCTTAGTCAGGAGAGTCGATGTAGGTCTCTTAGGGTGTCCAAGTTTCCATTATATAATTTATTCGGATGATAGGCTAGTCCGGGTCCGGGTAAACTTATGTCTGATTATAGTCGTTGGCTCAATCTAGATAGATTAGCGGCGCAAACGGCTTGTGAGCAAAAAGTTGATCGGGCGATTAAATCCCGTGATAGTGGGGACGTAGCCTTAGCTAAGGCAGAGTTGGCCTCCTTGCTTATCAAGAAGGATCAAGCTCTGGTAGTTAAGGCTAGGTTAAAAAGAATGTGTCCTGAGGCAACGAATTGCGTGCAGAGGAAGTTCGGAGCGCATCTCGGCGACATATCGCATGCGTCACATTGCCGGATAAGCAGGCCGTGACCACAAACGAGGGCATATGTGAAGCTTTTCGTGAATACTTTCAGGAACTTTTCACCAGGGAGCCCGGTCTGAGCCCTGCTCAGTTCGACGCCTATTTAGCTGACTTTCCCTGCCTTGAGGCAGCTGAAGCGGCTAGGTGCGAGGAACCCATTACAGAGTCGGAAATCTTGGAAGCGCTGAAACACGTTGGCCTGGACAAATCTCCGGAATTAGATGGTCTTCCGTACGAAGTGTACTTGAGGCAGTCGCCCGTTTTTGTTCCCTTGCTGACACTGATTTTCTGCAACTGGATGAAGTAGGGGTCTATACCCCAACGCTTCACCAGGGGCGTAATCAAGTTGTTACGTAAGGACAAAAACGGTGGGGATGGGTTAGGTAACTTTCGCCCTTTAACTATGTTAAACACAGAGATAAAGATTTTAGCTAAGGTCTTAGCGAACCGTTTGCAGGCTGTCCTCTCTAGTCTGATTGGCTCCGAACAAACTTGTGCTGTGAAGGGCGGGACTATTCAGGACAACCATCATATGGTATGCTTGATCATCGAGCAAGTCGACAGTGAAGCCGCGCTGATCAATTTAGATCAGTCCAAGGCCTTTAATATGGTTGGCCATCGGTTTCTGGAAGTTGTTCGGCGGCCGGTTTCAGGCCGTACTTTCGCACCTGGATCCGACTTCTGTATGCGACCCCCGGTGCGCCAGTAGAGCTTAATGGAGTACGATCGAAGCCTTTCGTATTGTCTCGCTCCATTCGTCAAGGTTGTCCGCTTTCGCCTTTGCTTTACGTTCTTGCGTTGGAACGTTTCCTTAACAAGTTAAAGACGAATCCGGTCCTACGCGGAATTTCCCTGCCGGGTGCTACCACCTCGCCCAGTTATTCCACCTATGCTGACGACATTTCGGTTCTTGTATCGAGCAGAGCCGAGATTGACGAAGTCAGCAAAGAGATCAGTGGGTATGAGATGGTGACAGGGGCCAAGATCAACCGCGATAAGTCTGTTGGCTTGCGTTTGGGTGCGTGGAAGGGAGTTTCTCTTCTCAGACCTTTCCTCTGGACGGATGGGCAGGTCAAGATTCTCGGCGTCTGGTTCGCTCCTGATCTCCAGTTGGAAATGAATTGGTCGGAGCCGCAAGGGAAAGACGAGATCGCAATTAATTTGTGGTCTCGGAGGAATCTTTCCTTGAAGTGGAGGGCGGGAGTATGTGTTTCACACATCTAACCGGTTCTCCTTTACCGACTCTCTGTGTTTCCACTTCCGTCTGACACTTTACTGGCGTTAGTGAGGCTCTTGTTCTCCATGTGGGGAGGCAAGGCCGCCTGAGTCTCTCGGGATATCTGTTGCCTTCATCCATCTGAAGGCGGTCTAGGTATGCCTAGCATTGAGATTCGTCAATATATGCTTCGTATCAGGTTCCTGAATCGAATATGTCGCGAACCGGATGAGGTGGTCGCCTTCTGGAAGGAAGACGCCTGTAAGAACTTCCCATCCCTGAGAAACGTGCACTCGTCCGAAGAGAAGGCCCATTGTTTACCCAAAGTCGATTGCTCCTTCTACCGTGAATGTCGTAGTTCTCTGAAACGACTCTTAGGGGCGTTGGATGGCCTCTCTAACGTCCAGGCGTTGTCTTGTAAGGCATTATATCAAGTGTTAGTGATTGACGAGCTCGGTCTTACGAAGCAGGATGCTCGCTCGATTTGGCCTTATATAACAATGAGGCATCACTCACCTGGCTGATTATGCGTGGGGACCTCTGGGTCGCCAAGAGACTTTGCACAACGAGCTTGATGAAATATCCAAACTGCCGCCGCTGTAGTGGGGAAGTCGAGACCATTGGGCATGCCTTCTTTCATTGCAGGGTGGTAGCGCCGTTGTGCAGGTATGTTGAAGGCCTCATGTTTCGCATGCTGCCTTTGTCCTTGAGGCCGCTTCTGTTTGTAGCAATGTGGCTCCGCCGTTGACGAAAGCTGAACATTATGTGTTCTTATGCTTGTTAGGTGTGATGAGAGTCGTGATTTGGACGATACGTCAGAAGGGATTCTATAAAGGCGAGAGGTTCACTTTTTCCCAACTGATCCGCTTAAGGTTAAGATTAGAAAGGAAAGGCGGCGACTCTCTTCATCAGAATTCGGCAAAAGTTGGGTGAATCTTGCGCGTTTGTGTCGTGTGAAAGGGGCTGACCTGGAGTGGCACTTTGATGTCGGTTAGGCATCGGGATATTGCTTGCCTGGGTTGAACACAGGTAACCCATCCCAAAATTATGTTAGCTTAGGTTTAGTTTTTGATTCTTTAGTTTCCTTTTTCATTAAACTTAGCTAGGGTATGTATGCTCATTGGCCGCTTTTATTTTTGTCCCTATTTTCTTTAAGTTTAATTCCCCATCCACTTCCTCGTTAGGTGGTCAGTGACATCATTTCTCTGGTGGATGCGGGGCGTGTTTCGTTTCGTGTGTGTGTTTTCGTTTTTGTTGTAGTGTTTGAATGAGTGCGTGTCTGTGTGAGTGCTTGGGATGAATGATTGTTTCATTTTATTGTAGTCCCACATTGATTAACTGATGTTTCTGCCACATTTAGAGATTGTGGGGGTTTTATTACTAACATCATTTTGTTTAGTTTCTTGTAAATAGTTTTATTTCAATACTCATTGGGGCTAGTTTTAAAATTTTTTAATATTGTTGTTTTATTCCCCTCCTCCCACAGACGATATATTGTACATATGGGGTCTAATTAGTATTTTCATTGAGACATTTGGTGAGTGTGGTGAGAAAGGTATGTAAGAATGTGTTGTTTTGGTGCAAGGAATATTGTTAGAATGATTGGGTCAGTGTTTGTGGCTCGCTGAGTTTAAAGTTAAGACAGAAGACCGACCTCTCCCACCCTTCCCCATTTCGGCCTTGTGCCACATATTCTGTTAATTCAGAGTTAAATAAACTAAGCAAAATAGAGCTTTCTTAAGCCTTCTCTTTCTCTCGTTTGTTATTACAACCACTTTCAAAATACCGAGTATATACGGAAATATATTATCGAGCAAATGGAACGTTTATAACTAGGACTACATTCCAAGGCAAAGAAATCTCTCCCTGGCGCTAGCTAGCCTTCGAAAAGCTTTTATAAAAGCCATACAAGCACACAATGAATGAAAATGTGATCAACAAACTGTCACAACGGATATATTCCAATGAGCCGACAAAGTCCCCAATAAAAGATGTTTTGTTTACCCAGAGCGCACTTGGCATCGCCAGCAAAAGGAAGGATGTCACATCATTTTTTTCTCATTTCAACCCATGCGCTCAAGAGAGCAAGGATCTCTCAGAGAGAGCAAGGATCCTATTCGACATGTCGAACTCCTCTATCAGATCGTTTCAGATTCCGTCATTTAATAAAATACCTTTTTCAATAATGATCTGAGGTGATAGACTTCATCCAGAAATATCTGAATTTGCGATAGGAGTATTCGTTTCGAGGCAAACTCTGCACATACTTGTTATCCGAAAAATCAAAGTCGTTAAATGATAAGGAGTAAATATGTAAACGCACACATCGGTTGATCTTCTTTAAGGAAATCACAGATTAACTGTAACATCGAGCAATTCTTCTCCAGCTGAAGGTTCGGACTGAACAAGAATGAAACAGTGAGAGAGTGGATAGTTGAGGCAGGAATAGGCAAAACTAGAGAAACAGGTACAAGTATATATCTATATCTATAAAACATGAAGGTGTCTGTGTGTGTGTGTCTGTGTTTGTGTTTGTCTCTGTGTGTGTGTATGCACGTCTACCTTTCTCGACCGATTTCGATGAAATTGTGCACACATGTTGTAAATTTACCAAGTTAGGTTAAGACTTTTTCAATCTCCAGCCCCCACTCCCGGGTTTGGCAAAAAAATCGATAAAACTGAAGATGGGTACGACTTTTTGCAAAAACTAAGGAACGTGAACAAATTTTTACTGGATGAGCTGATGTTCTTTGCACTTTATGCAAAACTATCATGCACTTTACATAAAACTCGTGACATATTACGAGGTTTATGTAAAGTGCATCATAGTTTTTCCTGCGACACTGGCTTCACACAAAAAAATTGAAAAAAAAAATCGTTTTTTGTACTATTTAAAATAAAAACTTGAATAACTTCCTCACTTTTTATCCGATTTTCTTCAAACGTGTCGCGAAAAATCTGCCATCCTAAAAGAAATAAGATAGTGTGGTTTTAGTCCTACTCGCTTCTCCGAGTATAACGAAAAACCACGGAAAACTGTTTTAAAAGCCCGTTTTTAGGCCATAACTCCCTGGTTTTTCATTCGATGCTTTCCAAATTTTCCATATAAATTACATACTATACACAAATTGTCTTGCGTGAATGTTTGGTTTAGATTATTTCAGTTAAATGGCCGAATTCTACGACAAAATAGGTCCAAAATTGGCTTTTGCCATTTAGTCAATAGTTTTTCATATTCCATCCTAAATTGGCATTCGAACAACCTTTGATACAAAGATTGTTTGAGAAGGATTACTGAAGCGTTAAAACGGAAAAATTCCCGCATAACCTCTTATTAATACCAGCTTTACAGTAAACGTGCGAAGAAGGAAGGGGACGTTCATGCGTTTGCACTTGTAGTTGATTCAGGCTCTGACGCTTCATCCCTGGTTTTATTTGATCATTAGATTTGTGAACAATGCCATACTATTTGAAAGTTATTACGGGCATAGAAAATTTACTGAATATCTAAAACATTGAAACAATTTAACCCCGATCAACGACCACACAGGAAGGTTTTATCAATTGAATTCCTTTATTAAGAACAATCAAACATTTGCGGGGGACATACCGTAAAAAGATGCGGTGGAGAGTAGCATAGTATATCAACGGATGATGGATGCAAGACATTTCTAGACAGGGGGTGCTAGTATGTTTCCTTTGTCGGCTTTTACATGATTTCAATGCTTTTATTTTCAACTATTTTTTCAAAACACCCTATTTCAGAGTTTCAAAACAAAGCCTTCTCCTCATTGTTGGCATCTTTATCAGTCATAAAAGCAAAGTTTAAAAAAAAACACTACCTTGCAAATCGGACAAAAAGAACTACGAGACGTCTTGGAACAACCTCAAAATTCCGAGTCCTGAGTTGAAAGAAAGTTTGCAGCTCGGCTAGTATATATATATATATATATATATATATATATATATATATATATATATATATATATATCGCTCATATAGTGCCGGTGTTAATAAAACAGTACTCAATGTAATACAACAAAGCTATTAAGTATATATTAATAAATATATATATTGTCTCTCACCAATAGCACTCTTCAGGCGCTAAGTATAGACTGACCATTACGTAATTTAAATTTTAATAAAAATTATCTGGTTATAGCAATGTTATCGCAGTTATATATTATACTGGAATTACAATTTTTTTTATTTTTAGAAATATATTTGACATTTAAAAACAGCGAGATTTGTATATATATATATGTAAAAAAAAGAAATTATTTTAGGGATGTGAATATTAATTCTTGATATTAAGCATAAATGGAGATTACATGTTCTTTTTCAAAAAACAGCAAAAATAGTATTTACATTAAAAATCAAACTGGATCAGATATTTATTTTGAGGCCTACATGTAACCATCAATTCATTTCTCTTGAAGATTGCGTTGTGCATGAAACTCTGAATCGTGCTATCGATGAGGGATAATATATATATATATATATATATTATTTACCTAACCAGTTCTTTCCTATTCTCTATATATTTTCACACACACACACACACACACACACATATATATATATATATATATATATATATATATATATATATATATATATATATATATATATACACCTAGTGAGCCAGACAAACCTACCTAGGTTTCACCTAAACGGGTCGTCAGGGAAAGCTAGCTAATGAGGCAAAGAGAAACGCATATTTATAGACGATAGCTAAAATTATACCACGTGACCAAAAAACCGCAAACACAAGCACCTAAGTGGGTGGGAGGGTAAATATTTATTCAACAAAAATGGGGAGGGAGTGGAGTGAAAAAGTAAAAAAAAAAATCATCTTAAGGTGGAATGATAAATAAACGGGAAAACGTCTAATGTAGTAGCCAAGATTTTTTATGTCTACATACGTTAAGGATTTCAGTTTTGGAGTTTAATAGCTTGATAGATTGATCATATAAAGGTATGGCTAATTTCTCCTCTGCACATAATTTACAAAATTTATGGCCTGCTTTATATTTGGGGTATTTTTTTAATAATATTTCCCATTTAAGGATAGGGTCTATATTATCTTCTTGTTTGGTTTTCCATACATAAGTAGATAGCGTGGTACCATGTTTAATTTTTTCGTTTTTAAAACTACTCGTGTGGTTATAATATCTTTTTTTAAATTTATCCTGAGTAGCACCTATGTATGTTTTAGGGTTAGTATCCTCGCTATTTTTGTAAATTTTCACTTGATAAACCACGCATTCTTCCTGACATTTTCCCTGTAATGGACAAATGTTTTTGTTTCTACAATTACAAGTAGGAGGATTACTGCGTGGATTATTCCTAGTTTTTTTCTTATTCAATCCATTTATTATAGTCCCTACGTTCGGCATGCAACGTTCGGCATATATATATATATATATATATATATATATATATATATATATATATATATATATATATATATATATATATTAGTTTAGTTTAGTTTTGGTGCAATAATAGATTTTGTTGAAGATAATGGAAAACATTTCGAATTGGAGCTAAAAGTTTGTTAAAATGATTATGACATCAAGCCGTCACTCGCCAAGTATACAGTGAGAATGGCTACGATTTCCCCGTATTGGCATCAAAATAAGGGCTTTAATACATTGAAATCCCGGTCCTTCGATGGACTAAGTTATATCCATTTGTCAAACATTATTGATTTGTAAGTGATTAAATGTTTTACAGCCTATCCGACCTCTAAAATCGATCGTGATATACTCTCACATTGTCTGTATGATTTGTTTGTTTTTTTCCTTTTTTTTTTTTTTTTTTTTTGTCAATTACGAAGGCTGACCGACTTTATTTCTCAATGGCCTTCAATGATCATCCAACAATTCATTTTCTTTTATTAAGGCTGTGCAGAACTTCGTTTGCTGCATCGTTTTCATGGCATTAATAATACATGGAGGTGAGATGATCCAAATAACCGGCCTACTCTTTCCTTTGTCAACTTTTACATGATTTCACTGCTTTTATTTTCAACTTTTTTTCCTTTTTTTTTCAATACACCCTATTTCAGAGTTTCTCTTCATTGTTGGCATCTTTCTCAGTCATAAAGGCAAAGTTTTAAAAAAAAAAGCCACTAACTTGCAAATCGGACAAAAAATCTACGAGACTGTGTCAGTTCAAGTTAATCCACGTGTTGGAACAAAACGTCTAACAAAATCCCGAGTCTTGAATTGAAAGAAAGTTTGTCCTTATAAATGTGGAAAAAACAGAGACATGGGAATCAACATTAAGAGAAGTAGCGGGTGTTTCAATATGGCTTCATACTCCATTTTCATATGTGTCATAGAGAGCAACACTTCACACTCAATTTTGCATACGTCGTATTCCGATCTTTACTAGAAATATTCTCTCACTTACTTATATTCCAACAGTGTGTCTCTGTAAATGTTTCTTTGGGAAGTGGGGTAGGATGTGACCAAAAACAAATACAGAGAACCTTTGATCTTATGGAACTGTCGAAAAGATTTTGTTGTTTCGTTCCATTAACATTTAAAGCGAACTATTTTTCGTTGGGAAAATGAAACCTTTACTTATAAGGTCGTATGTAACATATCGAGACAATATTTTTAACAAAAAGCAAAGAAAAATACACGCCAGATTTTTACTGAATCAGATAAATGCATAAAACTAGAATTATAGTCACGCACACAAATTTAAATATATTTGCTATCAAACGATTATTGAAAGTAATTTCGAATAACTTGCTTTTTATTTGTTTTAATTATTTCACCCAAGCAAGGCAATAAAGCCACTAAGACGCTAATGGGGCTACTGAGTGCTAGAGAATACGAGAAAAAACTCAATAGTATTGTATTGTCCTAATACAAGAAAGAGAATTAAGAAGGCAGAAGATAACGACTGACATTGCATTTAAATTTTTAAAGATCAAAATTGACTGGGAAGCAAGAAGCCGGAAGAGAATTCCACAAGCGAGAAGTGCGAGAGAAGAAACTGTTAGCATTTAACTTGCGGTTACATTTCTTCACTTCAACTGTAAAATGGTGAAACCTTGCCGCTAATCTAGTATAAAATCTATGTACCATAGAGGAAAGTTCATCCGGGCAATTACCATGAAATAATTTCTAGAAAAGGCAGTGGGAAAGGGACTGAAGTCGAGATGCCAGATCAAGACCAATAACATTGTAGATTCTTCTTCAAGAATGTCTAAATATATAGCAGAAGCACCAGACCAGATGTGGCAGCAATATTTAAAGCAAGGAGGTATGGTAGACTTATAAATATGTAAGATAGAGTCTGGCTAGAAAAACTGAACCAACTTTCCTAGCATCATATTAGCGGAAAACTTTAGTGCGAGAAAGCGCAATGAGTCACTCTTCTGGAGGTTAGCATCAGCTATGCTTATTGAAGGGCTCTCTCACATTATCAAAAGAGAGCAATTTCGGGGGCGTTAAAATTAACAAGCTAATCTTTGACCCACTTAACAACAGAACGTCAGTCATTTTTAGATAAACTTTGTGGAAGCGATCAGATTAGTATTGATATTAAATAGTTGTGTCATGAGCATAGATATCGAGTTCAGAACTGATGACAAAAATCAGAAAATATTCCTTGGCTAAAATCTTACTCTCATTTAGAAAGTATGAAAATTATAAAAATATTCATCTCGTTAATTTTGCATTATATTTCATTATTTTGTAGGAATTGAAAAATCCATTTCGATGTAAATTACTTCGAGAAAGGAAACCTCTAATTTGAAATTTTGGTCGCCATGTTGATTTGCCTTTTTCCTGTTTTGCTGCAGAAGGTCATTTACATTTAAATTTTGTTATGCATTTCATCATTATTTCAAGAACATAAAAGTAATTGCATTCATTAATTTCCTATTATACGGGAATATTTTAAAGTCAGTTATCAATACGAAATCATTGTTACTTTTTTCGTTTTAAGTTTGTTTTTTTCGGTTCTGTCAGACTTTCTTCCCGTTCTTGATGTGCTCCAAATAATTAACAACTATTAGGAATTAACTAAGCAATATATCATATCATATTTATTTGTATGGTTATTCATGAACTATGACGACATGAAGATATATATGGGTAAAAGTGCTCCAAATTAGAGATAAAGCATATGCAAATATAAAAGTGACCATTGAGATCAACACAGAGTGGGAATAGTCTGTTTAAGATTACGTTCATGCATCATGCATGAAATAGACTGTCGCCACTCAATGTTGACCTCAGTGTCCACTTATATATATTAGGTTGGTGCAAAAATAATGTCTTAATAATGTCATTTTTTGACGTATTTTAACGTCAAAAACGACATTGTTACGTCATTATTTTTGCAGCAACCTAATATATATATATATATATATATATATATATATATATATATATATATATATATATATATATTCGTGGAAAACACTTTATCAAATAGCTCAACTATTTACTACGTAAACCAATTTTTGACACATTTCTATATTGCAAATTAATGCATAAAATTTGAAAGCGACCACGGAATAATAACAAAATGAAAACTCTGGCTAAAACAAAAGTGATTTTAAGAATGTTATAAAAAAGACTTGAAAAGACTACAAGGATATTAAGCAAGACAAGTAACTAACCAACAAGATACTATTTGAAACACTTGTTGTGAATGTAAACAGAAAAAAATACAATTTCTTAAAAATATGAAATAAAAAATATCCTTTAAGTAACCATCGCTGCGATATACGTTTAAGTTTGGTGAAGAAATACATTAAAACTGATTTTTTAGCAGTAATTTTTAGTGACGTGTGTAGATCAACATTGGATAGATCTGATGTCTGGGTCAGAAGTTGAGTGCTTCATGGTAATTGATCGAGCACGACTAATAAAACGACATTGCAGAGGTGGAGTAATATTAGTTCTAGTATTGTAAACAATAAAATTATAGTTCTTTTGACAGCTGATATTGGTATTAAGATAAATGCAGATAATTATTGTAAACTTTTAAAGTTATCTTTAATGAAATATGTAACAGCCAAGACGCTGAATTCTATATTCATACAAGTTAATATTCCTTCCTATTCTACAAAGCTAAATAACGTTCGCTTTGCCAGAAAAGATTACAAATTAATGGAATGACTTCCAGCCTCTCCAGAAAATGTATGGAGACAAACTCCATCACTCCATGGAAGATCGGCGGTTGACCATGCAGCGCCGATATTGTCCAAGGGAAAAGCAGAGTCAAATACAGCTTGACAACGGCGTTGTCTTAGGATTTGCCAGAACGAGGTTGAACAAAACATCGGACTCTCTTAGGGCTTACAGCTCCGGATTTGTCCTCCAGAAGCCTTTCCAATAAATGACTGGGTATGGCTGCAAGACAGCGGTGGTTTAAAATCAGAGTTTTCCTTCTCTTAGAGGGACTATCCTCCCGGACTGACGAGTTCCATCTACCCGAAGTATATATATATATATATATATATATATATATATATATATATATATATATATATATATATATATACGTATACACGCGCGCACACACACACACACACACATATATATATATATATATATATATATATATATATATATATATATATATATATATATATTACACTGGATATCGGAGTAAGCAGTTTGTTTTCAAATGTACTACTTTATGAATTATTATTATTATTACTTTAAATGATAATAATAGAAATCAATATATGAATAAGAAAAGAATAAAAGTAGAAAATTATCTTCCGATATATGAGAACAAATTCTGTTAAAAATATTTGAAAGATAAATAATAGAACTAGAAAGACTATTCTGAACCAATAAAAAAAAGTCATCAACAAAAGAAAATAACGTTACGACTCGAAATACTTTCCTACAAATCTGAAAATAAAAAATGTTACGTTACAATCAATAAATGAGAAAAGGATAAATGAATAAGATGATAGGCAAATGTTTGAATGATAAATGATACAGAAAGAAATCGACGATACTGAACCAATAGTCAGATATACAAAACAAAAAAACATTACTACTTGAAATGCCTTCCCTACAATTTGGAAAATTACGCCGTCTTTCATAAAAAAGAGAAATATTACGCTTAAATAAAGAGTAGAATTATTCGTGCCAATGTATAAGTAATTTAACAAATACAATCCATTAAATGATCTTAATATAATAATTTTTAGTGAGACATTCTTAATAAATTAAACTCGCTAAATAACACTTATTTTAAAAATAAAACAATCCATGAAAATCACGACTTATCTTAAAAAATAAACAAATATGCATTTTAATAATTAAAGAGTATAAATGCATAATAATATAATAAACAGAGAAAAATATAAGAATAAATGGATAATTTAAATAATGAAGACTTCCCCTTTTAAAATACAACAACGCTTTGAAAATTAAATGAAAAAACACGTCTGTTCGCTCCAACAACAGATTTCTTCTTCTTCTTCTCATTATTATTATTATTATTATTATTATTATTATTTGTAACATATTTCACTTATAATTTAAATATATACTGAAAATTTAACAAGATCAGTAGCTTGATATCGATTTTATTGTGAAAACATTGACTTGCACAATAGAAACGAACCTAGCATATATACATACGGTATGGTAAAAAGTTGTCCGCCTAATCAAGAAGCCCTTCCAAAAATGTTTATGGTGTTTGTTTATTTGGTCAGAATTGCAAAAGGACTCATTGCAACACTTTAATACGCCCACATACACGCACACACACAGACACACATATATACATATACAGTCAACGACGAAATTATTCGTACACCCATGAATTTTGAATATTTTTGTCCATTTCCCAGAATCTAATGCCCGTATGATGCTAGTTTTTTTATATGTTAATAAGAACAAAAACAAAAAGGAAAATAAAACTCAATTTTCCGAACAATAGATTAAATACAACAAATTTGATAGGCGATTTATGCAAAATTGGACAAGAAAAAATTATTCGTACAGTATGAAAAATAGAAAAAATTGAACAATTTTCACAATATTAATAGTCAATAGCATGGCCTCTTATCTTTATAACTTGCTGCAGTCGTTTTCTAAAATATTTTATGAAATTTGAACAAGTCTTTTCTGCGATTTTCTTCCATTCTTCAATGGTTACACGTTCTAATTCCTGAAGGTTTTTGGTGACCGACGATCTATTCGAACTTTCAATTACTTCCATAGATTTTCAATAAGACTCAAATCAGGACTCATTGAAGGCCAGGTCAGAATTGTAATCTACTTTTTGTGAAGCCATGCAGTCACTGATGTAGACATGTTTCGGATCATTATCTTGCTGGAAAGTAAATCGCCGACCTAGAAGATTTTGCGCTGATAGTTGTAGATTTTCATCCAGAATTTTTATATAGTTTGCACATTTCACTATTCCTCTTATTGCAATTAATTGTCCATTTCCCCTTTAGCTAAAACAACCCCAAAACATCATCGAGCCGCCTCCATGTTTTAATGTTGATGCTTGTTCTTTGGGAGGAAAGCCTCACCTTTCTTGCGCCAAATCTTCTGTACATCATTATGTCCAAAAAGCTCAATTTTTGTTCCATTACTCCATAGTACTTGTTCCCAAAAGCAATTTTCTTTGTCCAAGAACGTTTTAGCAAAATTAAACCGAGCAACAATGTGACATGGATTATGAAGAGCAGTTCGTCATGGTCAGTTTCCATACAACCCATTTCTATTTAAACAACGTTGTCTTGTGCGAGTATTTACGCTGATATCCATCGTATCGAAACTTTTGACGATATCTTTAAAAAAACTCTTGGGTTTATATTAACCCCACGACACAGTTTTCGTGCAGTTCTCGGTGACATTTTGGGTTTTCTTCCACGCCCAGGCAAATTCTCTGTCGTGGTTATATCTAATATTCGCGTATGACGTGAATATTAGATCTAACCACCCTGCGAACATAATAAAGCACATCCCTGAAGGAAAAGAGTCTAGGTTATCCAGAAACTCTTTTAGTAAAATAATTTTTGAGGATAAAAAGAAAGAATATGAGAAGAACTTAAAAGGTAAAGGGTCATAAAACCAAATTAGAATTTAAACATCAAATTAACTAACATATGAAGAACAATTCGTGGAAAAGAAAAAGTATCATTTGGCTTAACACCACCTTTTAACTTAGAGGTAAAATGTAAAATAGTTAAATTATTTTTTTTTCAAGTTACTTACTAAACAATTCCCAAACACTAGCAATTTATGCAACTGTAGAAATAAGAATAGTTGTTCATTAGGTGGAGCTTGTATAACAGTAGCAATAATCTATATAAAGCAGAAGTAACAGATATTGATGGCCAAAATATTAGGTTGGTGCAAAAATAATATCGTTTTTTGACGTATTTTTTAACGTCAAAAAACGATATTATTTTTGCACCAACCTAATAAAAGGTACATAGAATGTACTGAAGGTTCTTTCAAAAGCAGTTGGTACAATCATAGGTCGTCATTCAACAACATTTACGGCCTGAATGTCCGAGAAATCTTCACAGAAAATATTCGTCCTCCGACAGGATTCGAACCTGCATCCTATATAGAACCGACGTGCCTTTAACCGATTTGGCCACAGAGGAGCGTTCGGTTAACCATGTCGAATTTACTGTATTTGAACTCCAATCTTCTATGAATATCTCATGTACATTCATATCTGCTCATGGCGTATCAAATGTAAACAAATGGCGTCACACATTATGAAATGGACAAAGTCCGACAATTATTTTAAGACATTTTTATGTTTATACATTCTTTTTATAGATACAAATATTTAAGTAAATATAGGATACAGGTTCGAACCCTGTCGGAGAATGAATATTTTCTGTGAAGATTTCTCGGACATTCAGGCTGGTAAATGTTAATACTGTTTATTATAAACAGAACATTTACGATGATGCTGGCGTAGATGACGAATGTGGTGCCTACGACGACGACGACGGCAACGGCTGCTGCTGCTACTGCTTGCGTAGAGAGAGAGAGAGATTCAGTTATGGTCACAAGCATTGAAGTTATATTTTAAAACATTTAACTGCGATGGGCAGACTCCTCTGCGATGATGGAGGACTCTCTGCTGTTCAGAGAACCAGTCTCTGGCTGACGGAGAAGTAGGACTCCAATGGAAAGCTATAAAGACTCTTTGAAAAAAGTTATCCTATCTTGTGAATTCAACTACCGTCAGTCGGAATGAGAGGTAGCTAATATGGCGATACATAGTCTATCATGCAACCTTCCACGAAGTATGAAACCAAAGGAAGCGCAAAAGAAAAGTGGCAGAGTGCTTCGAAACTTTCTCCATCAGTCGTTGTAGAAAGACAGATTTTCTCACATAAGCCTCAGTAATCCCCTGGTAACAAGAGTAGAAAACTTTTCAAAATTATTTTGAAACGAAGCGCCATCGTCTTAGGGCCAACTACTGAAATCCTGAAGTGCTGACTAACTGCACGTCAAAATCCAAAGATGTAAGCAGTAACCCTAAAATGTGTTCAATACACAGTTGAAAATAACTTCAGGGCAAGTGCCTTAGATTTAGTGTTTAGGTCATTACTTGTTCTTACTTTTCAAGATCCTGAAAAATGTAGCCTTATGGCAATCGTAGCTTACACCTTTTTTTTTATTAAATTAGAAAATATTGGATTCAAAACAGATTTTAATTCGATTTGAAAAATCCATACGAGTTTGTCTAATTGATGCGATCATGAATCTCTCAGGGAAATTTTGTTTTGACTGATCCAGATTCTAAAATATTTAAACAAAGAAAATAATTAAGAAAAGCTGAAGAACATGTTTTGGTTGTCTTTTCATGGCAAATTTTCTACGCGTGCTTGTTATAAACAGTAGTTATCCCTCTTGATAATTTGAGCGTTAAACTCTTTCATTGAAATGACAAGAAAGGCATGAGATCAGCTTTCATTAATTGGAAAAAAGCGTAAATTTAAGATTTTTTTCTCTTTCTCGTTTCTTCTTTGTCTCAACGTTTGTGTTTCTCAATTCTTGCTTCTTTTTCGACTATTTTCCCTTTTTCTTTTACTTTCTCTTTCATTTTCACACTTTCCTCTCTTCTTCTTCTGTTCCTCCTCCTACTCTTCCTTTTTATTTTATATTTTATTTATATTTACACACGCTCTATTCCGGATAGAGTATACTTACGAGTATATCTATAAATATACGATACATTAAAACTATATTTTAACGCTGTTTTATGACGCACAAAACATGGTACAATTTTAACTTTCCTTACTCCTGTATGATGAAAACCCGATGAAATTTATGAGTATATCGTGGATCATCTGCAGTACAAATGACCAAAAATTACAGAACTTTATATTACTCATTACGGTCAAAATATATTCTCAGGGTCCAGATATTTCACAGACAACGCTTTTGCTTTTAATGAAACACTCATACTGCAATCTTGCATCAAAAATATTTTTATTTTATTGATTTTTCTCTGGGTTAAATCATATTTGGAATCCTTCGCAAAGGAAACAACAAAAATCTGGATGGCTTCTTTCCAAGTTCCACAGCGAACATACACAAAGACTTAATCACATGAGTCTTTAAAAACGGTAATAGATTCTACAGAATCATTCCAGACAAACGAAATTTTTAAAAGTTCAAGAAATTCGATTTAGGATTGCTGGAGATTTTTTCTATGTAAATCCTAATTACATCAAAGAGAAAATAATGTAATAAGATGGAATTCAAGGGACGTGGTATCCGTTTCTGGATTCAATGAATTAAGCAAATAATATTTTAGAAGTTTGGCCCTTCAAAAACATATCCTTCTTATGTGCTTCGCAGTTTCTTTCTCTTTTCGAATATTTCTACCCTTTTTTATCCTCTTTCATTCTTCATCCTAATTATTTTTCTTTATTCTATCTTTTTCGTGTCTTTAAATGACTGCCAGCCTCTAACAGTTGTCCATGTTAAAGCAGTTCCCCACATATTTCTATTTCATTAAAACATTTTTCTTTATTTTCAATTCTTTTTTAATCTTGCATGAGATTTCGTTTAGACTTTTCCTTTTTGCCACATTCCTTCCATCCTTCCTTCTTTCCATCATTCCTTCTTTCTTTCTTTCTTTCTTTTTTCCTTTCTTCCTTCCTTCCTTCCTCCCTTTCTTCCTTCTCGCTTTCTTTCTTTCAGTAAATACTTTCTTTTTTGTAATTCTTTCTTTTTAATTTTTCTCCATCTTAAATTTCAACTAGTTTTGCCTTCCACCCATCATTCCTTCTTTCATTAAAGCTTTTGTCATCATTTTAATGTTAATATTTCTTTATTTTATTTTTTAGATATTCCTTCTTTCTTCTTTTCTTCGATTCTTAATTGTATAAACAAATGGCTTGACATAAAACTAATTTTACATGTAACTAAATATATTTAGGCATACACAATAGCAAACAGTTATAAAAACCATCTGTCTTAAGGATTTTTATATATATATATATATATAAAATCCTTATATATATATATATATATATATATATATATATATATATATATATATATATATATATATATATATATAAAATCCTTATATATATATATATATATAAAATCCTTATATATATATATATATAAAATCCTTATATATATATATATATAAAATCCTTATATATATATATATATATATATATATATATATATATATATTAAGTTTTACTAATATATATATATATATATATATTAAGTTTTACTAAACACGATTGACAAAGTATTGCAATTAAGCTTTTTATATTTTATTTTGTTGTGTAAAACTCTCCAAATGTTCTATATATCCGCACGTTCTTGGTTATTCTATTAGCCATTATCAAACATAGTTTTATCTGAATATATATGTCTATAATTATGGGAAGTTTTCTTTTTTTCAAATACGATCAGTATGATAAAAATGGATACGCATATAAAAATTTTATTCAATTTTTAAACAAAACTAATGGCTAATAAAATATACGAAAGCAAAATTTGGAAAGTTCTTACACACTTTATGCCCCAAAAATAAAATAAATGTTAACGAAGACAAGAAAAATTTAATAAAGAGCTTAATCGAAGAACCATGTCAGTCGTCTAATAAGCTTGTATAAAAAAGGAATTGCTGCCCAAACATTCAATGCATATATATATATATATATATATATATATATATATATATATATATATATATATATATATATATATAAGGCAGTCTATGTGTGTGTGTGTAACCAATGCACGGCCGCAATTTTCAACGGATTTGCACCAAAATGTACATGCACATGCTCCAAGGTAGCGGGAAGGCCAACACCGACTTTGCATTTCCCAACTCCCATCGATAGTGGAAATAATCGGTTTTTTCATGCTTCTACTGCAGTTTTTATGTAGTTTGTGGCCATTTTCTACTGACCAGAGTGAGAGCCTATAGCTGGCTACCACGAATAGGTAGGAAGATTCTACTGGCCAATGTGAGAGCCAACAGCTGACTGACACGAATGCTAGCATGCAAAAAAATCGATAGCTGCATTGGTCACAAGTGGGAAAAATTTAAATCTGCGTGGCACTTGACTCCAATTGGCTCATTCGCTTGCTTAAACTCAACGTTGATTCTGATTCCGCAGAACTAGGTTGGGTGTGAAAAAGTATTTGTTGTTAACAATCTTTTTCATTCGGTTTTTCCAGTTACGAGTTCTTTTTTTAAGCTGATCATTTTGTGTTCATTTTTTAGTTCTTTTTTCGTAACAGATTTAATGTTTAGTATAGAGCTTAGAAAAAATTCGCAGTGTGAGATAGGCAAGAAGTAAGGCATGTAGCAACATCAGCACGGCAAAGGGTACTCCTTTAAAGGCAAAGAAGGGCAAAAATATTTTAAGTCAAGTGATAGCGATTGCTGTATGAGTCGTACGATTTTTGAATCAAGTACGGGCAACGCCGGGCCATGCTGCTAGTACATATATATATATATATATATATATATATATATATATATATATATATATATATATATATATATATATATATAAATTGGGATCAAATATATATCGAAATGCGACAGAACGATATGAGACAGAGATTTGATTTTTGCTAATAATACGATTTCCACTGGAAAATACCCCATCTACAAAAACATATGTCGGTTAGTAATTCCCATTTCACTGATGTTCCTCTCTCCGCGGATAAAGGACTTAGGCGTGTCCGAAAATTAGAAACAAAACTTTTCTCTCTCTGCTTCATTTTTATCATATGGTTAATATGTTTATCGTATTAATTATATCGGTACCCATTCGTTTGTCCTTGCTTTATTAACTAACCTAACTAACCTATCTATTTTACATATTAAAATAAGCAAACTTAGACCATATTTTGATTCTCACCAGTCGAGGTGCAACTACATGCACCGAAACGAAGTTGCATTATTGTCATGAGTCTATTGTTTTTGTCTGTATGAAAAATTATCACATATATATATATATGTGTGTGTGTGTTTGAAACAGTACAGAAACGTATTATGGCATAAAAAGCAAGAAATTTTATATTATAGGCTATGATAGATTTAAAATAAAAACAAAAACACACACCAGTCGACCGGTTATCAGTAACCTTAGAGAATTATTTAGCTGAATTTTTTCTCAAATTTTACATGTTCTGTCTATATGATTAATGAGGAAATGTTGGGGAGCTAAATTGGCAAAAGATGGAGAGAAAGTTGAAAATTAAATATTTATGTAAAATAAATGCTTTGTCATCGTTAAGTACAGATTTATTAATATACCTAATATATAAAAATATTTTTAAAAAAATCATATCCCGGCGCAAAATCATACACACAGACACCTGATTATATATGCGTGAACTTGCATATACAGATGTACACAATATATATATATATATATATATATATATATATATATATATATATATATATATATATATATATGAACAAAACAGCCGGTACATGGTTCAACGAGAGGTTAGACAACCTGTTATACAACCCTGAATGTACTGATGAATATAATGACGATTTTTTTCACTATTCTACACAGATCACGGTCCGCTCATCATTTAAAGATTCTCGAAGCAGTTTACATTAAGATGCACAAACCAGACCTGTGTAAGCAAAAAGAGCATTTTATTCGTTCATTACGTTTAGTTGCAGAGCGTGAGTAACACTTTTTCATTTTTAATACTCACATGGAACATTTACCTTTTTATTCGTGAATTATTTTACTAATAAATTGTTTTTAGCCGTGTTCCGAAATTTCCCCTCCTCCTCATTTACTATTTTGGTTTTCGTGAATATCGTCTTTTGTCTCATCTCATTTATACCAAAGGATTCCTTCTGAAGAAGTGTTGGTTGCAAGAATTCTAAAGGAAAAAAAATAAAAAATATATCTATGTGCCTTTTCAAGTTATTATACATATATATATAAGTGTGTGTGTGTCTGTGCACTCCAACACCTACACAGATAAACACGCACACAATAAATATGTATATTTATAAATAAATATGTATGCATTTATGTATGCGCATGCGCATGCATATATATATATATATATATATATATATATATATATATATATATATATATACACGCTCATAAATATATATAAACGTATATATACATATGCATACACATACACAATATTATGCAAACTCACACAGACTATACACACACACGCACACATACACACATATATATAGATATAGATATATGAAATGCTTAAACATATATCATGTTTCTATTTTATTTCCTTCTGTATCCAACGGCATTTTCTCTCATGGACCCAAATTTATATTCAATTTTCTAATATTTTTGTCGTTGTAAACTTGCGTTTTTTTGGGAGGGGGGTTCTTTTTTTTTTTTTTTCAAAATCTTGGCGTGACGGTAGAGGGCGCCATTCTTGAGAAATATAAATCGTCAGAGGCAAGCGAGTACACAGCATAAAAACAAAAGAAAAATATTCCTGTTTGTTTTTGGAGGGGTTTTGTTTTATTTTTTATTATTTACGGAAAATGGGGCGTTTTAATTTTTTGTTTCCTGTTTTTGTATTTATTTTCTTGAATTTTATTTTACCTTATTTATTTATTTCCAATTTTTCGGAACGCTTATCCCCTCTTTAAAGTCAGACTAAATAAATATGCTTGTGTGTTCTTCATGTATATCTCTTATAAAAGAAACAGAGAGACGGAAAGATGGAGAGAGGCTTAGATTTGAGAAAATGGCGATCCCGATCGGTACTGCCTATATAAAGCTCGTGAGACGTTTTTCTCTTTCCATTTATTTTTCGAACTAGCTTCAGTTTTAAATTTATTTTTCATTTATTTATTTATTTAATTTTTCGACGCCATATTTTCTTTTCTCTAGCTTTTATTTGTTTGAGATTTCTTTGCTTTCATCCGTTTCATTTCTAGCAGATGCAAAAGGGCGCGGTTTAAAAGAAGACATTATTTTTTTTTTAAGTCGGATTCTTTATAAAGCCTCTCGTCTGAATTTTCCATTTCTGATTTTAGGTGTTTGCTTATTTCGGCTATTTTTATTGCTTTTTATTTAATTCTCTTTGGTTTAATCTTTTCAATTTCATATTAATACGATTTGAACGCGCACACACACACACAAATATATATATATATATATATATATATATATATATATATATATATACTTAAATTAACCTACAACACTGAAGGCCGAGGCCGATATTGACCTGGCTACATTATGTACATGCTTGTGGATGATATATATTCTGATAAAATGTTCAAAGTCTTCAGGGTTATCTTATGACGTCGTAACACTCATACGGCTACACCGTCTGGGTTCAGGAATTAAACAATTATGCATTCTTCAATAAGGTTCGGATTTGTGTAAAATGTACGTGTCATGCAAGGTTGACACACACTGATATATCTTTTGCTCAGTTTGAACCCGTCTAGAGAGGATTTCGATTACGACCTTTCAAGTGGTTGGATAGCCATTTCGGATAATTGTACCGCATGTTGCACGTGACATGTCAGTGTTACTTCGATGTTGGCAACAGTGACCAAATGAACATTCCTTCAGATTCTGAACTGCCACATAGTACTCGCGTTTGCTAAGATCGGCGGCGTCTGCAGCAGAGATCAGAGCCAATATGGCCACGGGAATGTCAACGAAGATCGCTGTCAATCTTTTACTTGCAACTGGAATGTAAACTTCTGTTGCCGCCAGAACACTATCCTAAAAGTCTCCTATGGTGTAGTGAATAGGTAGCCTTGAACCTCTAATAATGCTCTGTAAGAGCAGGTTCGGCCTTCATGTAAGCGATGGTCGTTTTGCATGTGCATAATTACAACGCTCGCTCTGTTTGGAGTCTGTGAAGAGAACAATAAATGCTGCTACCTACATCCAGAACATTTTTTAACCATTATACCCACCTACTTCATAGCAGCCTTATTCAATATTCACTGCAAGATTTTTGAAAACTCCAGATCTGTCTCCCAGGTGTAAAAAGGATGGGATAATGAGTACCAGCGTTTCAACGTGATATGGCCGTAAACTATGTGTATGTGTTCATCCCTAAAGAGGAGTTAGTATTTTAATATTGGTTATGAGTAATGATTAAGACATCTACTAGTTGTCGACTTTATCTCGTATCCAAGAATTTTATTTCTCCTTTGCTTATTACTTCCTTTATGCTGATGGCGTTAATAACTAAGTAGATCAATTCTTGCATGGAAGAGTCCTTGGCATTGATTTCATATTAATGTTGGTGGAGGACGAGGTTGATTTTGTTAAGCTTTTCTCTCTTGTCGTTTGACTTCTCCCTTTTCTCTTCTGATGGCTTCGAAATCTTTGGTTCTAGTGGTGATGGAACATTGCCATTTGGTAGAGTCTCTGGCTTGTGTTTCAAACGATTTAGGCTCAAGTCAATGTTACTTTGAGTTGGTCCTTTTATTTTCGAAGAGGTAAACGTCGTAGTTTTTTACCTTAAGTGAGCTCGGTAAATAAGACTTCATTCAGAAACCTTGACTCTTCTTTTCGATGCTTTGATTGCCGGCTCTTTCCAGGACTTTGGTATTGGCCATATAACATTCCCAGGACACCTACTATTAGGGAAGATTTGAGTACATTGATTTATTTATGGGAGCATCTACTGTAATTCAGCTATATTATCTGTACGCTTAATCTTGAGAAAAGTGAAACATTTATACAAAGTACTACAATTTTATTTACCTTTAGTACATATCTGTTGGGTGGAGAGGACATACCCATGCGAGTAGCTATATCTCACACAAAGAGCATGCGTACTCGTATGTGCATGTAGGTACATACCCACATAATATTTAATGACTTGATGATATGATTTTCGCTCTCTCTTTCTACATTTTTAGATATATGCTATATACCTTCATGATGTAGGCGATAATTTATCTTCAGAAATACCCTTTTTTGGTCTGTATTTTTTTTGTGGGGGTGTTTTTGTTTTGTTTTTTGTTAATCTGTGAATAGCCATAGATTCGTTGGAAGAGATAATTGACTGGTTTCTAGTTACCTTCTCCACGGTTTGAAATTCAAAGTTTACCTTGTCTCAAACTGTCTGCCATCGACTGATAGATAACTCAGATTACTCTTCTATTTAACACCTAGTTGTAAGGGAAGAGATGAATTCATGCCTTTCCCAAGAGCGAAGATGAATGCAACTGAGTAGACCGGAATTTGAATTCGATTCGCCGAGTCAACTTTCTACTTTCTTACTCATACGCCCAGATAGATAGATAGATAGATAGATAGATAGATAGATAGATAGATAGATAAACAGAATGAGATAAAATAGATTGATTAACAGAGTGAGATAAATAAATAGATATGAACAAACCGATATATGTGCATTAATGTTAATATATACATACATTAACTTGTGTGTGAGTATATTTTTAATAGATTTTTTGAAGTCATGCCCCGTAAGGCCATAACAACTGAGTTAATATATTGTTCTATATTTTTACAAACCTTATTTTTTTTAGCAAACGGCCATATTGCGTTAAAACACTTACGATCATCGAAATTAAGCAATGTCAATCATAGGTTACCACTTGGGAATGCCAGAAGCTGTAAGCAAGTGGTTTACGAATAGCGTCTTGGAATTGGAAGTCGAAGAGCCGAGTTCCAATTCCAGTCTGGTTCACTTACGCATAAATACCCTTGGAAAAGTTATAGGCTTCATCACTTCTCCCCTAGCTATGGGTTAATTTGTAGGAGTTGTATCAGTAAATCATTATTATCACCAAAATATTCTTACATTCTAACATATTTTCTGGTTTGAAATAACCTACAAAGACTTGATAAACCGAAAAAAACAAATCAATCTTTTGACTAAACAGGAATTAATCTAAATAATTATTCTCACCTGAAATTAAAAATCAATAAAAGACGCTGATATGGTATCGTCCGACAGAGAAGTGTGTATTCAAAAGGCATTATTTGGGCCTTGTCCAAACGGAAGTCGTACGTGGCCAGCGATCAAGCATGTCACATACAATGCGGGCTCCTCATAGGGGATTCAGGTTCGAATCCTGTCGGAGGACGCATATTTTTTCTGACAAGATTTCTCGAATATGCAGACCAGTGGATGTAGTAGAATAAAAAATCCTGTTAAAATTAAAACTTCTTCTCGAATATGAGTATCCATCAAAAATATCGTTTAAACAAAATAAATAAAAAATAAAAATATGTCGGATTCAATCCATTTCCTATATATATATATATATATATATATATAGTTAGTTAGTTAGTTTGCTCTACTTACTGTATTGAGCACTTTATTTAGTTATTTTTCCTTACTCGTATCGGGTTTTTTTTCTTTGGACTTGCATGCTAGACGATTATTTTCGGCTAACGTACATGTTCTTGTTTCTTTTTTTTATACCTTTTTTCCCTTTGGTATTGGTTTGATTATTCGCAAATCAAGACACCAAAGGTTTTCCGGGCGACTATAATTTCTTATACTTATAAGATTATTACTACTACTAATATATATATATATATATATATATATATATATATATATATATAATGTTGTTGGAAATGTTGAAAGTACTAGGAATAAAACAATATGTATCAACACGGTAATTTTCTCTCTTCTCTAATACCGATACCAGAAAGCTTATCCGAGTATATGAACGGATCCTTTTGAAATTAAGCAGAGAAAACTTGTCTAAACTATTCAACGAAACTTACCTCAATATCAATATATATATATATATATATATATATATATATATATATATATATATATATATATATATATATATATATAGGGCGATGTAGAAATTGTCGCTATTTTATAGTTTTAATTTCGCGCATGCGCGTCGTTTGTTTTTAATTTTGTCAACTACACTGTATCTTAGGGTCAGTTAGATACCTTTTGTGAGTAAAAGAGCACCATGACGCAATTCACTCCGTCAGAAATTTGAAAATGGCATGCTGTGCTACTTGGCGTTCGTGCCAAAGCTCCAATACGAATGTCTCAGAGTGTATTGGAGACTATCTGAGGATGAGTCTAATGGTGATTACGAAGGTGTTTGGAATGATTGCGACGTTATGCCTCCATTCATCTTCCCACAGAACCTCAACACGGAGGCCCACATCAAGTGCCTTGAGGAGATAGTGTTGCCCTGGGTCAACAAGGTGGCTGCTAGAAGACCCTATGCCACAAAAGAAGGAGAACCCAGTCATGGCTGTCAGACATCTGGCCACCAAACTCCCTAGACTGCAACTCCCTTCATTATTATGTGTGGGTGCAGTTGAGCGAGAGACCAACAAAATTCCTTGTAACACCAAAGATGAACTGAAGGCAAGGATTATGGCAACATTCAACAACAAGGAAACCGTCCAGAAGAGTTGCAGGAGATTCCGAAGTCGTCTGCGGGCCGTGGTTGAAGCCAATGGTGATTTTATTGAATAATGGTAGTTTTTAGTATTTCAAGATGTTTTTGAATAATTTTGGTAAATATGTCTATTAAAATGAAATGGTATTATTTTTTCATTTTAGCGTAATTTAGACGACAATTCATGCATCACACACACACTTGTTGACCGTTGGTTATATATATATATATATATATATATATATATATATATATATATATATATATATATATATATATAATAGCGTTAATAATTAGAATGTCCTAAGTACACTGTGTATGCTTCTTCTCCGCTCTTTCTCCTTTAAATCTATTTTAATCAAAGTTGATTTTATAATTTGAGGTAATAAGTTTGAGGTAATTGTTAACAAATTGGTTGATGCTGTAAACTGAAGTAACAAAACCGTTTTCACCCTTTTGTTACTAGGAGGCCGTTGTTACACGTCCTTCTAATAAGACCACTGGGTATGTATCCTAAATACCTAAGTTCTCTCGTTTCTATCAGGGAAAATTACGTATATCCATGAAGTTTACTTTTCAAAGAACTAAATCGGAGTTACGACTATAAAAAATGAATTTACCAAATTTTACAACAATTCACAAAATTGTATTATTTCAATCACTAATTTGTATTTACTCGTAATTGCAGCTAATGTTAAAAATTCTGCGTTTTGTGTCGTCATTTGTATGAAATATATTTATACTTGTTAATCCCATGGATATATTGGAAAATTCATATAGCTTAACATTCTTATACATTAAAATAGTTAAAATGTTCAAACCTTATCTAATTAAACCCACTCAAATCATAATGTTCTTCATTTTTCACTCATTAAAACTATAGACTATATTCTACGAGACGATGTTCAAATCACTTCGATTTGTTTTTCCCATAACAGAAAGGTAAAAAGATTCCAACGAAAATTAAAATTTTAATGTTTACTTCCACGGTAACAACTTGGAGTCATATCTATTCAGTATATTAATAAACAAATACTTTTGAAAATGTTTATTGCTTCTTAGATCTTGGGACAGTTAAATTTTTGTAAAATTCCTTGAAACTGAGTTCGATTCTAGACTGATAGAAAATCAACAATAAAAAAAGTCCTTGCCTAAAATGTTCATGATGAACCAGTGGAGCGATTTATTTCAAATAGTTGGTTATATGAATCACTTTTTATACAGAGTGCTGTAAGGAAGTTAAATTCTTTTGTTTAACAAATATAAAGTGTAATCATTAATAAAAATATTCTCAAACTCATTCGACGTGAAAATGGGAACGATCAAAGAATTATTCATATCTTTTATTTTTTTTTCTGGCTTTTAAAATCAATGAGAACATATAAATAATAATTGCAAATTAATTAACCAGCCTTTACTAATACGCCAAACCCAACGTCTTAAGTTGTCGCAAGCTAATAGTTTATATCGACGGTCGTCAAGACGTATTCACCCAGGCTAATGGGAGACAAACATCAAAATGAATATCGATTATGAACAGGAAACTTTGGCGCGCGAACAAAAAGAAACTAAGAACTTAAATACTGATATCCGCGTCTTTTGCCTGAGGAATTATCATTATTATACAGTGTATTATAAGCTAATTTATTCGAACTGATTCCATCATCTTAGCTTATAGTAAAATCACGCTGAAAAGTTAAGCAATGAGGAGTCAGGTTAATACTAAGATGGAGGATCGCTTGGAAACACCAGGTTCTGCAAGCAACCACCTACAATCTTATATATAATATACAACGTTCTCCATAGAGTTGATTGTTCTTATTCTGTATTATTCTTATAACATGGAATTTCAGTACCTAACCCAGAGACTGAAATTACGACCACTAGGTAAATTGCATACATTTAACCAATACTCATAACCACTAAGTCATTGTCCTGTAGGATAATCACGAGGTAGAATTTTAGGACCTTATACCTAATATCTGTTCTTTTCTAGTTTATGAAGAAACTATGAAATCAGGTTAAGTTGATCGTGTATGGAGAGAAAAAAGGGAAGCATAAACTTACATAGATCGAATCAAAGTAATAGATTGGCAGTAACAAAAGACAATAAGGAGACTGCTAAGCTCTATTAACATAGTATAGAAGTGAACACCATATAAAACCTTTGATAAGGGAAGAACTGATATTAAGTCTAAGTTTTTAAATCTCATCATCAAATTGTATTACAGGACAAAGGTCTACTGGATATAAGTGTTGGTTATGTAGTTTATCTGGTGGTCATGACTTCAAACTCTGGACCCGGCAGTAAAATCCGCATATTCTACTTCAATGGAATCAGTGTATATAGACGGATAAATAATGAATTAGTATAAAATATTTCTAGCATAGTTGAAATTCCATGAATATTACCGTTATGAAAGGTACCTGAAGAAAGCTGAAAGTTCCAATGACCAAAACTTTGGGAATATAACAACTAAGACGATGACGACAGTTAAATTAATCAATATTTATTAATCTTCATCTTTACTGTTTTGATCACTGCTTATCAGTCGTTGCATTCTCCAAACTTCCTTATATTATTAGAAGTCATTATTCTATGAATAATTCAAAATACTACCTTTGTATTATTTGTATTTCCTTGATAAAGCATTCTGAATTATAAACGAACGAATAGAGAAATGACTCTAATACGCTATGAGAACAACTACGATTCCAGAAATATTGCTGCCACATCTGGTCCGGTGTCTCTGCTATTTACCTTGAGCTCCTTGATAAAATCCAAAAAGAATCAGTAATATTATTGGTCCTAATCTGGCAGCTCAGCTCCAGTCACTATCCCACCACCGTAAGGTTGCCTCTCTTTTCTATAAATATTTTCATGGTAATTTTTCGGGTGAGCTTTTCCCTATTGTACCTAGACCTTTTGGAATTTAAGAGCAGAACTAGACAAGGGTCGAGATCTCATCAGTTTACAGGTGAGTTGGCTAAATGTAGCCGTAAATTTTATGCTAACAGTTTGTTTTTGTTTTTTCTCTCACTTCACACTTGTGGAACTCCCTTCCGGCTCCATGCTTTCCAACCAAAAATTTAAATGCAATTCCAATCACTATCTACTATCCTCCTGATTACTCTTTTCTCTTTCTGCTCATTATTAATGTTTCTGTTCCTAATTCTTTCATGCCCTAACCCCCCCCCCTTCTTGTGCCTTAGTGGCTTTACTGCCTTGTATGGCGTGATACCGATTTGAAAAAAAAAACTTGCCATAAAAATGAAAAGGAGTGACATGAAGTTTTTTTCATATTTCTTTTTCATGGAAATACAAGTTAATAACAAATCTTATACAGCTAGATTATTATTAGTATTATTGTGTAAACATTTTGATTTCTACTGGGTGCCACCCACTTGTGGCCTTGTACCAGCCTAAAGAAATATGAGAAAATAGCCATACATACATCTGTAGACATCGTCACAAAAACCTAACGATACGCCAAGCAAAACGGAAACGCATGAAATCCCATGTGCAGATAATTCTTAATGCTTCATGAAAGAAATTCCAGCTTTTCATGCCAACCTTTTTTACACCAATCAATGGACACATATTTCACGCCATTGAACAAAGCAAACCTTAACCAAAAACAATCACCAATTAAGGAAATCGCTTTTCAATCGATTACATGAACCGGAAGTCTTATGAGACAACCATTAATGATCGTTTCAATGCACATGTGCAACACGATGATAAAAAAAAAACGAGAAAAACTATTCCTTTTTCTTTACTTTGAATTACTTTAACGGCAAAGTCATGTGGTGGGGAGGCGTTATTTTGATTTTTAAAATATTGTTCACTTTTTAATTTTTCTTTTGGCGTGCGTGTGTGTGTGTGTGTGTGTGTGTGTGTGTGTGCGCGCGCGCGTGTGTGCTATTAATATTATTTGTTTATTGGGGAAAAATATTCGTTCATCTTTGGACTTTCTAAGTTTTATAAAATTTATTTAAAACTTTACGTTAACTCATTAACATTTAAAAGGGAAGAAAAATATTAACTTTCATCTAATTTTTCTCAAAATACGAAACTCTTGCCCAACCTTTACAGTATGTTCATCGGATTTGTAAGCCGTTGATTGTAAAATAAAGAAATGACTACTACGTAAAATATTATTTTCACCTCTTTTGACTTCTTCCTGATAAAGAAACTAAAATAAATTTTAATCTATTCTACTAATCAAACCCATCTACAATAATGTTTATTAAAATCCTCAAAATTATAATTTTGCTTTGTCGTTTGGGATCAACTATAAGCTAAGTGCACCCCGAGCCGAGGGGGTTAAACTCCAACAAAATGACGTCATTTGTTTACTGTATCTCTGTCCGGCCTGGTTTTGGTTAGTTTGCTGTATTGATTAATGAATGTCGTTGATATCAGGCATGAAGAATTTATTATAGTTTATTATTATTATTATTATTATTATTATTATTATTATTATTATTATTATTATTATTATTATTATTATTTCTTCTTTTTCTACTTCTTCTTCTTGAACCTGTAAATTCCCTGTAGATTATAGGGCACAGACAAACCGCGCTATAACTGGTGATGTAGTTTTACAAGGTGGAGTTACTAACCCTCACGCCCAAACGATTTCGAATTCATGGTTTTCCTTTTCCTAAAGTGGCTGTTAACCAAGGCAAGAGAGTTTAGTCTGACTCTATAGCTAGAGAGCAGTGGGGGATAAAAAAAAGTCTTCATAGTGTTCACAAGAGGAATCATATTGTAACTGCCGCTTATATTTTATCAACGCCATTTTGACTGGCCGATATTTTTGTATAAATTGCTGACTACGTTGTTCTCTAGTGGTATCATGTATCAAATTTCTTAAATCGTAATTCCAATCAACTATGTGTGGCTCAAGAACTAACTACATCTCTCTCTCTCTCTCTCTCTCTCTCTCTCTCTCTCTCTCTCTCTCTCTCTCTCTCTCTCTTCATTTACTTTCAAAATGAGGCTCACAGCTAACAAGTGGTCAGAGGTGACATCTCAATCGGAGTGAGACGATACAACAAAGATATGTGCCGGCACATTTTAACAAAATATTCATGCCACAATGTTTAACGGAGAAGAATGAGGTTAGTGAGAATTTACGCAAACCACTCTCCCATGAATAACATCCAATCAATAATTCGATTATCAATCTCAAGCAACACTTCAAATTACACAATTAATATTATATATTCATCGCTGCTAATGAAGTGAAAAAAATGGGAAACCGACAAAATAGATATGACAAAGTATAGAAAATAGTAAATGATATTATTTTGGGGATTTTTATTAAATTGTCGGTTATGGATTTCTTTCTTTTACTAGATTTTCTTTCATTCTCATCTTAGTTACTTTTCATCGCAAATATTGAGACCATCAGTGTTTAGCCAATAGATTGGAAATAAAGAATAAGTTCTTAGCGAAATACGAAATTGCATTGCTTTTTCCCTCAGGAAGCCTGATGTTCTGTCAGTCGTAATTCACTTGTAGCTCAAATAGTAAAACAGCTGTTACGGACAAATCCGATGGGTTCGGATCCCTGCCCAACGCCACCCCCCCCCGACACGCAAACACACATTTTGGTCCTAATTCATCAGATCTTTATTTTCATACAAAAATATTGGTGACTAATTTTTACAGGCTTAACAAACTTACATATTATTACTTTTAATTTATGCACACATGTGTTTGAGGAGGTAATTCTAAGTTGGTATAAGGTGATAGAGAGAGGAGGAGGAGGAACGCGATAGATATGTGATCGAAATTAGAGAGGGAAAGGAGAGATAGGAAGATGGGAAAGGTGGTAAGGTAAAAGACCAGACATGAACTATTTATCAAGCCTTTTCACAGGAAAAAGGAAATTAGACAAAGAAAAGAAGGTGAAGAAAAAAGGGATAAAAAAGAATAGAAGACAAATAAAGAAACAGGGGTGTGGGTTGGGGGTATAAAATTATCAAACAGGGAGGACTCCAGCGAAAATCAAGAATACACATCAATACAATTTACAATTAAAACACTTGACATTATCTTAAAGAATACCAACAATAATAAAAATATAGCATTATTAATATTATTAATGACAACTAACAATTAAAATTTAAAATTTCAAAAAATTTCTTTTTCTAAACAAAAGTAATACTAACAATAATAATAATGATAATGTTCTTTTGTAAACTTATTCCAAGAGAAAATTATGCAAAATAAATTTAAAAGAAAAATTACATATATATACATACATACACACATATATATACGCATACATATACAAAAAAACATGCATACTTACATACTCATACACACACACACACACACACACATACATATATATATATATATATATATATATATATATATATACACTTTGCTCATACATATTTGCACATACATATTTACTCTGTTTTTACATTGAGCACTCTGGATTGCATCCTCCTTGGAATTATCCATCCGGATTATCAAATAACTTCATTAACTATCTCTCTCTCTCTCTCTCTCTCTCTCTCTCTCTCTCTCTCTCTCTATCTCTCTCTCTCTCTCTCTCTCTCTCTCTCTCTCTCCCCATATATATATATATATATATATATATATATATATATATAATACCAATTTGGGAATGGTAGGGATAATTCCAAGGAGGATATTAATCCAAAAAGAGCTCAATGTAAATTTAAATTATAGAGCATTATAATGATAATAAATCAAGAAAAACCCTGAAAGATTCATTTTGGTTATAATTTATTTCGTGAATATTTTTTATATATTCATCTCTTTCGACCGAAAGTTCTTAATGAATGGAGACAATTCACCCGGAATGAAATACTAGTGAAGAAGAAAGCAGGAGAAGAAGAAGAAAGAAAAATAACAGATAATTTCTTTTAAAACATAAAAGAGAAAGAGGAGGACTGTGAGAGTTAGGGAAAGAGAGTAAAGGAAGGAAAGAAAGAAGAAATAAATGATAAGATAGTAGTAAAACTAAAATGGTATGATTTGGCCAATAATTTTTTTTTTTGCTTAAAGTGTTGAACAAGCTCATACATTGATCGAACTTGAAATGCTTACAGGAAATTGTCCGATAGGGGTTGTTATTTTAGGCAGCAATAACCACAAATTCAAATTAGGTAGTCTAATAAAGATAACGCTGATAAAAATAACAATAATAATAATAAATCCAACATGAATTAATTAAACTAAAATAATTTATTTTATGTTAAAGTGACTTTTTAATAAAAAAAAATAATAGGTAAAAAGATAAATAAATAAATATATAGATAAATATAGAGAACGAATTTAGAATACAAACCTAGAACGATAAACATAATAAAGATACACTATTAATAATATTAGGTTGGTGCAAAAATAATGACGTAATAATGTCGTTTTTTGACGTTAAAAATACGTCAAAAAACGACATTATTACGTCATTATTTTTGCACCAACCTAATAGACGTAAAATTATTCATTTAAATTTATAGTTGATGTATACATATTTTACATAAAATATTGGTAGTGAATAGGTATATGCACTAAATAACAAAGACCGATTGATTTGCAATACAAGATAACATTTATTTAACAAAAATAACGAAAGGAAAGTTTAAGAGTTTTTTTTTTTAGAATTAAATTGAATACACAATGAAAATTGTTAATGAATCTATTTGAATGTGACTTGCCTGTTTAGGTGTGTCTTAGTGTGAAGAGTCCACAGCCCTTTTGCTTTGGTGTGAAAAGTTGATGGCAAATACTTCCAAAAGAGGGAAAAGAAGAAGAGAAATTTACTTAAGGGTTCACCTGTTTTTATACCCTCAGGGCTGCTGCTGGTGATATGCTTATTAAGGCACTACACTGGGTTTTTTTTGTTTTTTGGGTTTTTTTTTTTTTTTCTTGTTTTTTGTTTTGTTTTCTTGTTTTTTGTTTTGTTTTGTTTTTTTTTTGTCGGAAGTTTAGCGTCGAAAGATATCCCGCACTCCAAGAAGACGTCAAATCCCTGTGTTCTACTGAACAACGAACAATGTAAAAGGAACCCTGTGGTAATTTTCTTAAGCGCACAACGAAAACTGGTTCAAATCTATCTTATTAATTTGTACTTTTTTGTTTTAAGATAGATAGATAGATAGATAGATAGATAGATACGAACTGACTTAGAAATACTATGAGAAAAATTGATACGACTGATGTAGAGCCATAATTATCGAGTTATATAGGATCTGTAACGGAGTATGTAAGTTAGGGTTGATGTAGTAGTAATCCTGACTTGATATCATTTGAGTGTTGTTAAAGTATCTACCCCGTTGCTATATTTATTTGTAGTGTAGGGAGAATCCTTTTCTCTTTTTTTTATATTGAAAACGAAATTAATTAAAACGTACAATAATAATAATATAAACAATAAGAACGTGAGAAACGTATTAAAATAAATAGCAAGAACTTGTGTTTTCATTTGATATGTGAATTACAGAATATTGGTATGGGGTGTGTAAAAAGTTCTCAGTGTCTCTTTTGTTTGAAAGTCAGAGCTTATTTAGTCTGGTTCCGAGAATTTCGTTTGTGAGGATGCGTTTGAAATCGTCTGTTTTCGATCTTCCGGTGTGTTGGCAGACGTGTGTTTCTACTGACTACTACTATTTGTCTACTCGTCCCTCCACGTGGTGGAAGGCTTTTTATAATCACGAGGGTTAGGATGATGAAATATCCTTCTTTTCTATCATCACTGATGACAAGGTTATTTTTAGAATGCTGAAATATCATTAATTTTTTATCATTACTGATGGTAAGGTTATTTTTAGAATGAAGAAATATCATCATTCTGGACCATAACAGATCATATAGCCGCGGGATAGTGGTTATCAAGCCATTCTTGCAAACTCTTATTACAGTAATGAGTTTGATCTCCACTGGGACGTGTTAATCATAACTTAATAAAGAAGTAAAAACATTTAGGACTCTCCGCTGCCGTCATAGATTTAGTTAACTATTATTCATGACACTTGCAAATGAAAATCATCAACTGCAGATAATTTTATACCGGCGAGTTCCATCTGTTTGAATGGGAAGTAACCTGTCATCTAGTGCGAGCAGGTGGATGGTCATTTCGAAGGATTACAACGTGTCAGTGCTGCTACGACAGTGGTTACACTGGTCAGATTAACATTCCTACACGTGTTGACTATGTTCTGTATGATCACCACAAACAATATCGGCAAGGACAACGTATTGTAAGCACAATAGTGACAGACTGTACGAAATACAAAACACATATCAGAGCAAATATAAAACCTAGAAGTGTCAACACGGATCATTTCATCAGCACTAGATAGACTTCAACTTACGCTACATTTGTTTATCTGTTTACTCTTAAGAAAATTTAAATAAATTGCATTTTCCTTCGGAAAATATATACATACCAGCTTAAAAGCTGCCCTATCGGGTGGCATTTAAGCTAGCTCATGCGGAGGGCTCTTGATTGGGCCTTCATCACAATAGGTAGAAAGGAGTAGATGCGTAAGCAACAATAAACTACAAAAGAAGTCAAAACTGATCGCTGCATTCAAGTATTCCATTAAGCTTACCTTTTAAAGGCTCAACGGATGAGATGAAGTATTGAGAGTTGTGTTCCTTTAATTGAAAAAGTGTGACACACTGACATTGGCATTTATTATATAGATATATGTAAGAAATGTGGCTACTGATGTCAACACTGAGTAGCGATATTCTGTTTCATGCTTGAAACTTCAGGCCATATGGGTGAAATGATAGCCCGACTATTTAGTCATTGGGGCATTATGGGCAGCAAATTGATCTTGCTATCCACAACGACTGCCATCACTCGGTGTTCTCACTTCTTAACACCTACTCTATCTCAGATAGTGAGTACTATTACCCTATAAATATAGCATACTTTAAATAAAGTATGTTTTATCATTCACACACACACACACACACACACACACATATATATATATATATATATATATATATATAGAGAGAGAGAGAGAGAGAGAGAGAGTGCGTGTGTGTTGTGCGTGTGTGTGTGTGTGTGTGTGCATATGAATTAGATAGATATAAACCGAAGGACAGACTTACTGACTTATGTCTGTGACACCCTAACCTTTGAACTCTCATAATTTCTCTGCTTAGACACAGTACAAGATTGAATTCTTCTTATGATGATTTTAAAAAAATTGAAATGAATCCAGTTAATTTCATTATTTCTCTGATGTGACGAGCAAGAAAGAAGATTATTTAATCTTACACAAAAACACTATAGTAGGGTAGCCGGTGAGGACTGAACTTATTTACTTAACAACTTGGTCTACAAAACCAAGTTTTTAACTACAGCAAGCGTCTTTCAATTCCCAAATGATACACATACATAGACACACAAATATTTAATCATCCGTCACATTATTAAGTATACTTTTCAAGTAGCAGGTTGGACACCCTCTTGCCTTTTTCTTATTGGTATGGATTCATCCATTTTCTGAGAGCACTATTTAAAAAATTGTGTCCGTATCATCATTATGACATCTCACCCCAAACCTCAAGTGGAACTCAAAAGTACGATCCATTGTTCGCGGATGTGGAAAAAATGTCCGGTTCCCTGTACCGCTCCAGTAATTATCTTACTCCTTTAGCTATTCTCTACTTTTCCAAGAGCCAGGTCAGGCGTAAATAAAGTGCTGCTGTCATATTTGAGAAGGAGTTGTCCAGTCCTCACTTTTCATTTTCCATAGAGCCCAAAAATGGTCTCCGTGTCCTTGTGGGCGACAAGTTATTTCCCACCCTGCAAGCTCTCTCTCTCTATCTCTCTCTCCCTCTCTCTCTCTCTCTCTCTCTCTCTCTCTCTCTCTCTCTCTCTCTCTCTCTCTCTCAGACGGGATATATGGAAAGTCAGTCGCTCCTGTATCGCTGCTTCAATGAAAATTTCTCGGACGAACCGCATTTCTTGGTTCCGCCTTTTCTAACTTTCACCACTGAACCCAACATGCCACTCACATTGTAGCAAACCACCCTCATCTCCTCCTGGCGGGAAATAAGATCCACTCGATCAGTTTCTTCCCGCAAACCCCTACTCTATGGAACTGACTCCTAAAAGAATGTTTCCCCGATCACTACAAGCTTGACCTGTTCAAATCTAAGGTTAACCGTAATCTTCCTCTCCTATTCGGATAAAATGTGTTTCTTACTCTGCAATCCAATACCACGAGTGTCCCCCGGGCCTTGTACAGGGTGAATCTTACTGTAAAAATATATCAGCTTGATTCGTTGATCCAAAGGGGGATGGATCTATACTTTCATGTTGTTTACGACAAATTCCGGCCCTACCATCCGAATATCGCAACTAAAATCTAAACTCATCAAACCAAGCAACATTTTTTCTAATCTTCTATTGTCTAATTCTTGTGATCTTTATCGAATCTGATAATATTTGACATGAACAGCACCTACTGTGGTCTTATTCTGATGTAGCCCATCTACTTCATCGTTCGACTTGTTGTTTGTTCAGAGATACTCTTCCGTTGTATAGACTGTTTATTTGAACTGTTGTTGTCTGTCTATCAACAACAAACAGTTTGAACATTCTCCTCCTACCTCTTTCCCTGAAATTTTCTTTTTGTGGCCATTCTGTGTAAATCCTATCGATGCTTGTGTGTGAAATCCTAAATCAGTAGTTTTGAAAATACTCAGATCAACCAGCCTAGAAGCAATGGTCATGCTAAGTTCAAAGTCACTTAAATTACATTGCTTTCCCATACTAATGCATGAAATGAAATTCAGTATGTCACCATGAAACTGTTTAAATGCTTATATCCATTAAATTGATGCAACCTGATTAGAAAACTGCATAAAAGCGCATTTTTCCACGTGTACTTAAATAGGTAATCAGAGAGACAGTGTAGACAGAAATCAACACTACATGGCGACTGTCAGTCTCACGCCTCATTGCAGTCTTTGTCTGAAGATCGAAATTGACAGCCATCATACAGTATTGATTCCTATGTACACACTGTCTATTTCTTTAAGCGCTCTGTCTCCGATTTTGAGCATTATTCCTTTGTAAATATAGCACACACATACACGACTCAGAGTTCCATGCAAATATGCAATCTTCAGGTGCAGGATACTAACTGACCGTTAGGTGCTATGAAATTTGCGTTATCTCTCTTGATTGGGTGTTTACGTAAATGTAATTTTTTTTAATTATTTACAATAATTTTTTTATAATTTTCTTCTTTTGAACTTAAGAATTTGGTAGATATAAATTACAAATAATTAATTTAAATATTATAGACAATGATAATAAAATGAACAAGTCTTAACATAGAATTTTAAATCAACGTTAAAAGAATTTAAAATCAACGCCAGAAGGCGAATTTTATAACGCTCAACGGTCAGTGAGTATTTTGCATCTGAAAATTGCGTATCCGTATGAAATTCTGAGTCGTGCTATCGACGTGCGATATTATGTATATTCACTAATATATACTTAATAGCACTGTTATATAACATTGAGCACTATTTTTATAACGCCTGAGAAAAAAAAAATATATATATGTACAAGTATATGAGCGTATACATGTTTTTCTTCATACCTACATATATATATATATATATATATATATATATATATATATATATATATATATATATATATATATATATATGTATATATATATGCATGTATATATATGTATGTATGTATGTATGTATGTGGGAACAGTCACACTTATTTACTGTACTTTTATGATATTCCATGAAATAGGATGAAACAAAATGAGGAATTTTACGTTACGCCATTTTTCAAAATCTGCCTACCTGCCAAGAAAATCAGCATTAGTAATTCTGGATTTGCTAAACTGAGAAGAAATGTGTTTTCTAATATTCAAAGACAGTTTCAACTTTTGCCTGAGTTCGGTGTTCAAGCCTATCTAATAAAAATTTTTAAAAAAGATTTCCAACTCTGATTTAAAGTCAGGTTTTCCCCACTTGGTATATAGGCGCAACACCTACCCCCATTCGTAAAATACTAAATTATCATACTAAATTAAGCTTAGTAAAATAAAGCAGGTATGCCGTCCCCGTTTGGAAGAGCAGCACAACATCCACCCTCATTGCTCCACCTGTTCCTGTACCGTGCTAAGATAAGCATATCAATAACATATAGGGCTAGGCTCGTGGTTAAGACAGTTGCAATGGTCGGTGTCGGAATAGCGCCAATTGTCAGTGCTGGAATCCAAAAGAAAGAAGTAAGCAGAATTTCTAAGGCTGATTTTCAAGGCGCAAAATTTATTCTCAGAAGTCTGGAGTCAACATAATAAGAACAATACGGGAATCGTAATCTCTCTTCGTATTATTTCATTATCAAACATCATTGTCGTGCTACTGACAAGATGATTGACAAGATAAGGGAGATACTGCGCACGACTCTTTCGCACTAATCCTCTTCACCCAAGCCTCAGTCAGCAAAAATGGAAAATTAATGTCTACACACACACAACTGTATTGACATCTGTAGAGGCAGTTCGCCATTGGCATCGCCAAAGATCAAAGTAATTTTCATATCCCTGAGGAGGGCACCTGTCCAGACCTTCTGGCTTATGGCCCGGAAGTCGAATCCACAATATGCCCTTGCTAACGTACAATTCCAAAGCGAATGTTATCAAAATATAATGAACGCGGATTTTCTCATGAAAAACTCAGCTTTATAACTGGAAATTTTGCCTGACCTCCAACTTTTCAAATCTGAGTTGAATCTTGATATTTACTATGTTTAACATAGTATAACACAAGGTCAAATGTAACGAGAAGCTCGTGTTACACTAATCTTCCAAGTGAAAAGGACATACGTGAAAATCAGCATCCTGACTTTTTACTTCGGTTCGAACACCGATGTCTGACACCATTAAGAAATATGTAACTATTTCAGCCACCAAACAAACAACAAATGCGTGACATATTTTTTCACTTGTGGCGGGACGAGGCTGATGTGAACTGACTTAATAGCTATCGGGTTAGTAGACGATCTGCGAACAGATTTTGAAATTCCGGTGAGCATTGCACAATCTTGTAGTTTTGGAAATGCAAATATCCATTTTTTACTGCTTTTCGAACGTCTGTATAATAAAGTATACGTTTGAAGGCGGTCGATCAAATCGTCACAAAGAAACCTTATTTATTGTTCGTCCTCTCTTTCATTCTCTCTAGATTGTATTACCTGGAGAGACAATGAAGTAGTTACCTAGAGATGTCATGATGAACCAATCATGACACACCAACAACCTTCTAGATCATTGCTTTCATCAACAAGCAGGAAAATCTAATCAGGCATGAAAGGAAGGAAAATTTAATTTCAAATTCTAATTATTTTTTAACATTATAAAATTGCTATTAGACAAATATGCATGCGTGTGAACGTATACCTCCTATCTGTCCTTTCTATGCATATATTAAGCAATATATAAAAGTTTTTTCTGATGTTTTTTAAGAGGAGGAGGTATAAATAAATAAACCCTCTAAACCAGTGGTTCTCAAACGGTGCGGCTCGCCTCAAAAGTGCGGCGGAAGAGGATAGCAGAATTCGGCGGAATGATTAAATGGTAATCAAAGATTAAGAAACAGTTTAAAAAAATTCATACGCTAAAAATAAAAACAATAAATAAAATATTATTATGGATGACTTGTAATTGCATGCATGAGTCACAGTATAAATAGTTATAAATAATTATTGACTGATTTTATCATTGTGATATTTTTGCATTATATCAAGTATTAAAAATATAGTAACTAGGCTCCGCAAATTGGAGGAGAGAGTTATCAATTATATATATATATATATATATATATATATATATATATATATATATATATATATATAATTTAAACGTTATTTTTAGTGCATGCTAGTATTTAAGTAGATGCTCCGTTTATTTATTAAACAGTATATTTATTTATTTTCGTCTTCCGGCCTGAATATTCGAGAAATATATATATGCGAAACCTTTTGTGAAAATAACCTTAGATTTAAAAATTGTGATTGGTGGTGAGTGGAAGGGGAGTGAGATGTTGACCATAGAAGAAAAAGGGTTATAGGACCAGGGGTGGGGACGGTTTAAGTGCTGAGAGCACAGCGAGAAATCAAACAGGGAACGGATTTTTACTAACAATTCCACCTACATGCAGGACTCTACTCAGCCTCAAGAACTAATGTTGGATAGTCTGCACTGACCTCTGTTTATTTCTTGCATCCGCTGATGAAGAACACAGAACCTTAATCTCCGCGTGCTTCATTTTTGTCACCTGGTTAATATTAATAAAAGTTTTTTCCTACTGATTTCATCGGTACACTTTCGTTTGACTTTGTTTTATTGACCAACTACTTTATTTTATAAACTATATGAAGCACACGTGGACTCTTTTTTTCTAATTATAACATTATTTATATATATATATATATATATATATATATATATATATATATATATATATATAAAGATTAACCAACCATAGATACGTAAATAGCGAATCAATTCATCCGCTATTATTAACAACTAACTCTAGCAATAAGGAAATATTTGATGAAGCTAAATATGTAAAAGCCTTGGAAGAAAGCAAACATAAAGTGATTATAGAATAAATGGAAAAACATAAAAGATAAAATGCAAAAAGACACCGAATCGTGTTATGGGTGACCACCACCACCAACAACAACAACAGACACACACACGCAACACACACACACGCACTCACACACACTCAGTTACACATTTATGGCCGCAACGTACAAAATAATTTTGGTAAAATCTTTCTCAAACTAAGAGATAAAATTAAACATTAAGGAAGATTTTTAACAAAAATAATTTAAAGATCACCTACTGCTGCTTTAGAAATCGAGAAAAATCTATATAACATAGTAAGAATATTTATATATTATTATTATTTATATATTTTTATATTCTTTTTATTAGTAACGATTACCTTGATTCCTCACATTTCCTCCTAATTTTAAGTATATTCCAAAGTAATTTACAACGCATTTCTATCGCAAGATCATTTTCCAAATTTTTCTAGTTTATCTTTTACATTTTATATTATAGATATAATATCTATAATATAAAATGTAAAAATTCTTAATTCTTGCATGGCTTCCTGAACATTGACAATACTTATTATTTTTTAATGTGCAACAACAGATAGGTATTAAAACTTGCTAAAACAGATTTTATGATTTACTTCCTGAAACATTTACTTCCTGAAACGATCTAAGCTACAACTCGAAATATTTGGTGTTAGCGCTAAAAACTGACTCACGCTAATTATGAGAGTGAGGAAGCAGGAATAAATTCAGTGGGCAGTGATTAGAAAAGCCCGAACTTTGTTAACGTATACATGAGCGTTAACCTGAAACCGATTATCATTTTAACTGTGTCACTTTATATGTAACTGCTAGAAGGCATTAAGTCTTTGAAGTATTAGTCTAACAAAACATTACCGTGATATCGCAGGCTATATAAATTACGAATATTGTTTAACAATAGTTTAAAACTTGATGTCGACCGGAAATCAACCAACCAAAACGATCTCATAAATTTCTATTCTCATCATAACAACAAAATAATATCCGGATTCTACATAAGAGCAAATTATGAAATTTGCAGCCCTGAATGTTTACTTGAAGAGGAGAAATACATTGAAAACAGTTTCAAGCTTCTTCAGTACCACAATTATTTTATATATTCAATGCGAAACAAAAAGCTCATAAAATATTAAAAAATAGAAAAACGGCCCCTCCTGACAAACCCAAAGAATTGAAAAGATATATCCTACCTACTAACTCTATCACTACTACAAATGAAAATAACTTATCCAAACTCAACATAAAAATTGTTACTACAACATCTAGAACAATAAAAGACTTAGTCAATACTAAACAAAATAATAAGCTAAGACATGAAAGAGGAATTTACTCGATCGCCAGCAATAATTGTCACAAGAAATACATAGGAGAAACCTCAAGGAATCAGAATAAAAGATTATATGAACACAAAGGGGACACTTTACAAAACGATACATCAAATGCATTAGTTGCTCACCGTAACGAAACTGGTCACAATTTTGGCATAAAATATGCTACTATGATCAAAAGAGAAAACAATTCACTAAGTCGAAAATATTTAGATAGCGCCTTTATCCAAAGTAAATTTACGCCCTGGCTCATACAGCATTTCGCGATTCCTGGCAGATCTTCTATTACTACAATGTTGGATATTTAATAACAAAACTGATTGAAACAAATAGAAAAGAATTTAAATAAAATTAGCTAGATTATATTATTTAAAAAATTATTAATTTAAAGTTCCCAGCATCCTCCGTTAGCGTGCATGTGTAGTCGCACCAACGCAATGTATTTAGTCCGATGAAATCCTAAAAGATGAAACGCGCCAAACGAAAGATTTTTCCACTTTGTCGTACATTTTTCCCCAGTATTGTATAAAAATTTATATATCGTTATTTCATATATATATATATATATATATATATATATATATATATATATATATATATACAAGTATAAGGAATAAATTCCAATAATGAACAAATACTAAAAAAGTACTCAATACAGAGTAGAGCATATATAATCATTTATTTGAAAATTATAACATTTTTATTTTATAATTTTCGAATAAATGATAATATATATATATATTTATATATATATATTCAAACATATATTGTTAAATATAACAGACAACGAATGTCTATTATGTTTGATCATGAGACGTTCTAAGCTTTGTATAGTGGCTTTATAGTTTCGAGTGGAAATAAAAACAAAAACTGTCAAACATTTGTTTATTTTTTTATTATGTTGTTCATCGATCTAAGCTATCGGCTCACATGAGCCATCATCAAAGTGGTTATATGGACATGTGAGTCGAAAATTTAACATTATATGTTTGAATTAATGATCTGCTGCCTAAATACACACACACACACACACACATATATATATATATATATGACTACCCCCAAAGAAACGTGATACATAAGATTTAAAATTAATTTTAAAAAATGAAAAATCTTTCTTGAAGCTTTTTATTTAGTTTTAATTTCAATCTAATAGATTAAATTTAATATTTCCAATAAACAAAACATTTCGCAAACTAATTGAAATTGACTAGAACGAGTTTTTGTTTTGAAATCCTTAAAAATCGATGATTTTAGCACCATTTTAGCCCTCTGATAGCACAATGTAATTCTCTTTATTTAAAATCTTTCACAAATAAAATATACTTTTCCGAAACTTTATTTGAGAAATATTAGCTGATTTAAAGTTTAATTGATCTTATATGAAACAAATAGTTCTTTTAGAAAATAACTCAGAAATGCATTTTTAATACGTAGGTATGTGTTTATTTAAGGCGTTGACAGCTTGCCTCACAGATGGAAGTTTATCTAATTTTTTCTACGATTGAAATATCTGTAAAAAATTACTTGAGGAATATATCATGAGCGTCCGTCTTATATATATTTTTAACAACCCAGTAATCTTAAAAAATTATGAAAATATCCTTCGTAATCTAATGTTTTATTGAATTTTAGGTACTCTGGCTTTAAATTTACTATAGTTATCACTCTTAATTTTTATTTATTTATTTTTTGATAATGTCGTGTATGGACGTTTTTATTTACAAAAACAACATTCAAAATTATATTTTTAAATACTGGGGTCGCTGAATTTTAGTAAGCGTTTCCATTTATGATTAGTAAATAACAAATACCACCTGAGCAATACAAATTAATAGAGAAACTTAAATGATGTAAAAATTTATAAATTATTCTAATTAAATTTTGAAAAAATGAAAAAAAATCTTATAAGAAATCGTTATTCAACGAAAAAAAATGTTTTTAAGGTAATAGTGGCCATAATATATCTTATTCATAAAAGCAACTAAAAGCTTTTCTAATTAAATAATATCTTACTTTTATAGCTGTCAGATAGGACATAAATGTATGGAATCGTCCTTTCATGTAAATAAGCGGTGTTAAGCGGAGTTGAGCAGAGTTAGCATTACGCCAATTGCTAAGTGTACCCTCGTCTAGTAAACCTTCTATTTCATTACTTATCTACGAGTTTGTCTTTCTTCCTTTATTTCCCTGTTATATCAAAAGCACAGGGGATCCAGTTTTACAAAAAAAATATGATTTAAATTCTCCAACAAGATCTGCGTATAACTAATATAAGCATTAAGGGGTACAAAAATTAATTTCTCGAAATTTCATAAGATTAAAAAAGTGATATAAAAAAAAATGGTTTTACCAAGATTTTCTAAAAAAAAAAAAAAAAACGTGGGGGGGAAAAAATTAGACAATTCTAAAATAATTTAATTTGTGAATAAGTCCTAAAAGTTTAATTTAAAGCCGACAATTATTTGATTTTTCCAAAAATTTCCAATTCTAAAAGGACGCTAAAATTTCCTAAACTAATCTTTCATTTTTAACCAAAATTACGAACTTTCTGATAAAAAACAAAAATACAATTTAATAAACAAAAAATCCTTTGGTCTTTCCTTTTATTAATAACAAAGATTTTGACGGTAAAATGTTATTTTTAGTAAGTTTAAGGCATTTTTTTTCATCATCGTATGCTCATTTTTTAGCGAATCTGTTATATATATATATATATATATATATATGTATGTATATATATATATATATATATATATATATATATATATATATATATATATATATATATATATAGAGAGAGAGAGAGAGAGAGAGAGAGAGAGAGAGAATATATAAAAAAAAATGGGGTTGAGCAAGGATGGGAAAAAGAAATATTTTTCACTGTATAGTGAATCGAAAAAATATAACAATAATGTAACAATAATGAAATAAGAAGCTGTCGCTTCTCGCACTTCAGAGTTTAATCGAAGACAAAACATTTATATATATATATATATATATATATATATATATATATATATATATATATATATATATATATATATATATATTCTATTTTATTTTGAATAAGTTTCATATTCTGCTTCTCTTGAAATAACATTTAAGTTTTATCTTTACTTTAAATAATTATTATTTAAAGTAAAGATAAAACTTAAATGTTATTTCAAGAGAAATTTTGAAATATCGAAAATTCGCTAGCAATATTTTGAAAGTTTTAAAGAAAACAAAAATGAGATTCCATTCCATATCGAACTCAGATTTCGTCATTATTTTTTCCATTAGCATCTTTATACAATACATGTATAACATAACAATGCATTTATCTGGCGAACATCACAGGAGATCATGTTAGAAAGAGTCCTTTTAAATTTCCACAAATAATATTTTTCGGAGTTACTAAATCTCACGGTGTTTAAACTCAAATAAAAAATTCAGGTAAAAATTTATGATAGTTCATTTCCTTATTTTCTTTTTATTTATTTATTTAATGATTACGTTTCTGTCTGAGATAAGTCTGGCATGAGGTCACGCGACCAGGGAATTTTAGATAAGAAAACAGCATTTCGCCAATCTCTCATATCTTCCAAAGTTTTTATGTGAATCATCAGAGGAGGTAACTTGCAAATATGTTGTAAGAGTTATTTCCCTTGAAATTCTTTAGGTATGTATTAGGTTGGTGCAAAAGTAATGTCGTTTTCTTACATATGTTACTATGTGAGAAAACGACATTATTTTTGCACCAACCTAATAATATGTTTTGTTTTGTGAATAATAGTTATCCACTATATTTTTTACTTTTGCTACTTTTGTCAGTTTATTTCTCACGGGCGCATACTTATCGTAATCTCTTGCTACAATATGTTACAATAAATTATGTTATTCATTTACTTAATCAGATAATTTTGTAGAAATTACAAAGAAAACTCCAAGCGCAAGTCCAGCACAAATTTTCAGTAGCGATTGCGATGACCGAGTAAGCCGACTGTGAAGTCTGTTTCAAACCAACGAACAAGAACAAGTTCTCGGCAGAACAGAAATAATAATTCATGATTCTGAATGACAAATTTCAGTTCGAATTATTAAGAATTTAAAAAGAAAACGATTGGGTTTAACTTTTAATTCCTTATTTCTCAAGGAATATAGCTTTGTTTCGACCTAATGTTAACTTAAAAAAATTATAAACAAATTTACTGTTCATAATCATGACAATGTTATATAGGTTACATGAACAAATGTTGTTGAGACAAGCTTGGACAAGTTCAATTCAACCTGGTAAATATGTTTCGTTCATCGTTCTAATAACACTTGAGTCGTATTTGCAAATTACTCCCCAAACTATTATTTATAAAAAAATGTTCGAATGTTATTTTACTATTTTCATTACATTGTATATATACTACTTCATAATTTTACTTATAATATTATAATAATTATAATATAATATAATAAATTCTGCGCTAACTCGGACTTGTAGTGGGTTAGCCAATCTTTATCGGTGACAAATACAAATTAAACTGACCCTCTACTATTTTTACTAAATCAAATGCAACAAAGACAACAACAACAACAACAACAACAAGAGAAATAATCAAATATGCGGATATTTGTTTTAAAAGAAAATATTTTTATATAACAAGTACACACTATATAATAAAATGGTTTAAAACACTTTGTTATGCAAGGAATTAAATAGTTTATGTTGATGGTGAAATTGAATGAAATAGATTGCTTGACTTACTGTAGAGTTGTCTCGCTTCGACTGATATAGTTACGATTTCCTTTATGTTGTTAAGATATTGAGTGAATTGGTTTCTGAATCTCGTCTTAGTTGAATTTGTCACTAGATGAGTTGATGTTGAAAAGAAATTGAATTCCACAAACCGAGTTGATGTTAATAAAAAATAACTTTTAGCGAGGAAGTTGGGTTTCATGGATTCATGTCCAAAAATTCGTATACCTAAGGTATACCTAAGGTTTAAATGTATTTTTCATAAAGCAAAAATCCTTTTCCAAGCTTTCCCCCAGGTTCAATTGAAAGCAAAAGGATTAAATTTTCTAATTCCAGAAAAAAATACTGTGGAGTATTTCAAATAGAAATTTGAATGATTTTTAGTCGATTCTTCCGAAAAACAAATCGAAACGGCCATTTTTAACTTTTTAGATAAATTTAGACAAAACATTTTTTTCCTTTTTGAAAATCCCGCTAAAATAAAATATACATTTCTAAAATGTTACTTTCGTAAAATTAGCAAATTTAAAGTTAAATTAATCTGTTCTGAAATAAATATCACTTACTTATAGCATAACATTTTTTCGATAAACATTTCTTGATCTCGATGTATTGTTATTTTCACGTCTCCATCGATAATTTGATGGATGAATGTGTTAACAGGTTTAGGATTGTACACCAAAATTGACATAACGGTTTGTTTTTTTGTTTTTTATAATAATTTAAAATATTATAAAAATTTCTTATATTATTGAGTTACCTCTATGTCTTTCATTATTTAATAGCTAAGATAATAATTTTATTAATCATTAATATTATATAAAATTAAAAAATGTTTTCTGTATCCATTATACATCACTATGAGTATTCTTTTCAGTTTTTACTTGTTTATCATTTTTAGGTTCAACAAAATAGTTGTCAGTTACGCAACACTTGGAAGGTGCCTGTGTAAAGACTTGTAAACCCTACATAAAATAAAATTATTATTATTATATTAAAAATTAAAGTGTCTCACTCAGTTATTAATTGTTTAAATTGATAAGTGAGATAATTCTATTATCTCAATTTAATTTTTAATTTAATAACTGGGAGTGAGATAAGATCTTTATATGTCAAGGGGCTTTCCTCAAGGAGGAGACAAGCCTTGAAACGCACAAAAAATATTTTTAACTATGGTAAAAAGTTTCTGTCTATATTTCTGAGATGAGGTATTATGTACATTATTTACATTATTCGGACTATTGTCCTCATCTTTATGGCCATATTTATTACAACGTTTCGGCCATTGTACGCTCCGGCCTTCTTCAGGTAGTTGGAATGTTGAACTGAACCCTTTATTTCGCTCACTGGGGTAGACTGTTCTAGTTCCACGTGCCATGTTTAATGGATGTCAGTTATCAGTTATCTCTTTTAATTTTCGCTTAGTAAATATAGTCTTCTCTTAATAATCTACCCCATACTCTGTTTGGAAGAATTTTAAAACATTTTTTTTAAATTAATGAAAAATGAAAAAAAAAAAAAAGAAAAGAAAAATGCAAGCAATTCTCGTAAACAATTTTATCCATCGAATTTTTTTCTTTCTTCAGATAATTTCCTTAATGTATATTATTTAATTATAAAAGCAAATAAAAGCCTATCTAATTAGATAATTAAATAGTTTTATTGCAGTTTTTATTTTATGATTTGGAGCAGGTTTTTTTGAAAGTTGGCAGTAGTTATGAAAACAAATTGATGATTTATTTTTTTCAAGTTTTTATAAGTTGTTTTATAAATATAAAACAATTTGCGAACTGTTTGAAATTCTAGAAAATTTCATAAAATTAACTTAACGTAACAGATGTAAAAAAAAATATTTTTACCAAGATTTTCTAAAAATAAAAATTTCAAAAATAAATTCATTCATTTTTTAATAAGTCCTAAAAGTTTCATTAAAATCAGACAATTATTTAATTTTTGTAAGAATTTCCGAATTAATAGGTTTTCCCCTGGAAACTGCTACACTAAAATGGCCATTACTACAAGGAGTATAAAAAAACGTGATTTTTTACCCAAATTCAGAACGTGTTAGAAAGAAGGAAAAATAATTTAAATAATTAAAAAATACTTCTCTTAACAGGTTTAAAACAGAGAATGTAGAAATCTAATTCTACAGATTCATTGAATTTAGTCCCATCCGTATAACACAAAGATTGAACAATATCGTTTCCATAAAAAATAAAAATTAATTATAGTGTCAAAAAATAACTATAATAAGATAATTATAACAAATACAATTATCATTAATTCACTCATTCTAGACCATTGAGAATGGACCCCACTTTTCTCTTCTACAGACACAAACACGTGACATTCTCATTACCGGACAAGGTTCACACAGACACGTTGTTAATATGTGCGTCAACAAAAATTTCATCTCCTTTTCTATTTTTAGGCCATAATAGTAACATTTATCTTTAGCGCTCAGCAAAAATTCGAGTTAAGAATTCGGCCGACCGTCTGTAAGGTCTGCGATAGAGAGGACCAGCAGTCAACTTCGGAACCACCTTTCAACCAAAGAACTACCTGCATAAGGCTGTCGAGAACGAACGTCAAGCCGCCACTATTAAAGACCAGATGAATGCTGCCCTCCTTTCACCTACTTCTGTCGTCGACCTACGAACTCAACTGCAGAATCCCTGTATCTACCAACATTTTCCTACTCTGCAAGAACTGTGAGGAAACCTGTAAATGTTTCTAACCATTAATAAAATTCTACTCGCTTAAAGAACTTTTAGGCGCTCAGAGAAATATTTTGAGCAAGCCTTTTTTCTATTATGAACATTTTCTCTTCCCTTAAAAGACTTTTTCTTCTCCCTTTCTTTCTCTCCTAATTGTCCCTTTACCCTTTTTTCTGTATATGTAAATAAAAACTTTCTCTCTTTCTTTCTTTCTTTCTTTCTTTCTTTCGAGCAGGAGTCATTTCTTTATTCGTCCGCGACTAAAAGAAAGAATTTGTCCGCTCTAATGTTGCTGTTTTTATTCGCGTTTTGTCGTAATTTTTTAACCTCAACCCTTGATGCGGGAAAGTCGAGACAAATTTCCCATCAGGCTATGTAGAATGATAACTGGCGCCAGTATCTGTTATAAACGAAAATTTGTTTGTTGCCAACATTTATGGTATCAGTAATAATGGCAGACTCAGTGGGGAAGTCGTCATCCGCCCAATTAATTTCCCGCTTTGTTTTAAGCTGGCGAAGATGGACGTGAACATGGCTGTTGTATCAAGTCTCTTTTTGCACCAGTGTTTAAACGAACGCGCCGCGTCCGCATAGTAAATGTGTGCTTTACATATTTTTTTCATCCGCCAACTATCCCAGGCTGGTCGGGTTTAATTTTTTTTTTTTTTTTTTTTTCATTGGTAATGTCGGAGTTAGCTCCTCCTTAATTCCCTAATTATTCACTAGGGGTCGCTCTCCCCACACTATAAATACTGGGCAACTTCTTGCCTCGTTCTCTTTTTCATTTCTTCATTTCAGCGAACACCTCTACAATGTAAACTCTCACAAAAGATAGCGTTTTCCCAATTGTGGAAGACGCAATGAACATTATACACATACACGTACGTATGAACCTTCACCAAAGAACAAACACACGCACACGCAAATGTCCACACGCACACGCAAATGTTATTGTCTATATCCATTGTAAAATTGTGTTATTTAATACATATATTTGTTTATATATATATCAGTTTTGTTTGTTTTCTTTTCATCTTCGGTTGGACGCAACTTGAGTCCGGCATTGTTCTTGTAGTTGGACCTTCTTCTATCAGGAAATAAATAGCACGTGATCCTAATTCAACAACACTCAAACCCCACGGTCCTCTACAAATTGGTGACTTCCCGACGTGATTTTTCAACTCCTGTTGACAAGACTGTATATATGTATGAACTCACATTTACACACACTTTCCAAACGAGAGCCAGTCAGGAAAAACATTGAAAAACTAATACGCATGCCAGACACTATTAACCAAAAAACAACTTTTATACTGCAACAAAATTTGTGATTAGACCAGATGAAACTGCAAAATCACAATTTTAATTCTATACAAAACACATTTTCTCTGGCGCGGCAAATAGAATTTTTCTACAATGCGTGGAAAGTCTTAATCGCCACTAGAATGATTATTACTACTATGACATGAGCAATACAACACATCTTCTCCCCCTGGTCTATTTGCTTGACCCTTTCTTTCTAGCGGTGACGTTTGACCTAATTTCACCCAGCAGACATTCATAACATATATTCAACACCACGTACGACATTTCACACCACTACTTATCAACATTTCAACATGGCTTACCATGCCTTTAATGTACAGAAGTTTTCTGTACTGAAGAGATTAAGTGTGAAACATTCTTCGGACCGACCCACTGGCTTGAATTAAATTCTGCGTGACGCAATCTTCAGACGACCCACTGTCCGGAAATTCATTCTACGAGACACAATTTTCACATAAATATTGCTGACGATGTATACTAAATATTACTTATAATATAGTATGAACCTTCGCCAAAGAACAAACACAAATGTCCACACACACGCAAATGTTATTGTAAAATTGTGTTGTTTAATACATATATTTGTTTATATATATATCGATCTTGTTTGTTTTCTTTTCATCTTCGGTTGGACGCAACTTGAGTCCGGCATTGTTCTTGTAGTTGGACCTTCTTCTATCAGGAAATAAATAGCACATGTTCCTAATTCAACAACACTCAAACCCCACGGTCCTCTACACTAACATAGGGCCTTATTGAACCTGATAACGCCTGTAAATATTTGTGCAACACTATTTCGTTACTTATCTCTAATCTTGTTGCAAGTGACAACATTTCCTGAAGGTAAATTGATGATCGACCTGTAATAACAGAGGTGAACATTAATTTATCAAGCACTTCTGGATTTATTTGTCCATGCGTTTCTATAAGAGTTTTTTTTTTTTTTAACTCATCGTAGTTATGAGTAGATGTGTAGATGTGTGCTTCGTTTTTTGTTTTTTTTTTGGGGGGGGGGATATGGTGACTATTAAAATGTGTGTATGCTGTTTTTTGTTTTTTTTAGTCGTGGTCACCAAATATGTAGTTGGTTTATATACGCGTCGGTGGTCACCAAATATGGTGTCTGTGGATATATAACATTGACTTCATTTACAAAGTGAATGAATATCCGTCAACGTAAACATATAAAAAAAGTTCAGATAAAACACAAAAGTCTCCGTATAAAACACTTGATATATATATATATATATATATATATATATATATAATTATTTATTTTAAAATGTGATTCCAACTCGCTACATAAGAGGTCTCATGTTTCAAAACAAGAGCCGAAAACTTCAAAATAATATTTGAAATAATAACAAAAATACTAAGGAACTTTGGATTATTTACCAAACCAGTTTCTTCCCTATTTTCTACAACATTTTCATATATATATATATATATATATATATATATATATATATATATATATATATATATTTGTTAATACAAAATATTCATGTATTTTCTCACAAAAGATTAATTATAATTTTTGTACTTATTTGTTTGAATTTGTCACGAGCACGAAAATCGTGCGTCCACTTTACTTTGACTGAAGATAAAAGAGGCTATTTAATTTATACGCTTAACTATGTTCTCGTCAGGTCATATCACTGATTTTAATTGTTGTGATTATCTATAATTAGCCAAGGGTAGGTAACTTTTTGCCTCTCACAACTGGCTCTCGTTTCTCCAAGACTACATAACATCCAGATAACAATTCTCGTTTTGTTGTTTCTACGCCTTGCTGTTTCTCATTTTTACGAGTATTTTGTATATATAAATGTTGGTGGGTATAATTATCTACTCAGATTTTTCCAGTTTTCAAGCTTGTAATCAGTGATGGTTTTTTGTGTGAATAATAATTGTATATTTTGTGGGAACCCAAACCACAAATAAAATAAACAAACATGTGGTGAAAATATGTGGTGAAAGTGAATGATCTCATTTAGACATATGGCCACGTGCCTAGGCTCACGTCACGTGGTGTATTTGTATAAATAGCAGCGCGCTTTCAAAAAATCTTTCGCTTTTTCCATATTTCTGTTCCCTGAACAGCTGCTACCCAGGATGTAAGAAATTTTGTCACAACTGTCAAGAACTTACAATCATTAATACATACACTCACACACTTGTAGTGCGTGTGAAATAAAATAACCGCCTTCCAATTTGGAGGACTGTGAAGAAGGAAAGGAATTTGTGAGCCTATATGAAATTTTCTTTGCAACACTGAAAAACCAGCCTTCACAGAAATTCATCGATATAATAAAAATAATAATAATAATAACAACAAGCCTATGTGAATTTTTTTGAACCAATGAAAACCTTGCCGTCACAAAAAATTAACTGGTCAGCTAAGAAAAAAAATAGAAGCGAGCTTACGCGAAATTCTTTTTATATAAAATGAGGAAAAAATTAATTTAATAAGAGAAGAGTGTCAGAAGTCATATGAAAGGTTTCGTTTCTGTTCATCGCGACGAGCGTTGAAGTTCTCGCCAGTGTAAAATTACTTGCCACTTATATCATCAGCCTCTAACCAGCTCACGGGACTTCAAAGAATTTTCTCCCAACAATCCAAGAAAGCTAAATATTTCAAATGATCTCTTCGTCTACTTTTGAATGTATGCAATCATATATCCCTTCTGTGAGCAACGAACATTTTTACCTTTGTCTTAACCATTTTTAATATTATTTTCTATCAGATCATTTAATGTGTTGTATGAACATTTCTCCAAAACTAAGGATTTTTAGAATTTTGATTTATTTTCCAGAAACAAGCTACTGACACTATTTCAAGCATGTTATTTCGAAAATAAATCGCTTGTTTTGTTAAAATTATGCGTATGTTTCCTCGTTATTTTTATCCTTCATTAATCTTTTTGGCGTGAGTAAATCAACTATTTATTTTAACTCCTAAGCCCGACGCCACAATGATTTGGTGACCCTTGCCGTGCGAGGAAATATAACTATTCTTACTGTGACAATGAACAGGAGATGAATCAACCATTCTCGGAGGGTGACAAATTGATTGCATGGTTCTCAATTATGGCGGAACAGCTTAACATTATGAGGATAAGGACACCCATACAGCAATTTTATCATATGTTGGCTGCATTACCTCCGGAGATAGTGTGCAGGTTACAATCTACCATTTTACATTCGGAAGATTACAGCAAACTTAAAGAAGCTGTCGAAACGTTGCATGAGAAATCGAAATCAAATACTTGACAAATTAATGTTTTCTCAAACACTCACAGGCAAACCACATGTTTATTTAAATGAACTGAAGGCGTAAACAACAAAAGGAGTAAGCAGTGACATCATACGATATAAATTTATACACGCAATGCCGATTTACATAAGACCGGTCCTGGCAACACAAACTGATTTAGAAACGGAAAGACTTGGGAAGATGGCTGACAACCTACTATAAGCAAAGCCACAGTCTCGTTCAACTGGTTCATCAAAAAAAAAAAAAAAAAAGACTGTCGTAGTAGGAATTACAAATTCTAATCTACTGTAAAACGGTATCATCACGACCAGAAGCTAAAAATATTCCAGACGCTCATCTACTATGAACAACGTGCGAGATCATTGTGTATATAACCGAATAAAGGGAATATGAAACTAGAACCGTCCTCAAGACCATCTTCACTATCAGGTGACGAGAAAGCGGGGGCTGATGGCTTTCAGCTTCCCGCCACTTCTGGAAGTAATCATACAATTAGGGGCTCAGAAACTTACATTCGTTGGGAATACAGGGGTTGCTATATCAATTATTTCAAAGGTGTACCTGACAAGCACAGTCCTATATCCTATGAATTTCTCTCTTGTTTCTGCTAACAATGTACAAATAAATTGCTCCGGGCATACTGTGCAAACCTTAGCAATAAAAAAAAAATTTGGACAAATTTCACATGGACATTTATTATGGCTAACACTACGTAGCCACTTTTGGAATATGACTTCCTAAGTCACTATGGACTAACTGAATTGTAAAAATAACAAGTTGATCGATACAATTACCAATAGGACAAGTGACGCCAAGCTGTCAAATTGTGTTTTACACGTTTCAATCCACGAGGATGAAAATACAAAGGGAACCTTATAAAAAATTATGGAAAGATACCCTAATCTGATATCCGCGCATCGGCACCCTAAAGCAAAAAAAAATCAAAAGTATTTCACTGAATTGAAACAGGGAGCATTTCTCTTGTATTTACAAAAATGTGGCAGCTGTCGAAGTAGAAGTCTGATGTAGCCAAGGAAGAATTTAAAAAGCAAGTTGGTAGAGTTCGGCACTCCACATGGTGCCGAAATCGAATATCACATACCGGCCAGTGGGCGACTCCAGACAGCGAAATAGCATTACGAAACTGAATCACTACCCCATACGCAATATCAACTAACTAGAGACGGAATTACATGGAAAAAAATATTTTCTAAAATCGATCTGTCCACAACATATCACCAGATACTAGTTCAACTTGATCATATATATAAAATTGCTATATTGACAGAACAAAGTTTATTTGAATATGTCTACATGCCTTTTGGGCTGCGGGACGCTTCAGGTACCTTCCAAAGGATGACGGGTGACATTTTCCGAGACTTTGAGTGTACATTTATGTATATTGATGACATTCTAATATACTCTGATGATGAGGATTCTCATTCTCAACATCTGGTCTAAGTATTTCGAAAGGTGAACGAGTACAATCTCAAAATTTCAATTCAAAATATATTTCGGTGCAACAGAACTTGAACTTCTTGGAATTTAATATTTCGAAGGAATGAATTACACCCAGCGCTAATAAGCTTCAGAATTGAATAATTTTCCTTCTCCCAATGATTCAACGACATTGTGACGATTTATTGGAATGGTCAATTATTACAGAAAATTAATACCAAAAATAAGTGTTTTAATGTTTCCACTCACAGAATGTATCCGTTTGAATCCTAATGCAAAACAATTGACTTTAATCGCGGAAGAATTAACTTCTTTCCAAACTTTGAACTTTCCAGATGCGAACGTTAAAAATTATCAAATTATGCGGTAGGCGCCGCTTTACATCAAATGATAAACGAACAACATGTTCCCATTGGTTTTTTAAGTAATTGGCTACTTCAATAATTAAAAGTGTAAGGTTTCTTACAGGAACATTTTATAGTATATGAAACAATGGTGGTGAAAAAGAGTACGTGAAAAACAGACCAATTGATTTGCAATGTAAGATAACATTTATTAAAATTTAAAATTAACAAAAGGAAAGTTTAAAACAAGCGTTTCTTTTGTTGGAAGTAAATTGCATACACAACGAAATGTTCATGAATATATTCGAGTGATAATTACTGCGTTGGTGTGTTTTAGTGTAAAGCGACACAGCCCTTTTAGCCTCAGCGTGGAAAGTTGATGTCACCATTTCGACAGAGGAAAACCCGGAAGAGAAAGTTACTTTAGGGTTCACGTGTTTTTTTTTATTTGAGCTGCTGCTGATACAAGTTTTATTTAGAGCTGCTACTGCTACTATGATTAAGGGCTGCTATTGATGTTATGTTTAAGGGTTACTACTGATAGTAAAATCACTGCAGTTGCTTCTTTAGAAAGTTATCATAGACCCAAGAGATATTCCACATTCGATCGTGAGCTGCTCGCTGCATATCGAGCGTTGTTGCACTTTGAACACCTCATAGAAGTTAGGGATACACTTTTCCTAATGGATCATAAACCTCTTTATTTGCCGTTGAAGTCCCTCAGACATCAGCGCCATTTGAGCTTTATAAATGAATACATTACAGTCGTTTCTCATATAAAAGGGCATAAAATATCGTTGCTGACTGTTTATGAACCCCGTAACAATAGATCTTTGTGACCTATAAGAAATTATCAATCATCAAAATTTCGATGAAATTGAAACCTTACTACACAAGTAAAAACCAAGTTATAATGTGTGATATATCGCTATCGTTTCCGAGACCTTTTGTACCAAAGAAGCTCAGGAAATCTGTATCTATCACCTATGATTGACCGAGGCTACTAGATGGATAGAGGCAACCCCTTTAGAGGAAATAACTGCACAGAACGTCTCTACGACATAAGTAGCCAATACCCTTACATATCACCGATAGAGGTAGTCAGTTTGAGTAGAAGTTGTTTTCAGAGCTATCAAAGATCATAGGCTTTCGTAGACTAAGAACAACTTCGCACCATCCTCAGACGAACAGATTGATTGAACGCGCACACGCAACACTAAAAACAGCAATAATTTCAAGGAAGAATTATGGCTAATAGCCATAATTCTCCTAAGACCTAAACTATAAATCTGTATGGCTTAGGACTGACAAAGTTCAGAGATGTCTGGAAGTACCGTACATAGGTCAATATAAAATACTTAACCGCAATATGTACTTTACTATTACGACTGCAGATGCGAATATCATTGCTTCCACAGACAGATTGATACCAACAGTTGTCTCAAAAACGGTGAAAATACCTAATATAATATAAAGCAATACCATCACGAAAAGATACCTCGCCAGATATCAACAGAACTATGGAGTCAAGACAGCAAAACACAACGAGAATTAAGTCTGGCAGATCAGTTACTTGGAAAAGAGAATACATACCACTACTATTAATGTACTAAAGGACTCCGTCAAATTGGGGAAGGGAAGTGTTGTAGCCAGTGTGAAATAACAATAACTCCCTTCACCCACTCCCTTCAAATTCGGAGGATGAGGAAGGAGGACAAAAATTCGCCTGCCTATGTGAAATTTCCTTTGGACCAATGAAATTGCTCTCACAGTAATGAACCGGTGAGCTGAGAAGAAGGAATTCTCGATCTTATGGGAAATTATTTTGGACCAATGAAAATCTTGCCTTCACAGAAATTAGCCGAGAAGAAGAAAAAAAGAAACTAGTGAACTTACGCGAAATTCTTTTTGATATAAAATGAGGAAAAAATTAATTTGATAAGAGAATGTCGGAAATGGTTTCGTTTCTGTTCATTGCGACGTTGCGTTGAAGTTCTCGCCAGTGTAAAATTACTCGCCAGTTTTATTATCAGCCTCTAACCAGTACACTGTCCCAGCAATCCAAGAAAGCTAAATATTTCAAATGATCTCTCTTCACCTACTTTTGAACGTTGCAAACCATATATCTCTTCTGTGAACAACGAACTCTCTTACCTTTTTCTTAAACATTTTTTAATATTATTAGTTAGATCAATTAATCTGTTGTATAAACGTTTCCTCTTCATGACAATACATTAAAAGTACGAACTTTAACAATTTTCATTTATTTTCCGGAAACAAGCTACTGAGACTACTTCAAGCGTGTAAATTCGTGAATAAATTCCTTATTTTGTTTTGTTCAAATTACTCGTGTGTTTCCTCGTCATTTTCATCCTTCATTAATCTTCTTGGCGTGGGTAAATCAACTGTTCTTTTTAACCCCTAAACCCCACGTCACTATATATTCACTGATTGCGAAAGTTTTTGCTTGTCAAAGCTAAATAAACATATCGATTTATAAAGATTTTCCTACGTGTTCTTTATTTAATCATTCTGTCGGATTTAATCCACATCTTCAATGTGTGTTGTGGTGTATTGTGATTTCTGCTGGGGTTAGCAATATAGCAATTATACGACGACAGCCCCGTCTCGATTAGACCATTTTTATTGTTAGTTTATTGTCATTGTATAGTGGTATGTTGATATGGCCCAGTCGTTAATAATGGAATTCAGCAAATGTTGTCTTAATCGGCAACAGTTATTTTCACCCAAGCTTTTTAGGATCCTTTGAATGATAATTCAATTAATTTATTATATGTTCAAACCATTTCAGCCTTCATTCTTTCTTGAAGCTTTTATTTTAGTTTTACTTTCAAGCTCAATAGATAAAATTTAATATTTTCAATAAGCAAAATACTATCCTTTGTTTCAAACCGAATTTCAATAAACTGAAACGATTTTTAATCGCTAAAATTGGTCATACTGACAAATCTGTCAATACAACATAATTTTCATTTTGTGCGCCTATAAAGGCATGATAATAATTTCAGATAGGAAAACATATTATAGAAAAATGGAAAAACATTACAGTTTGGGAAAAAGCAAGTATTTTGAAAATGACAAAAAGAGAAAACAATACAAGAGGGCAGCAAAAAAGCAAAGGTTCCACAAGCCTTTGAGGAAAAAAAACTAAAGGACCTACTTTTATTGCCCGCGAGCGCCTCTGTGACATACTGTCATTTTTTAAGTCCCTTTTTAACTTCACACAGTTCGTGCTTGGGAAAATTTCTTAGAATTCTTTTCGTTCTTCGCTGTCCAAGAACAGGAGAATTTTCTCTTGAACTTTTTGTCTCTCTGCGGCTGGCCGATAACTGTAGCCTTCTTGGATGTTCTCTTTTGATGTCAAATGTCTTCTTTGATGTCGGCGACCCGCCTTGCCCCTTGTTAATTGTCAAAAGTTTTCTCCTCGTCTCTACTGACCTATTTATTTAAAAAAATTAGGCTCACACCTGCCCCACTATTCAGGATGATACTAAACTAGAGCTTCAGATCACGTCTCTCATTGTCAGTACGTACGAAAAAATAATTTACCATGAACTGGAAGTGGATCCTTCACAAATTTTGGCGGGTTTCATCCACTCAGCAGAAAGGCCATAAAAATGCAGCAATCTTTGCACAAACCGTCTGGACTTCATAAAAATACACTTCTCTCAAAAAACGTTTATTAAAAAACTACCTAGACAATTAAATATTTATATAAGTCTAACATTTTTAAAATAGTAAAATATAATTTTATAAATATTTTATTGAATTTTAAGTATGATACGAAGACGCTTGTTGAGAAAATTTTAGAAGACTACCAATAAATTTTATATTTACTATAGTTAATTGCTCTTACATTTTTCTGATAATATCGTATATGGACGTCCGTATTTACAAAAATCTGCAGATCTTTACACAAAAAAAATACATTCAAAATTATTTTTAAAATACTGGGGTCACTGAATTGTAGTAAGTTTTTCCATTTATGATTAGTAAATGTAATTTTTACTTAATAACAATATCACCTAACCAGTACAAATTAAAAGAGAAATTTAAAAGATTTAAAATTTTATAAATTATTCTAATTAAAATTTAAAAACAATGAAAACAATTCTTGTAAAAATTAATTATTCACCGAAAAAATGTTTTTCTTAACACAGTAGTGTCTATAATATGTCTTATTCATAAAAGCAATTAAAAGCTTCTTTTTATTTTATTTTTTTTATTTTTATTTTTTTTTTTTTTGCTTTGGTGGTTTTTTTGGTTGTTTTTTTTTTTTTTTTGTAAATAAACAATGTCTTAATTGCATTTTTATTCTGTGATTCAAAGCAGATTTTCTGTAACTGGAGTCCTGTTTGATAAGAAAAAGTTATGACTTAAATTCTCCACGGATTTGTCCTTAAAACAATGTTTAAGGACAAGACCGAATGGATTTTTGGGAAAGACGGCTGGGAAAAATATTTTTACCAAGATTTTCTAAAAAAAAACATTTCTAAAATAATTCATTAATTTGTGAGTAACTTCTAAAAGTTTTATGAAAACCTGACAATTATCTGATTTTTTAAACAATTTCCAAATTAATGTGTTTTTCAATACAAAAAAAAAGACTTAAATTTTCCATAATGGTCACCCGTTGATGCAAGAAAAACATTTTTTTTAACAAAAATTTCGATCAAGAATATGTTGGTCTTTCCTCCTAATAAGCAACATGAAGATTTTGACGATAAAATTTTGTTTTATTAATTCTGGGGCATTTTTTTTTTCATCATATATGCTCATTTTTTTTTTTTTTTTTTTTTTTTCAAATCTTTGGAAGTACCCACAACCCACTTTTAGAGAAAAAACATACTGTAGAAAACAGTTTGAAATCTTTACTGATTTCAGTGTATCTTTATGTATAAGCTTTTAACTGAAATATAAACTTTGAAGTTATAAAAACACAAGGCCACTTGATGATGAGCACTGAACTTGCTCTTTGTAATTGGCAGTTTTATTTACACTAACTCCTCTTTACTACAAGTTTTATAAGCTGAGACAGCCGATGGTGTGCTTGCCAAGGGAGATCACTCCCAAATATACTGTAAGAGGTATTTCCCTTACGAAAAGTGATGCAAGATATTTTGGGAATAGTGGCGAAGGCTATATTGCTATCTACTGCTGGAAAGTTTGAACCAGCGGCATACGTCGACTTTGGACAACGTCTACAAATTATAAAATTACAGTCATTTACTTTGTTTTTTATTGCAAACAAAAAGATAGCAAACAACAACAAAAGCATCAACAAAATAAGATGCAAAAAATACTTAAATTAATTAAATAAAATAAAAATAATTTTAAAAAAGTAAAAACTATTCGTAAATAATAATTTTTAAATAGACACTAAAAACAAAACAAAAACTTCCCTAACAGTAACAGACAGGTTGAATACATTGAATCAAAGCAAATGTTAATTTAACCATGAAGTGAATTGCTAAAAAGTGGAATGTGATGAAAAACGACACAACAAAACAAAATGAAGACTAGAGTAAGACGCATAAGTGAAACAATGAACTCGTCGCGGCTGTCATTAACCGCTCCTTAGAAAAACGACCATGACCTTCACAACCCCTGATCTCGCAGATTTAAGTCAAGCAGCAGGCGAGAAACTGGACGACTGGCCAATATGGCGAACTCCAAAACCGTACCTCGTGAGCATCGGATTAGGCAGCGCTTTCCAAACATCAAACAACATGGGAAGTAATTTTATATCTACAGTTTTCTACTCCCTCTAGCCAGGGAGTACTTGAACAAATCATTCCACATAGCCCCTTTTTTCGTCCAAATCCGACAAGCTAAGTTAGCAATAAGCCAGTTGAAGACCAGCCTCCCCCCATTCCAATTCTGCACTTGTGGCACATTTGTACTTTTAGTTTTGTAAAATACCCGAGCTGCTCGGCCTGGGGGCCTGGATCAAAGTGTAGTACACTACCTTTGTGAGCTTTCGGTGCTTTGTCGAGGGAATACTCTTCGGCGTGATCCCGTTTCCGCGGTCGATCCGCCCTGGAAGACGTATCACCTCTCTGACCAGCTTCGTCAAGTGTTAAACTTCGGCGAGATCCCGTCTCCGCGGTTGATCCGCCCTGGAAGTCGTATCATTATTCTGACTCGGCCCTGTTTAGGGTCTCCGCCTTCGTCAAGTGCTACACTTCGGCGCGATCCCGCCTATGTGGTTGATCCGCCTTGGAAGTTATGTCACTAAATCTGACTCGGCCCTGTTTAGGGACTTCGTCAAGTGCTACACTTCGGCGCGATAGTCGTATCACTACACCGACTTGGCCCTGTTTAGGGATTCGTCCTAACCGACCCGACGAATCTTCGTTCGTCATCAGTCAACCAGCTGCTGTCCCCGACAAATCTCCCATCCGGCAGTCGACCAGCTACCACCGCCGAATAACCCAACACTCGTTTCACCGATACCACCGAATCAACTTCCCTGAAGGAAACCAGTCATACCGGACCCAACACCGATACCAACATATTCCTCCAGAGTACACTCTTGTACATTTTGGATAAATAAAATCGACGTTTATTGTTCCAAAACATCTGCCTTTGTCCCCTCATTGTCTTAGCTGTTCACACCTTTCTTCGTAAAGCTTGCGGGGGCAACATCCTTATCGGCCCCGCAACAAACGTACCTAGTCATTATAAAAAAAGTTCTTTTTCTTTACTGTCTCTTGTATTTATGTCTTCTTTTCCTCTTTTTTTTTTTTTTTTTTTTTTAGATTTCTTTTCTCTCTTTCTTTTTCTTTTTGTATGTCTCTTTTTGAGGTATTTTCTTTCTTTTTCCTTTCGTCTGGTCTTGAATTTTCTTTGAGGTCTTTCCTCGCTTTCTCTTTTCGTATAAGCGTCTTCTTTGGGGTCTTTACTCTCTTTCTTTTTCCTTTCGTCGGGTATTGAATTCCCTTGATGTCTTTCCTTTCTTCTTTCATATAAGCATCTCTTTTTGATTTTTTCTTTTTTCTTTCTTTTTCCTTTCGTCTGGTCTTGGATTTCCTTTGCAGACTTTCCTTTCTTCCTCCTTTCGCATACGTGTCTCCTTTGAGGTGCTTTCTCTCTTTCTTTCTCTTTTTGTCTGGTTTTGAATTTCCCTTGAGGTCTTTCCTCTCTTTCTCTTTTCATATAAGTGTCTCTTTTTGAGATCTTTTCTCGCTTCCTTTTTCTTTTCGACTTGGTCGAGGGGCTTCGGTGACGAATAAATTGAAGCTGTCTTCTTTCTCTTGGCTTTCACGAAAATACATATCTTTCTTTCGTCTTGATGTAGCAGCATTTCTCGTACGCTGAAGTTTGTTTCCTTGAATCCAAATACTTCTTTGGCGTATCCAAATCTATAGCTGATTATCGCTCTTTTTTAACCGATGGTCCGTTCAGTTCGAAAAGGGCCCTTTTCGCATGACCAATTTTATAACTGATTATCGCCTTCATAGCCGTCTGCCCGTTCCATCGAAGATGGACTCACTTTCGCATACCCAAATCTGTATCTGCCTATTGCAGTCATAGCTGACTCGTCCTTCCAGCTCGAAGGCTTGGACAGGGACTTTTTTCACATAACCATCACAGGACCATCGCATCTATAACGGACACGTCCGTCCAGCCCGAAGGCTTGGACAGGGATTAACTTTTCGTTTCGCTGTTCGTTTGGATTTTTTTGGGGGGGAGGGGGTCATTTTTTTTCATCATGTGTTCTTTGATTTCCAAATTGGAATATTTTCTTGTGTGAGGGAAAAAACACTTTCTCTCACTAACACTTTCTCTCACCTGCAGGGTTACATAGAGTTTAGTGTGGTTTCCCCATCAGGGATCCATCCCGGCTAAATCATGTTGTCAACACGTGATTAAAAGAGAAAGAAAATGTACAGTCTGGTTAACAATCTGTCAACATTCCACTTCTATCCTCATCTCTTTGCGTTTCTATTTTTACGCTTTCTGTGAGTACAGACCTTTTTATTTAAAGTGCTTCTAAAATATAAGCGTTGATATAGCTTTCAGAAATAAATTTAGATGAAGGTTCGGTTCGTAACACTACTTAATTCTACAGGAGTTAGTAACCACTTGTTTCCCTCCATACATGATCAACTGGCCAGATTTCATTGTCTCATCTGTAATTATGACATAATAATGTTCCCCCAACCTTAGTTTTAAGGATTAACTGGTTTCTTTTTGTATCATTTGCTACAACTGCAAGGGAATATAATACACGCAGTTCGTGGCCATGTTCTCTTCTGTGCTAGGCTTGACTCAGTAAAGAGTTCTGCATAGGGTAGAGCTGCTTCTGACTATTGTGCTCATATTGTAATTGTATGGATCACGAATCTTCTGAATCCTTGTTAGTTTTCTCAGTCTGCTTGTAGAATTAGATTTCTACATTCTCTGTTTTAAAACTTGTTAAAAAAGGATCACAGCTAAGTATTCTCAGTTTGTGCTGAACCCATTAAAATCGGCTCCAGAGTCCAGTACGAAACAATGTGATTGGTCTATAAATAATAATATCGTGTTTCTGCCTACGTCCACACGGTTGACCTCGAGTTGACCTGTTCAGAGTTCAAGGTGTCAAAAATTGGTAAACATTCTCTCGAGCCTCTCACGTGATCGAGGAAATTAATAAATATGAAACTTCGACACGACTTAGTGAGTCATCACACGAATCCATGAAACCCATCTTCCTTGCTAAAAGTTAGTTTTTACTAACATCAACCCGACTTGTGTAATTCAATTTCTTTTCAACATCAACTCATCTATTGACCAATTCAACCAAGACGAGATTGATAAACTAACTCACTCAATACCTTAACATAAAGGAAATCGTAACTATATCAGTCAAAGCGAGACAACTCTACAGTAAGTCAAGCAATCTATTTCATTCAATTTCACCATCAACATAAACTATTTAATTCCTTAGCAGATCTATAGCATAACACCATTTATATTACCTTTGATCACACAACCAAGAACTCTAAAGTGTTTTAAACAATTTTATTATATCGTGTGTACTTTTTGTTATATAAAAATATTTTCTGTTAAAACAAATATCTGCATATTTGATTATTTCACTTGTTGTTGTTGTCTTTGTTGCGTTTGATTTTAGTAAAATTAGTAGAAGGTTAGTTTAATTTGTATTTTGACATTGATACAGATTGGCTAACCCACTACATGCTGCAAACATAACATGAGCGTTTGTAAGCAGACAGAAGAGTCGTGAAAAAGGAGGGTTCAGAATACACTGAAGAACACGGGGGGGGGTTATAATAACAAAGATGAGAACATTAGTCCGACTATAAATAATGAAAACAAATCGTGCGCCAAAATATTTTAAGATATATAACCAGAACTTGTATTTTTGATTTTGTAATTAATTTTAAATAAATTTAGAGATAACTTTTGTATTTTATATTTTTCTTAAAACTTAGAGTTAGTTACTGCTGAGAATAGTTAGCTTTGTCTAAGGTGCAAATGTCTGAAACCAGCTCTGAGAATAATCCTTACTCTCACACTGAAATTAAAATTGACATTCAGTCAGTTAGGTACCATGCGTGATACACGCTTAGGTGAGATTTTTTCCCGCAATAAGTTGCCATTTCTTTCTTCGGTAGATCAGTTGCCATCCAACCCGGTATGTCCTACTATTAACTCATAGCTGGGGTGGGGGGAGAAGAAGAAGATTAATACCTTTCCCAAGAGTATTAGCACGTAAGTGAATGCAATGGATTCGACTGGAATTCGAACTCAGCTCTCCGATTCCTCAATCCAAACCGTTATCCATTACTCCAAAAACCATTCCTACCTTGGTTTTACTTCTCATCTTTTTTTCCTTACACTTACAGTGAGTGGGAAGCTAATGGATTTAATATTTATCCAATGGCTACAAAAAATGTGGTATATAGCCAGATCTTTTTTTCCGGAAATACTATTAAATTTGATCACTCTTGATAATTAATATCAACTTTTTTTTTTTAGATTTTATAGAAGTTCATATGGTGGGGGGGGCAGTTTACTATGTAAATTCATTCAAAACAATTTAAATCTGATGTGGGCGTCCCAGAAATAATGTGTTTGTCAAGGAATTAGTGTGGAGATGTCACCAAAGGGTTTAGTGGTGGTTATCTTCGAATAATGTCCTTATCCAAACACCAATTTATGGCCTTTATAAAAATGGAAGCAAAGATAATTAATAATTAATACAAAGATATATATTGCATGTACTGATAAAATCTCTCTCAAAATAAAATATAGAATAATATAAAGTAAAAGTGTTCGTAAGTTCCTATCAGAAAGTTCTCGTGTTGAAAGTATTTAAATCGTTAGAAAGAAAGAAAGTCTTTGTTAATGTGCACGTAAGTATTTCTTGACAGTAAGTAGTAGTAATACGTTTGACTTTTTGTGGGATTTTATTTTAGGTATTCTATCACTAGTATACCGAAACTAAATTACTTAGAATTTTTGAAATAGAAAAAATTGAAGTTGGTAATCTGGATTTCTTTTTCATATCGATAAAGCTAAAAAAACACTACGGATTATGAATTTCGAAACATTTCTTTTTCTTTTTAGTAAAAAAAACCACATCGTATGAAAAAAAATGAAAATATTTGTTTTGGCTTTTTAGGGGTATATGACATTATCATAAAATTAAAAAAAAAACAACTTTTTTTTGGTATTCGTAATCTGGGGTGCTAACTCGATGAAAACAAAATTGAAAAGATTAATAATTATTTCTGATCAAAAAAATTGTTTTGAAGTAAGTGAAAGTTTTAGTCAAGTTAGTAAAAACTCAAAAAGTAAAAGTTTCTTTTTTTCTGTCTCGAGACCACAATTGTTGAATACACAATGAGAATCGAATTTAGTGTTATACTGTTTCATAGGGACCAGTTTGTTGACCATTACATCTATTTTTTAAATAATTTTTAACGTCATATGTACAAAATGCCTACATGAACTGAACAATCGAACATTCAGGTAGCCACGTGGTTGAAAAATAAAGGAAATTCAATAACATATTGTACCGGATGTTTATCAAGTTTCCTAACGCATGCGCACAGAGCTTGCAAACCTTAAACATCCGGACGAAGAGAAACTGTCCAAAGCCGAGTGTTTACTTATTATTTGCATTCATTTGTTATTATTTGTAATGAATTGATGTCAATATAAGGAGAAAATTAATTACTTAATCTTTTACCTAAATGTCTTTTTCTTGCATCCCAGTTTTCTGAGGGATAATAGATGAAGCGTGAAAGAATAAAATTAACAATGTCGACGTCATTGAAAAAAAGGTAAAAAAACGATATTATTTTTGTTAAAACCAAATTTTAAATTGGATTTAAAAATTAATGTAACTGTCTTGTTAAACAATATTATGGAAGTTTTATATTTTAAAGTTTTGATTATTAGAATTTAGAATCAAAAAAGAAAACTTTAATTTTTTTCCGTTAAACAAATACAAAATACCTGAAAGTGTTTTGTTTGTTAATGAACACGTTTTTTTTTTTTTAAATTTAATTTTTATATAAAAATTTTTAAAAAATACCGTTTTTAGTTTTTGAAGTTTTTACGCTATGAAATTACATTCTCTTCGTAAACTTCTTCGTATAATTTTTGACAGTGGTTACCATTGGTTTCACCTTTCAAAATGTTTTTACAGAAATAAAAACAAAAAATTGAAAATGCAGACGAAAATGTTATTAAAATTCAAAAGCACTTTAAAAACAGTATTTTTGTGGTCGAAAAATCATTTGTTTTCAAAACTTTTCATTTACCTTTTTTTTTTTTAATTTTTATTTTTTAGCTTTTTTGTCCACCTGAATTAAACAGTTTGTTTTTGTGTTTTTTGCTCATTTTGGAGTTATACAAACTTTTTTTTACTTTACTTTACCTAGTGTCGAAAAACACTTTCAATTCAAATGAAACTCACTTATATTGTGTGTGTTTACCAGTAATTGTTTTTCTAAAATATGTTTTTAAGTGCATGTCTTCACCTTTATTTTATTTTTGTACTGATGTAAAGCTGAAATCTATTTTAAAAAAGTAAATATTGAAACCTGTAAAATTTAAACTTTCCCTTTCTCATTTTTACTTTTAGTTTTAATTTAAGAATGTTGATTTTTAAACTTTTCTATTTTTAGATTTATTTAAATTTTAGTTTCTGTTTGGAGCTGAATTTTCGTTGAACAATATTTATTTAGAATCCAAAAACACCAACCTTCAATGCCAACAAAAATTTCAGATATGAATAAAAAAAATAATTAAAACTATTTTCAAATTAGAATTGTGCGTTACAAAATTTTAAAAAATGTATTTGTCGATACAAAAGTAAAAAAAAAAAAAAAAAGTCCAAATCAGTTGTGCATGTTAAAAAGAAATTGAATGATTTTTTTTAAAAATTAACATCTTTTTTAAAATAATTAATTTTTCTCCTAGTCTGATTTTAAAATAGATTTTATTTTTGTGCTGTCAAAAAAATCATTTTTTCTTTTCGTAAAGTTTTTTGATGAATCTTTAACTCCTGAGGTGTCAGCATAAAGAATTCCTGAGTGAAATTATTTAAGAAAAAGGGTGGTTTGGTTTTGTTTTGTTTGATCAAAAAAAAAATGTTGAGTTGAAAACCGAACGATTTTTTTTTTCGATAAGATGAGGGAATTGTGTAGTTTATTGATTTATTGATAAAGTATTTAAAATAAAATGTCACCCTCTCTGGAAACCTGGAGAACACAACAGCGAAAATTTCATTTGAAATCAAAATGAAAATTGACTTCGAATAAACAAAATAAAATCATTAACAATGGCTTGTGAGATTAGTACAGTTACTTAACTACTGCTCTTTATAATTAGTGTGTGCTTGTAAGTCTTTGAGGTCAATAAAATGACTTATTGCTATAAAAAGCCAAGGAGTACACTACACAAGATAGAAAAAAATGAAACTTTGTGAGGAACTAAAAAAAAAGAAAAAAAGAGCTCTTATACACTGGCCAATTGAATTTGAAAACATCCAAAAACTGATGACAAAATTTAGCTTCATTCAACTCACTGTATTAGCAAACTATTACTGCCGTAGTGAGTTCAAGCCTCAATAATAGAAAGCCTACACCCGTGCTAAATAGCAAATAATAATCATATCGTATGATGACACTATCCAAAGGTCAAAGCTTTTTTGTGATGACAATTGAATAAACTCAAAAGTTTTTATTGTGAACTGGAGCAAAAAATGACACTTTTTTGTACTTTGATTACAATCGCTATTCAGTCTTATTGCCTTGATTTTTTTAGCCTTAAAAATTAAATAAACCAAAGTTCAGTTACGACTTGCGTGTATTTGAGTAATTTTTACTAGCCTGCTGACCTTTAGGCAGACTTTTAGGCTAGAGCTCCTGCGGTGGACTTTTGGCCTTTTTTTTACCTCATGTACGTAAAAGAAAAAAAGTTATAAGAATTTAGAAATAATAAAATTATTTTATAATTCGGTAATCTTTCATCGTAACCAATCTCCATAGTTTTTTACATTTAATTTTGCTTTCTTTTAAAATCACTATTCTCTATGATCCCTTCACATAAAGTAATTCTTAAGTTAAAAGACATTCATTGGGGAATCCGAACTATGTAATATTTCAATTATGTCACAGTACCGCGTGCTAGAAAAAAAAGAAAAATATGAGCAACATACCGTGCCACACTTAAGTTTTAAATTACGAACAAAAAAGCAAAATTAAAGTTAATTCTTTTTAAAAGAATTGCTTTTAAAACCTTTCACTGTTCGATACTTTAAAAAATTTAACTTTTTAAATGAGTTATTTAATTTTTTTATGACGTGTAACTACAATAGTTACAATTTACAATACTTCAATGAGTCAAAAAACAGATGGATAGATGGACATACGTACACACACTGCGCTTTATAGATAGAAGATGAAGAACTTGTCAGTTGGAATCGTTTGATTTTAACTTTGTAGAAGAAAATGTTTTTCCTGTAATTGACATCAAACCAATTTCTTTAAAAAATTTTTCTCCAGAATAAGCTTTATTAAGTCTACGTCTTTAAAGACAAACATTTACAATGCCTTTTCTCTAACATACACATTATGCATACACTCACTTTCTTAAAAAATTTAGTTGAACAAATTACAGTTGCATCATGCATCATCTTTGGATGTAGAAAATTGTGTATGTTAGAGGGAGAATATGTATGTAGAAAATTGAAATCTTTTCCTCATTAAATAATTATATACAATGTTCTTTTAATTTAGCTTTTCTCTACTAGATAAAGAAAGAGCATTAATAAATGTAATCAACTAAATGAAATATACTAAAATCATTTTTCAAACAAGTTTGATGACCACCTGGATGATGTTTTGCTCCTGTCATTGACAAATATTTCACCTGATGTGGAGAAGTTATCAAACTATAAGCAGAAACAAGTGTCTCATTAGATAATTTGCCATTTTAACTGTATTTCATTTCTAGTAAGGAATTTACTTTTTTTTTTCTTTTTTTTTCTTTTTTTTTTCTTTTTTTTTTTTTTGATTGTGTTAGTTGTTATCCTGTTATTCCTGCAGTAAAATAAGGAACCTTCTTTAAATAATATAACAACATTAACTTTGTTGTTTTTTTTTCTTTAAACCTCCAGACTAAGGCAGTTTTCTGGACAAAGCGGTCAGTGGTCGAGACAATTTATTATAGTAAATTTGATATCATGGCCCTCCTCCAAGACACTGCATAGCTTTCTGATCCTCTCACTCCAAAAGGTTGCTGACCCCTGCTCTAAACCTACAGCCCAAGGTTCTTTTAAATTTATTGAACTATTTTTATCTATTTTCTTATTCATGAAATATTCAATTAAATATTATTTAGGACTACTTTCTCATCTATTTGGCTACTTTGGGATTTGATATATGGTACTATGCTATTTTTGTTACATTAAGAAAATATAACAAAATACCCAAAACTTTTGACAGAAACTTACAATTTATTACTGTATACCATTCACATTATGAAATGTTAAAGATCATATTGGTTGAAATATTGTATTGAAACTCAGTGACATGCAGAGGTTTGATGATGACCAGGGCCAACTCCTTGAGTGAATTCCCCTAAGACTAAGTAGTGGGCCTATAGGGCTTAATACTGAGAAATATGAGAAAGCAAAACACTTTTAATATGTAAAAACAGATGAAACATGAAATAAACATTTTCTTCAAATTAAATATAAACTAAATTCTTATTTCACTCTTTGATTGGATGCCCTCCTGATATGGATGCATCCTCTGCCCTCGACTTTCTGCCTGCTACTGTTGAAACTAGAAAGATGAGGATACTAATCTGAATAATTTGTTCAATAATGACATGGTGTTCTTTTTTAATAAAATAGGCTCGAGTTTTTATAAAAATACAATAAGCTGGAATTTTTTATAAATGCAGTTTAAAATTTAGCATGTATTAATGCATACATTAAACTGTTCTTACAAACCTCTAATGTATTTGATTCTTGTTAAGTTCCCCACTATCCTAGCCTTGTTCCAAACTAAGAAAAAAATCACTATATATATATATATATATATATATATGCAAACTGCATTTATGATTAACTGAATGTAATTTTTCTGAAAATTCTGTATGTTTAAAAGCAAATTCTTAATTTGTTGATATTTCTAAAAGATTTATTCCTTCTACTCAGAAAGTGTTGAATGCATGCCAGTGTCACTTTGTCAAGCTCTAATTCCTGGCTGTTTTGATGGATCATCATTCAAGCATAAATGAAGTTTTGACTGATAAATTGTTACTTTAAGATTTCTCTCTAAAAATCAATCTGTCATCTTATTCCTTTTTCAAATAGCCAAGTGAATAGGAACTGTTGAAGTTTTACCCACTTCTTTCTTAATTGTCTAAAAATGATTTCACACAAATGAGAGGACAGATTTTATAAATTGAAATGATTTCTCTAAAGTGCTATGATCTGTTCCTTCTTAATCATTGTAAAAAATTAGTTATGACTTGTGTAGGTTCATAATTACAATAAAAATTGTTTTAAGATTATCCTAACTGGAAAAAAATTTCAAACTTGTCTTCACAAACTCTAGTGATTTTTCTTGATTACTCTGAGGTGTGACAATTTAAAGTTATATGCCTTCATTTGATTGGCTTAGAAACAAGATATGCAATTCTATTTGAATTTCTTCCAAGATAAATTAATCCACCAATTAATTTCAATTTCACAAAAGTAGGACAATTTTTTTTTTTTTTTTAAATTAACACAGATTAACAAGGTCATATAAAATACCAAGCTCCACCCCCCCCCCACACACACACCCATGGAATTTTTTTTACAGTATGCCAATTTACAATTTTATTGCAGACTTCTTGTCATTACCTAATAATAATTGTCTGTTTAATTTGTGGTTCCTGTGATATCATTCCAAAACTTTTAAAAAGGTCAGAATTAAGAAAAGTGCCCAATTCCAAAGGCTTTGGATAAAAGATTTTGTACTTGTATTTTGTTCAGGGCTGAAGTTGGAGTCTGAAGCAATTAAGGGGTCACTGGAGTTGGAGTCGGTAAAAATATACTGACTCCGACTCCAGTTGAATTTACACTTTTTGTAAAATCTTACATTATAGAATTTTTATTTTTGTTATGTCTTTTGCATCCTGTAAAAGATCATATTTCAACTCCTGTTATAAAGTAGTTTTATTTTTGTTCTGTATTTATTTCTTATTTGCAAAGATATATATATATATATATATATATATATGTCTTACATTATAGCATTTTTATTTTTATTTCTTCTATATCCTTTCAAAGATTTTGTCTTTAATTCTATTGAAAAATGAATAGGTATGATATATAAAAGCCACAATATCTTTATTCTTTGAAATAAACCAGTTATAATGATATAGGCCTACTCAAGTTAGGAGCATATGGATAGGCTTTGAGATTTGTAGGCCATAATCACTTAATTATATAAAGAGGAGTCAGAGGTGCCAAAAATAAAGGAGTCAGTCAAAGGTTTTGTTTTCTGACTCCACAGCCCTGATTTTGTTAAAAAGTTTCTAATTTTTTTTATTTTATTAAAATCCTTGATTAAATTTTTCTAAATCAACAGAGCCTGAAATAGAATCCAGTGAATGTAGTAGTGCTATCCTTTCCCTAACTCCAGTCCAGAATAGATACCTTATTCCAATGGCAGGAGAAAGTGAGGATCAGGAAGACAGCAGGGACCTCCTTGTGTCCAGGCGACTTCGTTCCAAGGGCTCATATCTGCATTCTTATATCCGTTTTGTCAATTGCACTCAACGCCTTGTAGACATTGTATGGCTAAATCATGAAGGAGTTAGTGTGCGCTACAAGACACTACCCTCAAAGAATTGGGTGGATGTTAATACATATGTTGGCCACCCTTGGATTTTCCGTGATGCTATTACTGGTGACAAACTGGTTGTTCAGCTGAAAGAAGTCTTTGAACCTCCTGCCCACTGCTATGAACGTGATGGAGCCGTAAGACGGGTTGTTATGATAACCATCCCAGGTAAGTTCAGACATTCGCTATTTTTTATTTTTTTTTTTAAATTCAGATGTATGGTTTTTAACTTTGAGGACTTAGCCAACAGAACACACTCCCCTCTCCTGGCTTGAAATAGATTTTTATTCATGAATGTCATTTTTTTGTCTAGAGTTCATAAGTTCAGCTCACTAATCACTTATCGACAGTGGATACTCTCCCATTTCTTTTAACATTATTGTGTGGCTAAATTCCTAAATCTAAATTAAAAATAACTTTTTTTTTTTCCTAATTTTTCACTTATAAAATTTATTAAAGTAATTAACTTTTTAAATTGACAAAGCTGATGAAACTCATAACATTTTTTATGTATGTATATGTAAACAATGCTTGAAACATATATTTCTAACTTTACCTATTATATATGTGCAAAATCTCACTTAAATAACATTGTTCATGGAAATGTATTTCTCACTTGCTTTGGAAAGTTAAGACTGTTATTACCCCTACACTGCTTTATATATCAAGTAAATACAGCACCGTGCAAAGGTCTTAGACCATTTTAAACTAATGTAAATTTCTAATTGTCATCTTATAAGTGGATGTTTTTTTACTGTGCTGTCTATAGATGAAACTTTGACCATATTGGTGTTATTTTTACAACTAATTATCATATTTTTTTATCAAGGGTTCTGAAAGGGCATGGAAGATGCAAGTCAACTACCAAAATTGCTGTGCAAAATATTTCAACCACCTCGTATAAACCAAGTCAGATGTTTTAAAACAGAAATTGTCTGAAATGAAAATGCATACAGTGTGGTAGAATTACCTCCCTACATAATGGTAAGATGCCAGCTAAACAGACATCATTACCACTAATGCCTTACCATTATGTGGGAGGTATTTCTGCTGAACACTGTATGTTAATATCAAGAAATTAATGCACACTATTAATATTTTGTGTGATTTCCTGTAGTTTGAATTGCTTCAATGCACCTGGGATGGGATGTTTACAAATTCTTCACAGGTATTAGATACTGTGATTGTGCTCTCACAATTCAAGATCATGTGGATTCTTCTAATGAATTATACTCATTAGTTGTGTCCAAATTTAATCCATGATTTAAGTCCAGGATCTCATCTGGCTAATTTTTCAATACAGTGGCACATTCAATAATCACTCTCTGTTGTGTTGAATGTGCTATGGAGCTCCATAAGTCTAAAAAATCTCACCTTCATCCAAATATCAATTGTTCCTTCAGAAACAAGATGTATTTGGCACTATTCAAACTGATGTCAATTTTAAACAATCCTTTTGAGCGATCCCTTTTTATGCAGCCCTATAACACACAAAATAGTGTGTTATTGAATTTCTGTCAAGATTGATTGTTGGAATAAAAAAATTTTAATGTTTGACAAGTTATTCACCTATAACTAAGTTCTCCCTCAACTAGTATGGTATGCCATTGGCAGTATTTTGTCAAGTCATTTGTATTAGTACAAAGCAAACAAGCTGATTCAGCTGCTTGCCATTTTGATTGTCTGTGCTGAAACAATTATGCTTCCCCCTCCTTTTCTTGATACTTTCAATATATGAGTTTCACAAATTAACATTTCAACTATGATTCCATGATGAAAGTGTGATTTTTTTTTATTTTTTCCTCTCTTTAGTTTACTCTTTAAAAGAATGTTGTCTTCAAACTCTGCGACCAATTGTGCCTGCCCACTATATGGAGAATTTAGAATTACCTCGCACTTTGATCACAGAATTGAAGAACTCTCTCAAGAGAAATCGCTTCCTCTCTACTGTGGTAAGATTTGTTTCTAAAGATCATTAAATCCATCCTCAACATTTTGAAAATTAATCCGCGCCTGTGAATTTGATTATAGTGAGACATACCCCTCTTTCTTGTTTATATTTAAACATGACCTGCAGTGTTCAACAATTTACTTATTAACCTCATACAAGTTATATAAGATAATGATAAGCTTAAAAAATATTATCACCCAAATATTAAATCTAAACAACAAAATAAATTGTATCATTAAATCATAAACATTCATTACACTAAAACACCCCAAAGAAATCTTCAAAACAAACCCAACATGCAGACTTGTGAACCTGATTAAAGGTGAAATAGGTAAAATAAGACTAGAAAGAATTAACTGAGAACTAAGGATTGAAGTTAGGAGTGAAGCTGTGGAAAACACAAAAACTACTATAAACTGCTTCTGCAACCTAAAACACAATTTCTATTTTATACAACTAGTTAAACTATCAAGGATGCTAAGTGATGTAATTTAATGCCTAATAAAGTGAGTAAATGTTGAATTTTTTAATGTAATTCTTATCTAAAAATACATAAATTAATTTCTCAACTTAAAAGGATGAGAAATTAATTCATCTATTTTTTTTAAATATAGGTTTTGATTTAACTGTTTTCTTTTAATTTTTTAATATTTTTATGGTCATGTATGTTGGCTTAGGAAAGGAGATGTTTGAAAACATCTGGTGCTCAGATTTACATTTTGGCAAAATTCAATAGTGACAAACTCAAGAACTTTGTCATTTTCTCTTTTAATACGTGTCATTTTTCAGATCAAAATTGTGGTTGAACTTATTTCTAGGTATGACTAATGCACTTGGTAAATTGTTATGTATAAGATCCTTTTTGTGTTCATAGATATGTTTTTTTTAAATCTCTGCAAGTTTCCCCAATGTATTTCGAAGCGCAGTTGTAACTGTTTATTTTATATATAGTTGCTTCAGAATTATTATGGACAGTTTCATTCTGATCATTTCCATAATAGTTTTGGATGTAGTTGTAATTATTTTGATGTTAACATTGGATAAATTGTTTTGGATAGGAGATGTTAAGTAGTTAATATGATTTTTGTCCGGTTTATTGTCATTGTTGTTAATTTTGCATGCTTTTCTCTTAGCATTGTGGATAAAATAATGAGGATATTCAAAGTTTTTAAAGGCGTTTTTATACATATTTCTTCAGGTAAATATAGGGGCTGCAGATTCTTAGTGCTCTTAAATAAAATAACCCTTTAATTATTAGGTTGGTGCAAAAATAATGACGTAATGTCGTTTTTTGACGCATTTTTTAACATCAAAAAACGACATTATTACATCATTATTTTTGCACCAACCTAATATTAGATATTATTCTGTTGTAGTCATGAGAATAATAGTTTGAGGTCATTATTCTTGGTAGATTTTCTATAAACTTTTAATTGAAAGTCATTATTGGTTCTGTGTAGCATGAAGGGTAAAGTGTTGTTAATTTCAGATTCAAAAATGAAATCTATTGTGGGTTCAACATTATTAACAAGAATCTTTACTCACTTTTGTTTATTAGGTATTAACTTATGTCACTTAGCATTTTCTATAGTTTACATTCACTTTCACAGTTAGCCTGAAGAATGTCTGAGCATTTCTTAAATTTAAAAATTTTGAAAATGTAATGACATTTTTTACTTCTATTTATAAATACATATTGGAAAATAAAATCCTTACATTTGCCTTGACAAAATCTATCAGAAAACAAAATGTGTCAAAGAAAAAATTTCCTTTTGTCTTTGTCTTTTTATGGATATATTTTTAACTGAATTTTTATTATATAACCCATATTTTTAGTGTGCTTAATACATAATATACTCAGTATTTCTAAAATCAGGCAACATCACAGCAAACTGACAGGATAAAAGAAAAAGAAATCTCTGCCATTTAATGCAATTAGAATATTTGTACAACCAGAGAATTTTGTTGCTTATTACAGATTGTTTTATTAAAAAAAATCTTATAAACAATTATTGAATCTAGTCACTTTTTTTAACCCTCAAGATCCACAAGATTTAAATCTATTTTTACTATTTCAAGAAATGAATATCTGCAAATGTAAACTGCAGTTTGATTAGAATGACACAATTTTGAAAACTATTTCCCCTTTTACTTTATATTATTCAGCTATCTCTGCTAACTAGTAGTGATGAAGAAAAAAAAATCTCTATAAAAGTTAATGAATATTTTAATGTAAAAGATGTGAATTCATCAGGCTGCTTTAACAATGACTGTTTTGTTTTCCAGGAAACTGTCCAAAATTCAAACACTTCAGCTCACCAACCAGCCAACCATTGATCTATTGTAAAAGAGAAGGCATTTGAATGTGTGTGTGTGTGCGTGCAAAAGAGATTTTTTTTAAAAAATAAAGAAAAAGTGGGGTGTATGCAAACTGCACTCACTGACCTAATGTGAGAATCTTTCAATTAATGTAACAAATGCTGTTCCCAGCAAATTCAATTTTCAATTCTGCTGTGACTTGTAAAGAACTCTTTGGGTTGATCACAAAAAAAAAAAAAAAAAAAAAAAAGACAAAACTGTTTATTATAAACTAGAAATGTCACAGTTTCAGCATGAACTTTACTACTGCAACTTCTATAAGATGCTGAGTAATTTTTAAAAAGGGGAAGGGGGGAAAATGTATATTTCTTCAAGAAAAGAACAATTGTAATGAGAATACCCATAAAAAAAATAAAACTAATTTTATTCACTTTTCATGGGAATTTTTTTTTTTAATTAGCTTTGGTATCCAAGAACATTGCTGATCTCTTAATTCTGGTTTCATCTCTGAACAGAAATTAACAAACGTAAATGGTCTCCAGTATTTTCTTATCAGAGATTGTCAAAGAAAGAACTAAGTTGAAGTCTTAAATTTTTTTGAATTAACTACTTTCATTAATTTTCACAAAGTTGTTTTTTTTTCTCCATCATATTATTGTAACTTCCAACAAGGTATGTCAACAGAGACTGCTGTAATACAAAGAAACTATATCAATGCATTTTCTAAGATCCCAACAAAGATAAATAAGCCTACTTAGAAACTCCATATTTGCATGTTCATCTCTTATGACATATAGCTCTTCTATGCAATAATCACTTCTCTAGCTTATCTACACAAACCTTTAAGAAAGGCATGAAACTACTATTCTTGTAATCTTTGCCTTCACTACATGCTTCATTGATAGCTAAGTGAGTACATTTTTGTGTAGAGAGAGTTTTTAACAACCAATGACATATTTATTATATTGAAATGACATAAATGAATAAGCACCAAATTTTTCTCAGCAAACAAGTACATCCTTTTGTCACCTATTTACAAGTCCTTCAAAGAAAATCATAGAACGGTAGAAATAAAATTTTCATGTTATTTATTCACAGCAAGGTTTATTGAAAATGAGAAAGAAAAATAACTTGAATTTATTTAACTAAATTCTTATTTGGATCATAATAATGATCTTACAACTCCTTGCTGAGCAACTGAGGCTGCTAAAAGTCCATCTTGGGTCCAGAAACGTCCAGTGGCAAATCCTATACCACCACCTGCAATAAAGAGGAGAGAATAAAATATCTTTTTTTTCTTTTAAAGATGTGGGATTTTTAACATTAATTTGAATTTCAGTTAAAACTTTTCTGATTTCTTCTTTATTGAACACTTGGCCTGTATGACCAAATATTAGCTGTGTACACAGGTTTCCAGTAAAAAGAAACTGTTTTCAACTGTATATTCAGTCTCTAATTCTTTAAGGAAAAGAAAAAAATTAAAGAGAAGTTATTTGTTATTATTTCTTCCTTTGTTTGTTGTTGACAACAACAATTTTAGACTAAATTTAGTACAAATTTGGAATCAGCATATGCAATATGCATAATTTACACAAAATGACTGGACAAAATGAAAAAAAAACTGTCTGCTATCTAAACAAATGATACTGTATGAGACTAGATTGAATATACAGATTTGAAATCTATACTCAGAAATGTCCTAATAACTAAGTTTTTTTTTGTTTTTTTTTTTTGTTTTTTTTTTTTAGATATACACACAAGATATTTCTGTTTATGTTAAACATTGATGTTCATGAACTAGCAACATGGATTCCTTCATGTTAGTTGTGCAGAACTTTTTTGGTTCTCATGGAGCTGAAATCTATGCTAATTTAATAAACATGCCCACATCAAAACTCTGGATGTCCTTTAAAAATTGTACATCTTATATTCTTGTTCTCTCTCTCTCTCTCTCCCAACTGAACAAGAGGTTCTACCAGGACATATCTGTAATGAAATCCTGTTAAAGAATTCCATCCCAAACATGATGGTTGACAAGTGCTGGTTCATACAGCAGATCAGCTGATCATCCAAGAACAAATATTTCTGGGGAAAAAAAATCAGAAATAAAGTATTATGTTTATTTGGTTTATGTTTATTTCCCATCATCAAAATTTTCCTTGAAACAGTATTATACATAATATTTACCTTTGGCATAAATATACACACATTTCAAAAACAGTTCCAAGTCTAGATTTGGAAACAGCATACTTGATACATCCTTTGTTTGGCTAACACATTTTTTATGGTGAAGATACTTAATATCTCAGGTTATCTTTCTGTCTTTGCTAATCTCAGGTGACCTTACATTCTCTTTTCAGAATTCATATTCAATTATCCCCTTAATATTCACTTTTCTAGCACAAATGTTTTCTTTCCTTTTCTAAAGACACCATAATGTAATTTACAACTCCACATTTTGGGTGGATGCCTCATAGTGGAGATCTGAACATTTCTCACTGATTGAAAAGCACACTCAAAGGCCACTGCGGTGAAGTGTATTTCAAGGTAGAAAAGCCAATTTATTGCTTGGCAAAGAGGAAATTTTGTTCCTTTTTTAAAATGTAGTTCAACAAGTGTCTTTAAGTAAAAGAAAGTTGTAATATTCATTCAAATTTTGATTAGACAAAGCATTGCCAACAGTAAATTTTTATTGGTATTTCTTGCTCTTCATTGAAACGACATGATCAATATTGAACTATCATTATTATTATTATTAGGTTGGGGCAAAAATAACGTCGTTTTCTCACGTTACTGTGAGAAAACGACATTATTTTTGCACCAACCTAATATTAGTAGTAGCATTAAATTCTATTTCTGATATACACTAATAGCCATAAATTGATGACCTAAATAGTTGTGAGTAAAATAACTAAAACTGAACAGAAAGAAATGTCATTAATGGAATTATGAAAGAGACATTTATACACCATGAGATGACTGAGTATTTTTGAAACAACCTTTTAGTTTTCTCTATGGGTAAAAAATTTTGGTCATGGTTAAATGAAATAAAGAGAAGCCATAAGAGAAAAAAAAACTATTCAGGAGAGACAGAAAGAAAAGTGGGTCCAGGGTAGAGTCTGTAGTTCTAGGGACATAGCTTGAGGTCAATGAAATTTACTGGCTTCACTTTTATTGCAGCAGACTTTCTTTTATGTCATAGGTGATCATGGCTCTCTAGAACTATGCAATGTTTTACTCATTACCATCTCTCTTGGTCTTTGTTTTCACATCCATTCACACAAGGTCATTAAGTCGGTGACTCACTGTTTCTTTTTATTTCAACATCCTGTGAGTGTTAAATTCTCTAGGTCCTCTTTTCTCATGCATCCCAGAAATTTCAGCTGTCTCTTTTTGATTTTAAGTATGATTTTTTTGTTGTTTATATTTTCCTTAAAACTTCCTTATTGCTCACATGTTCTGTCCATAGTATTCTTAGCATTCACTGATGGAATCACATCTTTATGGCTTAAAGTCTCTTCTTCATCTGTGAGGAGATTGTGTGTGTGTGTGTGTATATATATATATATATATATATATATATATATATATATATATATATATAGATATGAGATTATATATTATATGGCAACTCAGCACATTGATTTTTGTGTCATATTTTTCATTGTCTGTTACTACACAACCTAGAGAGTTCAATTTCTGTACCTGTTTGATATGGACATCCCTCATATGTAGCTCACACTGTAGTCTGTCTCTTTTGCTGATGACCATGTAGTCAGTCTTCTTACAGTTTCCATTACTACCTTGTCTTCAAGTTCTTTCTCTGTCATCAACAATGTATCTTATGTTATTAAGATTATACCCACCAATAATAAATCCTGGTAGGTCTCCTAGTTCTCTTAGAATTGTCTCACTAAGTTGAATAGATCCAATAAGAAAATGCATCCTTGTCTTTCTCCTTTTTATTTTCATGCATTCACTTAATTTCTTCTCTATTGCATGCAGCTTGTTTGTTTCCAGCAAAGGAATTACTCAAATATCTTCCCTCATGAAAATCGAATTTTTCTCTAGTATGTCTTTGTGTCTTACCTTAAACACTTTTACATAATCTATGAAATATAGCTATAGGGTTATCTGTATTTGTGATGATCATTCTAATAGCAGTTCTTGTTCTAATATCTTGAACAATGTTATACTGTTCTTATCCTTGCCTAATTCTGCTACAGACTGTATTCCTTAGAATCCTATTGATTACTTATGTGGTTCATTGAACTGATTGTCCAATGGAGTTTATATTCATTTGAAACTGACTTCTTTGGTATTGTTATATAGAAACATTTACGGAGATCTCCCTGTTATATAATTGATTTATTATTTTGTTAATCTTATTGATACCAAATCATCCTAGGCTGACAGCAACTCTCTTACAATCCCATCTGGTCCTCTACATTACTATTTTACTATCTTCTTTCTTTCTGACTTCAGCTTTTATATATTTCATGATAATTTCCTGTGATTTGCATTGGCTTTTGATATTATCTTTGGTGTTGACGTTTATACATAAATTACTATAATGGCAAAATTGAATGGTTTCCTTTTCAATTTCCCTAAAACTCTCTGACAATTGTCAATATCTCAAAACATTTCCTTTGTCATTATTAACAGCCCACATTTGGATATTATGTAAACATTCCATGTCTCATTTTCCTCACAATTACTAACATAGATCATGTGACTAAATGGAAAGTGGCTGTATCATGGTTCTATAAATGACAAAATGAAAAGCCATGTTATGGATTCAAATACAAAATTTATGTTATGTTCAAGTCATCGTCAGCACTGGTGGTGGTGGCAGAAATGGCTGTGAATGAAGAAGGGTTTGACAAGGCCATTTATTGCTGCTGCTCAAAAAATGAATTTGAAGACCAGATAAAATGTAGATGTATTTGTAGAAAGTGAATATCACCAACATTGTAATGGAATTTTTATTTACCAGAATATCCCACCTGTGAGAAATTTGTTACAAAATTACAATTTCCCTCAATGTTTACAAGAATTAATATTTTAAATAGTCTATATTTATGCACTCAAAACTTGAAAAACCATTAAATTGAATAATTGAGCTCTTTCCAGAGATACACATTTCATCCACTAGTGCATAAACAGAATCTGTTAAAAATGCCATTGCATTATGAGCAACACTTTAAGGAATTCTCTATTTAAAAGGTAGTAACACTAGGGTTCTATTAAAACCTACCATTGACATGATTTTGTTTAATCTGGCACAAAAGTTAAATAACGAAGATTAGAAAGATTGTGCAGATTGTATCAAATGAAGTTAGTTTGCCTGCCTTCAAAAATAATTTAAAATCCTGGAATTGAAAACCAACCACTGGATAGAAACATACCACTACCTTCAAGCATAAATGTTATTTTCACATCATACTATTCATTTCAATAAAGTGTGCTTTTAAAATCATCATAAATATAATGATGGCAACTAAATAATAGCAAATTTAAATAGTAAAACAATAAGAAATCAGTTATTTACTAAGTTTAGCTTAGCCTGATACAAGGCCATAAATATGGTTCACCCAATGAAGATCAAACTTAGTCACAATGGTCTGCTGGATGAACTAATTAATCAGTAATAGTATGGCAAGGCACCTAATACAATAAGAACATTTCAGAGAAAATATTTTTAATTATTGGATTAAATTTTTAAAGGGAAATTGGTTTTTACCTGTGTAACAGCTTTCAGTTTCATACAACAGCCAATCATCGACTCTGAATTTATTGTGAAACCAAATTGAATGGTCTAAAGAAGTGACAAAGAATTTCTGTGAACTTTTCTCATTTGGAAGTAAAGACGTTGTGATAATAATATAATCAGAAAGATAGGCAGCTGCACAACAATGTATATTTTCATCATCATCTGCAAAGAGACAAATATTAAGTATTTAATACAGGCTTTGATTTCATGATCTTTAGGAGGGGACATTTTTTTCCATTGTATAACAGAATCGCTAAACGAACCAACATTTTTATCAGTATGGAAGAGGATTAATATCTCTCTCTCTCTCTTTCTCTTCCTTGACAAAGTTTGTCATAGACTTGTTACTAATTAAAAAAATATTTCTACCATGACTTTAATAAAAAAAAAACATATTTATAATAATTTCAATCATCTGTGAATAGTTCCTGAAAGTTTCATTAACATCTGACAATTATTTCTATTTTTGCACGATTTTTCCAATTAATGTGTGTCATACCAAAAAAAAAACGTGCTAAAAATTGTCCGTTAATTTACTAGTTCCACTGATACAAATAGAAACAAGGTTTTTTTAATCAAAAATTTAGAATGTTCTAAAAAGAAGGAAAAATTTTTAAAAATAATTAAAAAAAACTTTGGTCTTTCCTCTTAATAATAACATAAGCATTTAGACAATAAAATTTTGTTTTCGGCAAGGTTGGTGTCTTTTTCATCAAGCTATGCTCTTTTTTTTAGCGATTTCGTGGAGGTACCTAATTTAAATGAGACCTAATTGAATTATGTTCAGAGAGATGTAACATAGCTCAATCAGGTCTCATTTAAATACACATGGAGACATACCAAACTCTCTCCATAACATACTCGTTGATAATACAAATATAATAGCATCATCCACATGTACAAAAAGGCTAAAAATAATGGTAGCATTATTAATAAAAAAGAAAAAGACAACACTCAATATCAACTATGAATATGGCCACAATGACCATGTTTGGAAAATAAAACATTCCCATAACTCTAGATACATACATAAAACAATCCATACATTCAGTTAAAAGTCAAAATAAAATTCATCTTTGATAATTGGATAAAAGTATAACCATAAGCACTTGGAAAACATTCGGGGAAATTTTTATATAATTTATGTCCTGTAAAGAAAAAAAAATTATATGAACACATGAGAAATTATATAAAAAAAACTCAACCACAGCACCTTGTCAGTCATTTTCATCAAAACTTGTATGCATATATTAAAATATTCTATATTTATAGGGGAAGAGTGTTCAGATAGTATAGACATAGGAATCAACACTGCATGGTGGCTATCAGTTTCACACCTCAATGCTATATATATATATATATATATATATATATATATAAAATGAAAAACAAACCACTTTATATATATATATATATATATATATATATATATATATATATATATATATACACACACACACACGTAAAACGTTAATGTTTAGCGTTAAATCAGACCAGGAAACAATATTATTAAAGTGTTCTCTCTCTCTCTTTTATATATATATATATATATATATATATATATATTTTAAAGCTTTTATAAGTATTACTACTAAATTTGAGGACACTGCATTGTTTTTACTATGGCTTATCAACCATTTGTTGGTTATTTAATGCTAAGACATATTTTGGATTTTTTTTCCTGCACATCCACTATAGAATTGGGAAGAGTTTATCTGTTGCTATGCACAAACCTGCCATTTAACATAAATTTAAATATTAACATTAAATTCTTAGATTGGTCATACAACCACCACAAACTGATAGGTTAACTTGCCACTTATTGCAACTGAACACAATTTGTACACACATTGATCATCACAACTAAAGTAGGATGAGTAACATAAGACAAATATTACTATAGATTATAGTAAATTACTATAGCGAACTTCCTGTAAAGAAAGACTTAATATTTTTATATGATTACATACATCAATAAATGCATTGTTTAATCATGAAAGAAAGCATTTATTTTATGAAAATATTTTAAATATTTTTTAAATTAATCTATTTTATTATCAATGCATTTAATTCAGTGGTAAATATTAAACACTTTATCAAATGTTGTATCGTTAAAAATTTCTTCATAAAAAATCCCCCTTATAAGGATAGTTAGAAATTATTGCAACAAGAAAAAGGAATTTTATCTTTTTTGACATCTACATTATAAAAAGAAGAAACATCTTTCTCTTCCAATATTAATCAGGACTTCCATTTGGCATTGCCTGTCAACACTACAACCCACTTCAATTATTGATTTTTTTCAAAATATGTACAGACAGTAGCAATTTGTAGACTTTACCAAGTTTTTCTATAATCTTCACCCATGTAAGTCTTCTAGGAGGCATTGGTTTTAATCTGTACAATGCTTCTGGATCCACAGGTCGAAACTCTACCACTGGGTCAATGCCAAGCCGTTGTTTAAGGGTTTTCTTCAGATCTTCACTCAGGTTTTCACTTAAAGAATAAAGCAAAAATATTCATCAATGCCATAATTTTCCTCTACTTTTGTGACTAAAACTTTTCATTTCAAACATTCAAAGTCTCTGATTTAATTATTAAGGCACTCAAAATGCTTTTCTTTCCTCATTAACAGTAACAAATTAAAAACGTCCAATGTATAACAGTCAGAATAAGAAATGGCCATTAGTATGAAAGAAATACAAGTCAAAATTTATTAATGATTGACAATGCTTTATCTAATAAAACTTCAAGATAATATTGCTCCTAATACTTTGAGCATATATAAAAACAATAAATATCAAATATGGCAGCAAGTAAACCCGGGAAAATGAAGAGGAAGCTTATATGGTTTGATTATCTGCTGACACTTATCTCTACTCATTTAAATGGGAAAGCAGCCATTACAGAAAACAAACGACCCAAAGCAAAAGTGATGCAAGTACAAATCTCACCAAGAGCATATTCTTTAGTTTGGGTCTATATTGTTTACTAATGTCATTAATGACTATAAATCAAAGTAGTTGCAATGATAAGTAAATAAAATTAAAATAACATACAAACAAAAATTAATAAAGTTCAAATTATAACTCCATAAGCTTTCAAGTAAACAACTTAATCTTAAGTTATACATGCTTTTTGGAATAGGTTTGGACATTTTTTTTTTTCTTTTTAATCATTCATCCCAAGCAAAGTAATACAGCCACTAAAATGCTTGTGTTTAATGAGTGTGAATAAAAGAATATGAGAAAAAGAAAAACGTTATTAAGGAGCAAGAACAATAAAAGAAGAGGAATTAAGAAAGCAGAAGATAACAATTGACATTGATCTTCAAACATTTAGATGCAAAGTTGACTGCAAAACATGAAGCCAGAAGATAGTTCCACTAGAGAGAAGTGTGAGAAAAGAAACTATTAGCATAGAAATTAGTTATATCTAGCAGTTTCAACTGGAAAATAACAAGACCTAGCTACCAATCTAATACTACACTTAAAATCATAAACTCAAGGTAATAAAGAGAAAAACTCATAAGAGCAATTACCATGAAAATATTTATAGAAAAGGCACAGGGAAGCTACATTACAGCAGTGAGGAAAGTGACTGAAACCAAGATGCCAGATGTAATATAGCTTGATGAATTCCATCTCTCTTCAAGCTGTTTTGAATTCATTTTTTCTTCTCTTAGACTGGTTGCCACCTCAAGGCAAGAGAGCTCAGTCTGTCTTTATCTCATAGCTGGAAAATGGATTCTTGAAACAAGAGCTGGAGAAAGTCTAAGGAATGTCTGTGAAATGGTGGCAGGCGACAGTACGTTTGAACTACATATCACTTCATTTGTGTGGATTCAGTATAGTTGCATCATACATTGTGCCTGCTTAGTGGTTGAGACAGTTGCATATTTCTCCACAGTTCAAAATGCATTACTACTGTAATGAGTAATGAGGATTTCTTTTTCTTTTAATAAAATTCATTATTTTAGAATAATAATCAAGTATATATGCTATTATAAAATAAGTGAATTGGGGCTTGTCTCATTGGTTCTTCCTTTTCCATTTCTTCAGAGTGACTCTGGTGATTTCTGGGTTCACCAGTTTATTTTAAAGGTACATCATGGGACATATGGCTATTTACACAAGAAAAAAAAAGAAGATATGAATGAAATTGTACATAGAACAACAATATTTTATTGCTTTAGGAAAGCTAAACAAGAAGGCCTTCAAAAGAGGTCAATAGCAATAGGTAGATAAAGACGTCCTTTATTTGTAAATATGGTGTGTATAAAGTTCTATTAAAGATGTGGCGAGATTTACATTAGAGAAGAGGTTTTTGTTGGATTGTTAGAGTAATAAGCTTAGGGAATTTGTATGCTGTGTTGTTTTCAGTTGATATGTGATCTGTTAGGGACAAAGACAACCCAACCCCACCTACCCCCCAGAGACAAATGTGACACATCTTGTCCCTATGGTATCCTCTGGGTAAATGAAAGCAAAAAATGAAGTCTGGTAAGCTGTAAAGATCTAAACTGACCAGACTCCTCATTTTTGCTTTCTCTTTTACTTGACATCAGGTATATATATATATATATATATATATATATATATATATATATATATATATATAAATAAAAACTAAAGTAATCCCAAACGGATCTTCAATGTAAAGTCAGCTTTACTCTGAAAATCCGTTTAGGTGAAACCTAGGTAGGTTTGCCTGGCTCCTTATGATTACTTTAGGTTATCGCTCTACTTAGTGTATTGAGCACTTATGTAGTTGTCTATTTACTCATTTTGGTTTCTTTTTCTTTGGACTTGGAGCTTAAACACTAGACGATTGTTTTCACCTTGTTTTAAATTTCTTGGTTCATTCTTTTTTTATTTCCCATTTTTCCTCAGGTACCAATTTGTTCTACTGCAAGTTGAGCTATCTGAGGTTTTTCCAAACGAGTACCACCATTTATATATTTCACTATTATTATTTATACATTGAAATTATTGGATAACAAAATGTGTATGCATTCATATATTTTTTTCTTATAAACCACATAAGGATTTTAACATTTTCCAGACTGAATTCATTTGTTAATGTCATCAGTTTTAGTAAAATCAAAGTTAAATTTTTGAGTAATCCACACAATTTAACTCTTCTATAGATTATGCACAGATGAAATGATAGGGATGTTTTTACTAAGGGATATCTGTTTTCCACGAGAACTGAATACAATAAGATACTCTATCTGAAAAGTGAGTGAAAGTGATTTACACTGATTTAAATGATTTGCTAGGAATATTTAACAGTTTAGATAATTATTAAATTGTCAAGGTTTTTTTTTAGTTTAAATTCTCTTGCTTTTTACTGTAACTTCCAGATTCTATGATTAATAATCAATACAAATTGGAAATAAAGACTAAACATTGGAATCTTACATCCTGGAAGAAAAACAAGTAAAAAAAAAAAAAATAACAAAAATAACAATGACTTCATTTTAGAAATAAGAATATCTATTCTGATAATCTTTGAATTAATAAATTTTGCTGAATTTTGTTATATGAGTGAGGGTAACTTATTTGATTCCCAGTGTCAGAACTAAATATGCAATAACCAAAATAAATTTCATGGCAAGTGCATTTAGAAAGAAGACTAGATAATAACCCCAGCAATGCATAAAAAATACTGAATGGGATTTTATATCTTTACAGATTAATTGTTTTTTTATAACTTAACCCTTTATGGGCTATTTAAAGCCAAAACACAGTTATATAAACCACACCCTGAATGGATAGCCGCAGCGAAAAAACGAGAACAGAGATTATCCAAACGCAATGCAGACCTCATCGAGAAGTACAACCGTACTGCACATGCACTATCCCCACTTTATAAAGGTGACACAGTCTCCATTCAAAACCCAAATAGCCGTCGATGGGACATAGCTGGGCGAATAGTAGAAACACTTCCCAACCGTCAATATAGAATTAGAGTTGCAGGATCAGGCAGAATAACCCTGCGGAACCGTAGGTTTCTAAGGAAACTTGAAGCACCCATAATCAAGACCCCCATACCAAGCGCCATGCCTGTGTCACCTGAGCCGACAATTACGGATACATGCAGACCACATCAATCTGCCAAAGACTTGGAAAATGGTGACATTACATTACAAAATAAACCAGCGTCCCAGGGCCCTACTCAATCACAGCCATCAAGAACGAGGATTCCCAGGGCGCTATCCCGACTACTCTCGTACAATCAGCCAGGCAATAGGGAATTAATTCCTCCCCAACGGCCAATATGCTTCCGCAATGGGGAGAGGAGGGAGATGTAGAAGTCAAGTGACTTACCTGCCAACATGGCTGCCTCCTTCTATTTCCTTGTAAAAGCTGATTTTACCTTATTTTATAGGAGAGCGCCTAATACACCAGTTGGGTTGGTCCATTTTGCTAGAATGGACCTTCCCAATACATTTGCATGAGGGGTCTTTGTTCAGCTATATATTTCTCCATAAATGACTCAAGTCAGTTTTGGCTTTGGCTACATTTGCCTACTTGTGTGCTAAACCTCTGGCAAACTAGCTAATATTCAACAAATTATAATTATACTTTTTTTCTCTTTTTGAGAGCAAATATTGCATTAACAATTTTTTGAAAACAATAATTTTTCTAAATACATGTCTGTTTAACCCATAGCTAGGGAGAGAAGATGGGATTGATACTTTACCCCAAAGGTATTTGCACATAAGCGATTGTAACAAACCCAAATGGAATTTAAACTTGACACTCCAATTTTTCAATCCACTATCCATTACACCACCCACACATGCCTACAGAATAGGAGCAAGAAAGTTGAGTAAACAAGTCTATTATGGAGGCATTAACCCTTTCCAAATATTTTTTTTTTATTAGAGTTTACTTTTACAGGCATAGAAGGTGATTAACAATATGAGGGGGAGCTGAAAAGTTCTGAAACCAACTAAAAAAACAAAAAAGTCTGATGTTTAGACATTTGATCAGATTTGGGGAAAATCAAAAGGTCAAATAATCTACCAAATCCTAGACACTACCTTAATTTAGCTTCCATTAATTTAGTGGCAGATTCAAGTTCCTCAGGTCCTTTGCATTTTGGCATTGTCTGTTGGTGCTGGAATGGATCAGTTTCTTCTTTCTTGAAAGACACTTGCATATTAACAATGTTCTTGCCATTCTGCATAGCTTTGACAAAACGGTTGCAATAGGTATTTCCATCACGAACATTTACCACATGGTAATCCACATTTCCTTGCTGACCTGGAAACAAACACAAATATTGCAGAATGCAAGGAAAAAGGGAATTACTCTCATTGATATTTACAAAAATTAAAATCACAGGATTATATGGAGAGGCAATGAAATAGGGAAGAAAGATTATGTTGCACTAAACTTCCAAATCAAGAAATTGTGCACCAGCCCTGAAAACACCAGGTTTGAACATTCTCAATGTTAAGTATTACAGTGATGATGAGAAGGTGCCAAAAGAATTCTCAGCCAGACCAAGAAACTTTTAAACAGATATAATATTTGGGCAGAGTTGGGTTGGGCCAAGAACTCTTCAGCCTCTCCTCATAAGCAATCCGTCACAAAGCTATAAGTATAGGGCAGTCAGTAATGAACAAACCCACAACATTATATAATCCTTATTAACAATCAATAGATTATCTGTAGGAGAAAAAAAAAAAAAAAATAAATAAATGATGAGGGGAGGTAAAAAAAAAAAATGCAATGTGTCGCTCGCCACCAGCTATTTTTTTCTTCTTCTTCGGTTGCCTCAAGGAAATGGATTGCATGACTTCCTTTCTCAGCTGTTACACTGGGCAGTTGTGAAACAGACATCAAATCAGTCCATCTGTCAATCCATACGTCCAACTCTATTACATGCAGTCTGCCGAATGACTCCCTGATAAATGGTGCTACTGGCACCCCGCTTTTTATGCTATTCCAAGATGGCCAAAATTTGCATGTGTGCAAATATTGTCTTGTTTTGGACGAGATATGTGCGCATAAATTGTGTCTTCAATAGCAGCCATATTTCTTTTCGTCATCACTTTGCAGGCAAGACACGTTCACACTCGTTAAAAAAAACCAAAATAACACAAATTACGATCCTCCTCTACCTTCCCTATTGATAAGGTTGGAGAAAGGAAGGAAGGAAGGAAAGAGTGGGGTTCGTAATAGTAGTCTTTATTTGGAATAGGGTAGTTGTCTATCTGTAAGAAAGGGTTTACTGTTTGTTTAAAATTGCCACAGATCCTAATGTTATAAAATAAAATAAGACATATCTCAGCTGATTTGCAGGCAAATAAACTAAAATACTCAAGAGCGAAAGCCGGATGTGAACGGGACAAGGCCACGTCACAAAATGACCATTATCGTTGTTTGTACATAGGCCCAACGCATGAGTTCTGGTCGAAAAATAAAATAATATTTTAAAGTGTTTCTATTTTTCAACCAATAAAAATGCTTCCCTCCCAATTATACTCGCGTCATTTTTCAAGCATGTTAAGCCATAAAAAACACCATAAAATGGGTCACACAGGGAAGTACTAGCAGTCAACAGGAGGCCAGGGAAGAGATATGTCATGGTTCAGTCTGGGCAGTCAGCAGGAGGAGCGCTACGCCAACCAGTGAGAACTACTATGAGAGATCAACCCAGATCGGCAGCCGGCTTATGAACTATACAAGGTAGCTGTCCCAAATCCACACATTCCTATTGAAATAAATCACGTAAATCTATTTCTGCTGTTTTCTTATACTAGCTTCACCCAAGCCGAACTATTTACTCTCATCAAGGAACAGAAAACACTACTATTCAACTTGAAAACAGGACCAACACAGCCTTCCAAAGCCACTCAAATTCAAGCTGACATAAACGACATGCTGACTGCCCTAAAATCAACTACTTTAACACCTCCCACTACTCAAACAAACAGCGATTACAGCTTAATGATGCACCAACAAACTTTATATGACATATTGAAGCTAGAGAGAACTTTTCACCCTGGACACGATGTGAACCGATTCATCACAGCTCTAAACAAAGCATACATAATCCACGTCACGCCATAACTCAGTACCTATCCCAGCCTGGATGGGAATTTGTCAAGACTGCTAAAGATTTACTGAACCAAAGTATCTTTTAGCAGATGGTTGACTCAAAAAAAGACATATCCACCTTCGAACAACTGAAGGAATACTTATTAGCAGCCCACGGAAGCCAGATCACTAACTTCCAACACCTCAGTCAAACCAGGGATCCGGAACAGCGAGACGGCGAAAAATTAACAGACTTCGCGGGTCGACTCGAAAACACCCTTAGAGAGGCAGCCATCCACATAAAAAACAAATACAAAAAAGACAAAAATACAGACTTAACAGTCGATGGACTTATTTCCATCATCAGCGCTATGCTAACGAGCGAAAAGGTGAAATTCTGGAACTTAAATCTTTACCCATATCTTGTCAAGACAATGGACAACCACTATTCAGCCATTGGCATAGTCTCCGAAGCTCAAAGATACCTTGATCACGGTGTAAAATCCAACAACACAACTTTGCACGACACTGTGTATTTCACACAGAAACCACAGCGGTCAAACCAAAGAAACGCACCACTCCGACCCAAAGCAGACGGGCCTCACCAACCCTCCCGAACATGGCCACCATCCGACATGCAGAAACCATCAGTACACACCACAAATCAGCGTGTGCAAGAACTACCTCAGAGGTCGCCCCTGCCTCCATGGACGCAGCTGCCTATATCGCCACCCACCTCGCACTCGGGCACAGGCCCATATCACCGCAACGAATGATGATATACAAGCCATAAATGATGTGGAACAGGATTTTCACTTCAGGCAGGATGAGATGTGATGCCTCATTCACTGAGCCCTTACGTCAGCCATCTTACCTTCAACCTTCAAGGACTCACTCACCATTCACCACTCGTCCAGTCCACCTTCAACTTCAGGGACATCACCTTCTCTGGTGTCGCAATGCTAGACTCTGGATGCTCCACCTGCATCTTACCAATATCTCAGTTACCCAGAGAAGCCAAGAAACATGACCCGCTCTGACATCGTAGTAAAAGGAATCAACGGCAGCACCACCGCCATTGGTGAACTGACTTGCGACATTACCATCAGCAGTCGAGACTCACCCATATTCAAAAAGGTTAACGTGCTGGTAACTACCCAAACCACACCGATCCTGATAGGCCAAAATATCCTATGTCACAACACGCTCGATACCTGTCTAATCGACAACCAAAATGCGACTATAGAATTTAGACACACACTTTCCTCAGGATACACAACACGCACAGCCGCAATCATATCACCATCATCGTCAACCAATGATCCAGCATATCGTGCCCAAGCTGACGTTATCCAAAACCAGCCTACTATGGAACTACAGCCCAACATCCAGACACTGGATCAAAAGCTAACTTGGCTAAAGCATAGCACAGGGCTATCGCTACCAAACCACCCAAACCGAGATGAACTAGAGACTAAACTTACTCATTCGCTACGCTGACATTATCAGCACCAAAAGCAGCAGCAAAGGCACATTCATCCGACCCATCCGCATACCAACCAATGGCCAGTCTCACAGCCAGAAACAACACCCAATCGACCAAGCTTTGGAAGCAGACGTTGATACTGAAATTAAGCGCATGGCCGATGATGGTATCATTGAAAACTGCAGTGACCCCAAAGGCTTCAATAGCCCTATATTTGCCGTACGCAAGAAAAACGGATCAATTCGCATCATTGCTAACTTTAAAAGAACTCTCAACAAGGTCTTAGTCGATCTTGACCTTTACCCAATGCCAAGGATTGACCATTTGTTCAACAAAATCAGCAAAGGCAATAGATATTTCACTTCCCTCGATCTACACAGCAGCTACTGGCAAATTGAAATCGACAAACAAGACCGACACAAAACAGCATTTACATGGAAGGACCAATGCTATCAATACACACGCCTGGCCTTTGGCCTTACATCTGCCGGACAAATCTTCTCCCGTTGCATAGCAGAAGACCTAGCCACGGTCACATCCCGTGGCAACATTTCTTCCTATATCGATGACAACCTGGTCCACGCTAGGACATTTAGGGAGTACATACTCTCCCTCAAACAATTTTTTACTGCCCTCTGAAAATTCAGACTCAAGCTGAATCCAGATAAATGTTCCTTCCTCGTATCAGAGGCAAAATTCCTCGGACGCATAGTAAACAGCGAAGGATTCAAGGCTGATCCAGAATACGTTCGTGCCATTAGGGAAATGAAGCCTCCAACATCAAAGAAGGAATTACAAAGCCTTATCGGGCATTTAGTGTGGATCGGACAATTCCTAGAGACACGTCTTCACGAACAAATCAGGTCAGATATGTTTTCAAAACTTATGGGTCCCATACACGAACTCAACAAGGTTAATAAACCGTTTGTCTGGATGCAAAATGCCGACAGAGCCTTAAAAAAAATCAAGGACCGTCTCTCTTCGCCACCCGTCATCTGGTTTCCAGATTTCTCCAAACTTTTCACACTCACCACCGACGCCAGTGACGTTGCATGTGGAGCAATCTTAATGCAAGTAGCCGACAATGGTAAGAAAGATATCATAGCAGTCGCTTCCTATACATTCAACTCCATGGAACAGAACTGGTCCACGACGGAACGAGAGGCATATGCAGTAAAGTGGGCAATAGTGAAATTTGATTATTTCCTGCACAACCGCCCTCTCATCATCTTCACTGACCACAGATCGCTGACATATCTGGACCAACGAGAGTTCAATAATGCCAAAATACGACGATGGCAAGAAGAAATTTCATGTTATAAATTCATCTTAGAATATGTCGAATGCGAATCAAATGTATGGGCTGACATGCTCAGCAGAGGTTGCAGACATAAGAAAACGAAAAGGCAGGACATTCAAGGTAAGTGGTTCAGACCTCTACGTATACATCCCATTTTGGTGCCAAGGCGAGTTTAACGGATTACAGCTCATTCCCAAAACTCACACACCACAAAATGCCTGCACCCACAAGTGTGTCACCAACGCATTCTTCGCCTATCACTCTACCACAACCATCCCCACTGAGAGAATCTGCAACCACCTCAGCATTGCAAACGAACAACAGAAGGACGACGCCCTGGCAAAGATCATCAGCGCCCTCCAGTTACCCGCTCCAAGCGAACCTCATATCGATCCTAACGACCACTGAGCTATGCTTTTCAAAAAACATTTGCACCAATTTTTTCTAGAACCAGGCACCTCTCTTTTGATGATAAGAGACAGTAAACGCTCTCCGAGATTGGTTGTACCATACAAACTACGATCCAGATACCTCTACCAGGCACACAAGTGCAACAACCGCTCCGGTGTTACCCGTATGCAAGAACTCCTTTCCAGCTACTAGTGGGAATTCAAAAACCACGACATCAAGGCCAAAGTCAATTCTTGCAACACGTGCTAAGGACAACTATGGTAGACGTACCCACTGGCCACTGCAAACGAGGAAAGAGACCATTCGATCTCGTCTTTAGAGACTTTGTCACAATGCCCAACTCAAAGGGAAAACGCTACATACTAACCATCTTGGATAGCTTCAGCCAACACTTTACAGCCATACCATGCGCGACAGACCGTGCTATCGATGCCGCCCGCAGATTGTACCAGTTCTTCCTTCGACAGAGAGATTCCACGCATAGTATCCTCTGATCGAGGCACACACTTAACTGGAGAAGTCTATCAACAATTCTGCAACCAGATGTCGATCACGCAAGAACTTCACTGTCCTTGGCGCCCGCAAAGCTCAGGAAATATCGAGAGACAACATCGCACGATGAAGAACGCACTTTATATGTTATGCGAAGACAGGAACTGTGAATGGACAGACATTCTAGAATCTGTCATTTCGTCCATGAATGCCATGACCAACAGCGCCACTGGTGTCTCCCCGCACTATGCCATTACTGGCCGTCACCCCAACATCAGCCTACCTACACTACACAGAAAAGAAATTGCAAGTGATAATCAAATTAATGCCTTGCTAAAGCAGGTTCACCCCCACGTTACCCTGGCCAACGATGAAGCTGACTACAAACTTGAGACTAACTTAAATTGCCTCACATACAAGGACCCAATACAAGTAGGCAACAAGGTTTTACTTCATTGGCCACACTCAACTGTTGTCCAATCCTCTCATCTGCCCTGGATAGGAAATTACACCATTATAAAAACAGACAATATGATGTGTCAGGTGCAAAACGATAATGGTGATACAATCTGGATTCACTGTGCACATATCCGACAACTGGCTCCACATCCAACACATCTATCTAATAAAATCCCTCTGCCTCCACCATGTAACAGTCACCAGGATCATTTTCCTCCACATCCCTCTGGGACACATAATTCAGCAAATAACCAAAACAAATGCCAATAAGAAGAACATGAGGACAACTTCCCACACGCTTCAGAGACTTTATCATGAATTAATCACCCAAATATACATGAATAACGCTCACTGTAAATCAGACAGAGATCTGGGGGAGCCTTGTTATAAAATAAAATAAGACATATCTCAGCTGATTTGCAGGCAAATAAACTAACATACTCGAGAGCGAGAGACGGATGTAAACGGGACAAGGCCCCGTCAGAAAATGACCATATTTACGCGTTTACGCATATTCCCGACGCACAAGTTCTGGTCGAAAAATAAAATAATATTTTAAAGTGATTCTATTTTTCAACCAATAAAAATGCTTCCCTCCTAATTATACTCACATCGTTTTTCAAGCCTGTTAAGCCATAAAAAACGCCATAAACGGGGTCACACGGGGAAGTACTAGCAGTCAACAGGAGGCCAGGTAAGAGATCTGTCACAGTCAGTCTGGGCAATCAGCAGGAGGAGCACCACGCCAACCAGCGAGAACTACTATGAGAGATCAACCCAGATCAGCAGCCGGCTTATGAACTATACCACAAGGTAGCTGTCCCAAACCCACACGTTCCTATTGAAATAAATCACGTAAATCTATTTCTGCTGTTGTCGTATTTCTTTCTTGCAACCATACGCTTGTCTATAACACTAACTTGACCATTTTTCTTTCACATTGGAATGATAGGGGTGGTCCATTCAGAAAAGGTAACTGGTTAGATAACAGGAGTAGTAACCATGTGATCCAGTTCAGCCTCAACTTTTTCTTGGAGTGTTAATGGTAATGGCCTGAACCACTTTAAAAGCATTTCCAAGTGATATGTCCTCAGATAAAGTCTTTTTTTAATGTTCCCATTATCTAATCCCCACACGAATTTGTCCCATAATGCTCTTTCTAAAAAATATTCCAAATTCACATGACAATAATAAATGTTTAAGCTGAACAAAGAAATTTGGAACAGACTCATCCTCAACTTGTTTGGCATTATAAAACCGGTGACTTTCTGTGAAAGCTGAAATAGTGCTTCTGTTTCCTTAGTTCCCATTTATATAAGTTTTAGAATATGTTATATTTATTGTACTCAATATCAGGGATAATGCATCTATAAATATAAAAGTGGACATTGAGGTCAACACCCAGCAGCAACCGTATTTCAGGCTTAAATGTGATCATCAGGACATGGCCTGAATATTATGTACTATAATATTAACCAAAAACATTACTCTAGCTCCCACAAGTTTTTGCCTTTTAAATCATTTTAGTTGATCATTTCCATAAAAGACCCAACCTTCAGCCCAGCTATCATGTCCATCCAATGTAGCTCTACATTTATCATTAAAATTACTGTCAAGGCATCAGTTTTCACATACTTCTTCATCCAACTTAGGTTTCTAGTCATGATATTTAAAATTTGTAATTTGATAGATTTCCCAACTTTAGCCAATGTTCTTAATTTTCCATATCTTTTTAGTCTGTTTACATTTGTAGCATCATTTTTTCCAATTTTTCCTTATGGGTTAAGTGTAAAAGTGGTGGGGGGTAGAGTGATGATTTTGGCTAATATTATAGACAGTAAAATTACAGGTCCCTTCAATGTCAACAATGGTTTCAAGATAACTGCAGAAAAGTAGTCAATTTTTGGACAAGACAATTTTTTTGCTTACAACAAAGATGCTTTCCGCTAAATTCTATATTCAAATGAGATAATACACCTTTAAATTCTACAAAATTGAGTCTCATCTTATCAGAAAAGGTTTCAAAATATAAATGACACCAAATTAATGAAATGACTCCCACCAGCCTATCCAGATATTAAACATGGTCTATGATTAAATGTAATGTATACGAGAATGAAAAACAACATTTAAGCAAAGAAGACCTTTAGGAAGAAATAAAAACTGCTGCAAATTGAAAGAGTAAAAACAATGAAAGATTGATGAAGGTTATAGAAGATCAAGGTGACATATTTATTCATGGATATCAGACAGTGTGTCACTCAAGTATGTATTTCTATAATTGATAACTTTTACATTTATTAATAAATATAATTTATATTGTACTTCTAAGTAAAATAGAACTTAATACTCCCCACACCAAATTTCAATAATGACGATAGCTATTATAAGCTGACAGTCAGACAATATACTCTGCTCATATACTGAAAATTTTATGAACATTAGTGATTTAATATCAATTTTATTTCAAAACTGTCTTGCATAGTATCAACTGACAATATGTGTGTGTGTGAGTGAGAGATGGCGGCTTTTTCATTTTCGTGTACATCCATTGCGTGAAGCACTTCAAAATCAATTTCATCTGTGAACAGCATGGATGTGACTTTTCTGGCCAGCAACAAACCTACACTCTTTGGCACAGATGTTTCATTCATAACTGTCTCCAGTAACAAAAGCTACTTGTTGGTCACATCACTAGATGCGTTAATTCAGACCTCCAACTAATCAGCAAACTTTACTGTATTCATGGCATATTATTATGCTGTCTCTGTACATGACTTCTTTTGTGATTTTTCAACACCCACTCTGCTGAAGGAGACCCTCCCACATTTATTGCACATCAAGAACCCATGTCCACCAATACTTCCTGATGGTATCATGGCCACACCCTTTCTAGCATACTCTTCAATTTCACATGATTTCTATGTGCCATTTGAAAATTCTCTTTTCTCTCACATCCTTCTTTCATCCATTCTTGCCAAATCAATTGGAGTTTCTTCCCAGTACCTTTCCAAGATGTTAGCTTTCTTCAAGGATGTTTTTTATGCAGTCCTTGATCTCATCTTTCATTAGGACATTTTCCATCTCTCTACTCACAGTACAGAAGCTGCTTTGAAATCCAACAAGTCCTTCATTTTTACCCATCATAATAAATATATAACTAGAAACAAAGTTTCCATATTTGCAATTGTTTTACCAACTTTCAATCCCCCATCCATGAAAAGGCATTAAGTGTTTGAAATTCAGAGAAGAAACATTCTGTACTCCCAATTTTTGAAAAAAATACTTTCTATTGTCAAATTCTCATCTACTTGACATGTACTTTGTTGATTATGCAATTTCTGCAACATGCACTTAGCCCCACAGGAGAAACAGATTTTGATCACATTGCTCTATGCATGTCTATGTATACATATTAGTTTGGAAAGTAATATGTATAACAAATACAAATTTAGAATAATAAAACAAAATTTATTTTGGGGTCTGAGAATGCTCAAAAACTTTTCTATTATAAATTAATAGTAAATTGAAAGATGACTAGATGGAACATATACAAATCTACTTAGAAAAATCCAGAACATCAGTTGGAGATCTCCTGCAACACTTAACACAATTTACAGAAAACTGAGACCAATCTGTCTTAAGCTCAAACAAAAGAGATTACAGTTTGCCAGTCACTGCCACCGAGCAGACGGGGAAGTCATCTCATCCTTACTTCTATGGCATCCTTCTGAAGGTGTCTTATGAAAGTTGACTTTCCCAGATACCATGGCTCAGGACTCATTATAATTCATTGGGTTAAAATGTAATGACTGAAATAACAAAACAAATGCTAGCTTTATCAAATGATAACACTTCTCTACAAATTAAAAATAAAAAAAAATAAAAAACTGATAATTTAATGGTTAGAAAAAGAAAAAAATTATAATATATTTAAATATAACACATGAGCTCCTTCTAGAAATTTGACCAAACATCTGAATTTTTTTTCCCTTTGTGGTAGGGCCAAGAATTTTTCAACATATTTCTTGTACATATTACCCAATCATTTGGGGAAAATACAATTTTTTATTTCATGTTGGAGTGATTTTAAGAGATGTTGGAAATGTTAGGATATTTGACAGATAATCAATTTGATTAATCTGTTCAAATTCCCAAAACATTTCAATAACACAAATAAATGTGTAAATAAGAATCAAATCAATATACCACTTACCTGCATTCAAAAAGTAATTATGAAGACTATGAACAAAGAAATCATCAGTGACACTGCACACGGCCGCTCTCAAAGCTTGACCTAATAAAGAGCCACCAAATGCAAAGTTGCGCTTTGGGTGGACATACAATGGATTTCCTCTGCAAAACCAAAGAAATACATTTTTAGACTGAGGCAAAATGGTGAATGAATTGATTGCATAAAATTAAAGATTGCAAGAAATATTAATTCCAGAATTATAGACTTTTATTTTTATCAGCTTATCACTAAGTCTGCAGAACACATACCAAATGTGTTATTTGGAAGAAGGAATGATGTGTGGTTATCCTGTTTGTCATATGGTCAATTTATGGCTTACTGACAGACAAGAACAAGTTGAATCATTTTTTTCTCAAGTAATTTGTGATTTAAAGTAAAAAAAAAAAAATTTAATAAATATTTATTTGCTTCCTTCAAACCTCACAGTCCAAACCATTTTATGTGTGTATGGCGGAACTTGAAACTCATTGATGTACAAGTGATAGCAATCGAAATGGTTCAATCCAGACTGGACCAGATTCCAACATTGATATGCAAGAGATATGAAAACATTTTATTTTATGAGGACACAAACTTGTCATTGCTTATCTCCTATAAGTGAAAAAAAATTGTTAACCTCTATAGTCATAATAAATGCTTTTACCGTCATCAATGACACTGAAGCCCACTATACAGTCAATATGGTTGAGGTGAGGGCTAAAATCCAAGACATCATGAATATCATAGTACTCAAAGAGAAATTTCATTTACCCTGTCTGGAAATTTGGTATTTTAGTACACCTACATTAAAATATTTTGTTGCTAGTTTAGTGAAACCCCACCTGTACTTTTCATTGGTTGTATTCTTCTATATTTCTAAAAAAGCATAAATGTCTAAAAAAAATATAGATTATTTTAATATTTTTAAATAAGTATAAAAACGTGTAGAAAATGTATTTTCAATTTCTAAATGAAAAGCATAAATGCAGCTTATTATTAGGTTGGTGCAAAAATAATGACGTAATAATGTTGTTTTTTGACATTAAAAATACGTCAAAAAACGACATTATTACGTCATTATTTTTGCACCAACCTAATATATCTGTAAATAAAAAAGCCATATTGTGTAGAAAATGCATTTTATTTTTATATTTGTAAATAAAAAAGCATGAATGTTTGAAAAAAATTGTAAACAATAAAGCATTTGTGGAGAAAATGCAGTTTATATACATATTTCTAATTAAAGCAGTATCAATGTGAAGAAAATGCAGCCTATGTAGATTTCTAATTAAAGAATCATATGTAAAAATGTAGCCAATTTTCATATTTCTAAATAAATGTGTATAAAATATATTTTCTTATTTGTAAATGAAAATGCATAAATGTGTAAAAAAAAAATGTAGCATATTTCCATATTTATAAATAAATTAAGGAAAAATTTGCCTTCTTTTATTTAATTGTATACACTGAATTTATTTCCTTTATTTAAGCTGATAACAAAAATTATTGGAGAGTTTGGTATTTTAGTAAACATGTATCAAAGCATTTTCAAAATTTTAATAGACACCATCCACCTTGGTACCAAACTTCATAATCTCATTGATTTTGGTACCAAACTTACCTGTATTTGGTGATAAAGAAAAAAAAAAAAGAGGTAAAGATAAAAAAGAAATTAATAGGCAATATAATACATACAAAATACAATGTGATATGTAAAAGATATGATGTAATAAATGTACAACACAAGGCAATATAACAAATACAGGCATCACTTAGGTAAGTGCATAAACAAGTGAAGCTTCTAGATTCACATAGACTGAAAAAAAAAAAAAAACATCTTTTGTCAGTTCACTTCAGAGGATATGCAATGTTCTTAAACTTCCTTTGAGTCATTGTTAGAAAAGGATTTGTGAGAAAGACAAACAAAGCAGATGCGGGTAGTGACTAGAAATTGTGGTCACACAAGTGGAATATCAGATCTCACAATTTTGGGAGTATGCTGTAGAATCTAGAAACTAAATAATGCTTGTTTCCAAATATTTTAAATAAACATTATAATTTCTAATTTTCTTAAAATAAGTTTTGAAAAAATGATAATTGATTTTTAAAAGAATTTCAAACTGAGATTTTCATGAGATTTTCATTTTTTTTATAAAATGGAAAAAAATGGTTGATATGATTGATTCTATGTCAATTTGGCTGACTCAAAAAGAAAAAAAAAAGATTTTTAACGAAAATTTCGGACGTGCTAGGAACGATTAAAAAATGTACAAAAAAATACCCCCAAAATACTTTGATCTTTCCTCTTAATAATAACAAACATTTAGACGATAATATTTTGCTTTCATCAAATTTGGTGTCTTTTTCATCATGCTATGCACTTTTTTAGCGATCTCATGGAGGTACAAAAGTAAACTAACCACAAAATGTAAAGTTGTAAACTTTACATTTTGTGGTTAATTCCACCTTTTTCCCCAAAAATGTTATCAAAGTCAATGAAAGTAGCCATGATGAGTACAGTTCTGTCATATTTTTAGGATAACATCTTTTCTTTTCTTTTTTGCGCTTAAAAAAAAACTTGACCGAAAATTGAAGAAAAAAAAGCAGTCCTTGTCCGATACCGATGATCGATTAACAAATTTGCCTCTTCCCTAATACATTAAGTTCACGCCTTCCTTGCTGGCTATTGTAATTTTGAGACTGATTAAATAAACAGAAGTTGGAAGTGAAAATGTTTATATAGGAGCGGGATTCAAACCTGAGCCTGTGTCATGGAGTTACCTCCCTTGTGGCACACCTTTTTAAATTACCTGTCTATATTTCATTTGTTGATAAAAAATAAAAATCATTACAAATTAAAGCGTTATTTTTTATTACGAGGAAAATTTTGTTTAATCCATATTTGATTTTTTGTTGTTTTTTTTTTTATAAAATAAAAGTAAAACTAAATGCATTCTAAACCCGTTTTAGGCACCTCCACGAAATCGCGAAAAAAAGCGCTTAGTAAGATGAAAAAGACGTCAAACTTGACGAAAACAAAATTTTATCGCCAAAATGTTTATGTTACTATTAAGAGTAAAGAACAAAGTAATTTTTAAATTATTTTTAAAAAATTTTCTGTCTTCTAACATTCTAACTTTCGATTGAAAAACTTGTTTCTCGTCATCACCGGAAATCCCGTAAAAATAACATAGCGAATTTTTTGTGCATTTTTTTTCTTATGAGAGACATTAATTTTGAAAATCTTGCAAAAATAGAAATAATTGTCAGATTTTAATGAAACTTTCAGAAACTATTCAGGAATGATGGAAATTATTATAAATATGTTTTATTTTTTAAGTCATTATAAAAATATTTTTTTTATATATATATATTACACCCCCATAAATAAATTAATAAAAAACTCTAAAAGTTTATGGGCGAAGCACGCAGGTCATTAAAAACACAAGGCTTTGAGGAAAGTAAATCATGTTTTACTTACTTTTTTAAAAATCCGACCTCGTAAACCTAAAATCAGCTCTGAATTGTAACATAAAAACCCAATAAAACAAAGATACTATTTAATTTTAAATGCTTTTAGTTGCTTTTATTTGTTTTTATCAATATGCATATTGTCTGAAGGCAAAAAACTTTTTCGATGAAAAATGAATTTTTAAATGAATTAATTGTTATTTAATAAATTATTTTATTATTTTTACATAAATTTACTAAAAGTTGTTAAATATTCTAAAATTAGCGGTACTGACGAATCCTGTATATAATGTTTTTTTAGGGACCCGTATCTGTCCAGATTATAAATAGCACAAGGTTTTTACAGTCAGCGAACCAGCAGTGAGAATAATCTTACTGTTCTTTACCCTATGTGAGGAAAAAAAAAGGTTAAATCAAATGTACGGAGGCCCGAAAGAAACATGATACAATAAAAACATCACGTGACTTGATTTGTACGGCACTGTTAACGGCCTTTACATTTATATAAAATTACTTTAAAAAAATTATAATAATTCCCATCGTTCTTGAAAGCTTCATTAAAATCTGACAATTATTTCTATTTTTGCAAGATTTTCAAATTAATGTGTGTGATAAGAAAAAAATGAATAAAAAATTTGCCATGTTATTTACTAGAGTTCCGGTGATGACAAGAAACAAGATTTTTCAATCAAAAGTTAAAACGTTCTAATAAAGACAGAAAAAGTTTAAAAAATAATGAAAAATTACTTTGTTCTTTCCCCTTAATAGTAACAAACATTTTAGTAATAAAATTCTGCTTTCGTCAAGTTTAAGGCCTTTTTTTCATGCTATGCCTACTTAAAACTAACGAGGTAAATAAGTTGTTTACGTAAAGATAAATAGTCACTTATGACCTTCCGTACTATAAATTTCCGCACGTAATTTGTCAGTGCGTGATGAAAAACAGGCACATGTCATTTGTCAATCAACACCGTAGTTCAGACCGGCTTTCTCCCATTTGAAAAAACATGTTTTCATCACAGAAAATAAGCAATCTTTGTTTCAAAATATATTAAATAAACTTTATAATTTCTAATTTTTTTTAAATTATTTAAAAAAAAATCATAATTGATTTTTTAAATAAATTTTAAACGGCAACATTCACTAATGTAAACAAAAGTTAAAAAAACGGGAGATTATCGATTTTCTGTCAATTTTTCCAATTAAAAAAAAATGAAGATTTTTAACGAAAATTTTGGACGTGCTAGAAATTATTAAAAAATCTAAAATATATTCAAAAAATACTTTGATCATTCCTCTTGATAATAACATTAACATTTAGACGATAAAAAATTATTTTAATCAAGTTTAAGGCCTTTTTTATTCATGGTATGCTATTTTTTTACTGATCTCGAAGTTTTTAAGACGCACTTGACTCAGTTTTTAAGCTTGTCCGTAGTTTTTATTTTAACATCTCATATTATTTAAAAATGTAAAAAATAAATGTATTTTCGCGATTACATACACATAAAAATCAATTTAAAAGTCAATCTCCGTTTTAAGATGCGAAAAAAATCAAAGGCCGGGTGATGAAATGTTTTTAATAATTGTTTTCGGAAAAAAAAAACTTGTCAATTTAGGTCAAAAATGGAATTCATTTCTTTAGTATTTTAATTAATATTCAAATTAATAACATCGTCTCTTCTTCCAACATAAAATACTTTCGTCGTATTTACAATATTTTTTAAACAATTTTTTAAGGTTAAGGCTTTTTTTAGAGACGAAGTAGTAGTAATAACTTTTCTTATCGCCCGAGAAACTTTGTTTTTATGTTGTTATTTTTACTCAATTTAGTTTGGTTGGTACAAGGCGACAAGTAGGAGGTACTTAAATCACTTTACGGATCGAACTCACTAAGTAAAAAAAAATAAAGATCAACTAGATAGATACTAAGATTTTTAAACCCATTATTTCCGAGACATTTTTGTTAAGCTAAAGCTGAAGCACATAATTTAAAAATCCATTAATGTCGGCTAAAAAAACTAAAACCCGAAAAAAATCTTATGCCTGACGCGCCTTTCATCAACGGTCAACTCATCACCTTAATAATAATAAATAAAATTACTAACTGATCGTCAATTACAGTTATTCATTGCAAAGAAAAATAGTAACAAATAAGAAATGCGCGATTAAAAAAAAAAAAAAAAAGACAAAATTTTTCATTTAATCTTTTTTAAGAAAGAAAAATGAAGAGGCAAAGTTTAAGAAGCTAAAAAAAAAACTGTTTTTTTTTAAAGTTAAGTAAAAGTTTCATTAAAAAAAAAGAACGAAATCAAAATTACTAATTTAGACTTTCAAGAGTTACTCAGTTACACTTAGTTTTCTTTTAAATATCATTTTTAACTGTTCATTTATTTTTACAAAAGTAGCTTTTTTAACGTTGATTTAATTTTATTTTAACGATAATCAGGCAGTTTAGACTAGAGTCGTTACTGCAAGATTACGGTGCAAAACAAATTTTAAAAAATCTCCAGAAAAAAAAAAAAAACAGAATGACCCTCATATTTGCTTTGCATCAATTTTGAAAAGAAAAAAATTTTCCCTTTTTCGGTTTTTCTTTTTTCAATAAAAAAAAAAAATCTTCCTTTACTCTTAAAATTCTTTTAAAATTAGTTTTACATTTCAAAAAGATCCAATTTTAATTTTTTAACTACTAACTAAAAAAAGTAAAAACTAAAAAGTAAAGTTTCTATAATATTTTTTCTCCAATTTTGGTAAATTAAAAAATTATTTTAAATTATTTTTTAAATAATAATTAGGACATTGAAGGAATTAAAAATTGAATGCATAAAAACCCATAAAAAAGCCGAATAGAATTTTTAAAAAGCAAGAAAAAAGTGAGTTTTTGAAAAAATGCTATATGAGTTTAAGAAAAAAAATAACTCAAAAATTATTTTTAGTTTTTGGCGATGTATAAAAAATAAAATCATGTTAAAAAATACAAATAATAAAAAACACATAAAAAATAGAAAAAAAATTAAACAAAGCAAAAAAATAGATAACTAAATAAAAACTTTAAAAAAGAAACAATATTGTTTTTTAATAAATGACCTCTGGTTTTGGAGGATAAGAAAAAGTTACATTTTCAAAAACATAACGAAGCAAAAATTGTGATTTGTTTATAAATTTTTTAAATGATAATAAAATATGTTCAGGTCGCCTTGACTTGAGTGGGATGGTTAACGAGCTGGAATTTACTGAATGCCTTTTTAGTCAACCAAACTAAGTAAAAGAGTTCGAACCTCACTGGCTGCTCCATATTTCAGTCTTTGTGCCAAATTAAACTTAAATTAAATCATGATGATGTTTAAACCAAGTGACTGCCTACAAACAACATAACATATGTAATATAATTTTTTAAGTTTAACTTACCTAAAAACATTATCTTCTTCTTCCAAACGGGTCATACCCAATAAGAAGTTCATATATTTGCCTGGTTTTACACCGTGTTTTTGCTCCATAAATTCAACAGGAGTCTCAAACTGGAGGTCTTTGCTGATTTCTTTGGCCATCTTAATCTTTCTTCCAGAACCAGTTAAAGATGAATGGGTGCTAAAATGTCGTACTCGGAAACTGTTACCTCCGAAAATACAACGAGTTTGAATGAATGTACAACTAGTCGCTGTTGTCCTCTCCCTCCTCCTCTTGTTGTTGTTGTTAATGTTGTTTTCATCATACCTACCAGTATCAAGACTTTTACTGTTATTATTACTAACGGGACTATTATAAATAGCAGTAATATTAGTGTTGCTGTTAGTACATTTACCCGCAAAAGTATTAACAGTGAAATAATGTTGGTCTAATGAAGAGAAATATCCTTGTCCCCAAGATAATGTCGAACGTAGTGTATTATAACTGCATCTACTTCTTCTTAGACTTAGCTTATTGCAACTAACACCTCCTGTAGGGAGAAACAACTTACCATACGTCGACACTAGTCCAACAAAAGATGCTACTAATCTCATACTTTAATTTTAACTTTTTTAAATTATATCACCACTACTAGTTAGTATTTGTTTTTATGTATAGTTTTAGTTGTTAGTGTCAGTTTGCTACTGACAGAAAGAATTTGAAACTTTGAAATGAAAATAACAGCATCAGTTTGCTTTTCCTTTTTTTACTTTAGTTTAACCCGCTAAAACAAGCAAAGCAAAACACATATTTCTTTAAATTACTGCTACGTTATGGCGACGTACTTATTTTGCATGAAATATTGAAGTATAAAATTATTAAGCAATTATTACCGAGTAACTATTATTATTACAGTTCTGTTATGAGCCTTTCTCTCTCTAGTCTAGAGTCTAGACTCTAATGAAACTAAAAAGGAGTCAAACTATACTTTTTTTTTTCGTAAGAAAGAAAAGCGGCAATACGTATTTTGCACTTCTGGTGTCTGAGAACTAATTGTTATGGTTTTAAATGAACATCTGAGGTGAAAATTAAAAAAGTTTCTCAATCAATATTCAAAATTGAGTTTTATAATTATTTTACCAATAATTTTAAAATAAAAAGAAAAGAAATTCAGATTGCTTTTTTTATGATCTCCAAGTGTGTTTTCACTGTTTTCCATTCCATCTGTGACTGAGTGGGAAATAGTTTGGGGCAAAGTTTGGGCTAATCAACGGACTCCTTGATGTTAAAAAACGAAAGTTGCATAACCGACTGTTACGTCATCAAACAAATGAATCCGAAAGTACATACATAGGCTATTTCGATTGATAAATCTTTTCCTTTTATCAGTAGTACTAAAAATAACTGCGTTACTTAGCAGTACTTGGACTAATGATTTTGACCCCCGATTAGACTCCAAAAGCCAGTTTATTAGTCATGTGTTGTTTGTAGTCAATACACACACACGCACACTCTAAATCATAAGAATCTTCTTATAAATTTATAAGTTTTTCTAATGTTTCTTCTTACAGTTTCCATTTTCTGGGAGTTAAGAAAGTCTAGATTAGAAACTGTCCATAATGATTATTGTCCCAAATGCTTTCGGCTAATTAGCGGCATTAGCCATTTTCGATTGCTTTAAAGTATTTATTGCACAATAATTGTACAGTGCATGAAACTCATAGTTTAAGTGAGGAATACAATGTATATTTATTATTAGCATAATGACTGGCTGCTTGTATCCAAGTATAACTGTCTACTTCGTCTGTTAGCCAATCCCTGTTGCAGATGCTTGCTCAGGCACATTTTGTGCTTGTTCAACATCCACAAAGCCCACCTGTGTTTTATACTACAACTATGCTGAGTGGCCCTCAGTTACAGTTTCTGAGAGAGAAGAGAAGTTTTAAAAAAGCCAAACCTGCTCAACTCATAAATGGGTGACTGCTTAGGAATACTGGGTGTTGTAAGCTTGGATGTGAGGGTGGTGTAGATAATGACTTGGAATAAGAAATCAGAGAACTGAGTTCCAGTCAGGTTTGTTACATGCATTTACATACAAATACTGTTGGGAAAAGTATTAATCCAACTTTTCTCCCCCAAGCTATGGGTTAAATAGTAGTCCTTGTAGTCTGAAAACTATTATTATCTCCCAAAAATTATCACTACAATATTGACTCACAAAAAAAGAATTATTTTTACAATCCAAAAATACGTTTTGGTTTTAAATAATCTACAAAATATTGATAAGTCGTAAAAAACAATCAATCAAACAAAATAATGTTTAATTAGATTTTCTTGAAACTGTACTGATTTATTTAAACAAATGACAAAAGTAAGTTTTCTGAATTAATTAATATTAATATAAATATTAGAAAATTGCTCAAATGTTTCTCTCATGCTCACAGCTCTCTGTAGTTAAATCTTAGGTACCCCACCATGAGCACATTAAAAAAAAAATAACGCAATTCAAATAATATAAATATCTCATTGAAGTAAGTTTTAATTTTTTTTTCAATCTCTTCACCCCAAGCAAGACAGTAATGCCATTAGAACACAAGGAGTTACAGATAGGGAAAGAGAATGAAAAGACTTTAGTTGGGAAGATTGAGGAAAGGACAAAGAAGGAACAAGGCATTTAAATTTTTAAAGACTGTAGGTAGCAGGAATGCAAGAAATCTGAAGGAAGTTCCACATGTGAGAAGTGCAAGAAAAGAAACTTTTACAGTAGAATTTGAAGTTGCATCTAGCTATTTCAACAGTAAAACAGTGGGACCCACTTGCCAATCTAGTAGCACACTTAAATTCATATAGTCAGTGCTCTAGGGAGAAAAAGCATATCTGAAGCAGTTATCATGGAAATATTTGTAGAAAAGACAGAGGGAACCATGTTATATCAGTGAGAAAGTGATGGTAGTGGAGATGCTTGGTCAAGATCAATTATATTACAGACCCTTCTTTAGATTTTGTCAAGAATCACGAGATCTACAGCAGGAGCACCAGACCAGATATGGCAACCATATTCAATGCATGGATGAATGGTAGATTTATAAATGTACAAAATGGACTCTGATGAGAAAAATTATCTCACAAAACACAATGAACTAACTTTCCTTGCAGTAGATGTAACACTTGATTCAATACAGTTGCTCCATTTCATGTCAGACGTGAGGCCAAAAAGGTATAGAGTGTTGCTCTCCTGGAGTAGCATCAGCAGGCAGAAAAGGTTCACTGTGGGGATTAAACAAAAGCAGTTTTGTTTTGGAGGTGTTAAAATATTCAAGCCATTTCCTGCCCCAGTTAACCACAGATTAGAGGTCCTTTTCAAGAGGAGTTGCCAGATTTACTTTGTTAAACTTGCTACTAAAACAAGGAATAATGGTTGTGTCATCTGCATAGTTGGGAACTGATGACATCAGAGAACTCATTTGTGATTTTATTTTTTGAGGATTGCATATTTGAAGAAATTATCTATAGATAATACTTTAGCAATTTTCAAGGTGGAGGTGGGTTAATTTCAAGGTGAGGTTGGGTTAAATGTCTGTGCTAACAAAGATTAGTAATATACTTTTGTTTTGTTTTCAATGTGCTGTGTGAGAGGCATTTTTTTGTAGTAGAAATTGCTTTCTTAGTTTCCAAACATGGTCAGAACATTCAAATCATGTTCACGTGTAGTGCTATTAAAGGATGGTCTATGTTTTTCTACAAGAAAAAGGACACCAGAAAAATTAAATAAAAAACTCACAAGATATCTTATATCTATAAATACACCATTTGTCCTTAGAATATTGCTGCCACATATGGTCTGATGCCCCTGCTATATTTTTAGTGATTCTTAATAAAATCCAAAGGGTGACAGTTTGAATCCAGTTTATTTAATGAGTTGCTGAAACTTTTCAAAAGTAAATGAATTCAGTGCCCATGGACTCTCAATGCCACTTTCCTCCTCATTACCAGACAGAAGAAAAATTCAAAGAAAAAGAATCTTTCTTGAAATTAATGTCAACCAACGTAAGTTATGGGAACCTACAGTAAAGGAATTCCCTGAGATTTCTTTAAAGAAAATGCCTGACCTCTTGTCCAGTGGGGTGAGGATACAGTGTTACATTAAGATCCTCAAGAGAAATAAGAAATATTTTACTGTGTGTATTAATGTAGCTCATTTCCTTGGATAGGGCGAAATCTGCTTTTCTAGACACTACATGGCTCAATGTGAGCCCAAAGATGACGTTACCACCACCAGTTGTTATTAACAGACCAAAACAGACAGTAACAAGATCTGGTCATCATGTTCATACCCAGAGATGGTTTTTGTTTTGAATTATAGTTTCCTCTGTTTTTCAACTTTAATTTACAAACTTTTATCACAAGTTGTCATGTGATCATGTCAATTTTGTTTGCTGACATTTTTTTGTATGTTTTCAAAAGCCTGTAAAAATATTTGTATTAGATTTCTCTTGTCATATGGTATGCATCTTGTATGGAGATATCTGTTGGATGAGCGAAATAGGTTGTCCCTATATACATAGACATTAAAAACTATGTGACTGTTATCAAGGTTCAGAGACACACATGGACCAGCATAAATGACAGATGCTCACACAAGGACCTGGGGCCTGCTCCTAGGCCAAAGGACCAACTCCAGTTGAATGGAACCACAGACCTGTTCTGATGAAATGGATACCTGTTATCTGTGTCAACAACAGACCCCTCTGGAAGATCATGCTACACAATCTATGTAGGGGATTACAATGTCTGTATTAGCATTTCTAACAATAATAAATATTGTTATTATTGTAACTTGCATTTAAGCCTTTTCTTTAACCTATACACTCCAACAGTCTTCAGTATTTTCTATCAAAGTTTGTCAAAGAAAGAACTAAGTTGAAGTCTTAAATTTTTTTGAATTAACTACTTTCATTAATTTTTACAAAGTTGTTTTTTTTTTCTCCATCATATTATTGTAACTTCCAACAAGGTATGTCAACAGAGACTGCTGTAATACAAAGAAACTATATCAATGCATTTTCTAAGATCCCAACAAAGATAAATAAGCCTACTTAGAAACTCCATATTTGCATGTTCATCTCTTATGACATATAGCTCTTCTATGCAATAATCACTTCTCTAGCTTATCTACACAAACCTTTAAGAAAGGCATGAAACTACTATTCTTGTAATCTTTGCCTTCACTACATGCTTCATTGATAGCTAAGTGAGTACATTTTTGTGTAGAAAGAGTTCTTAACAACCAATGATTTATTTATTATATTGAAATGACATAAATGAATAAGCACCAAATTTTTCTCAGCAAACAAGTACATCCTTTTGTCACCTATTTACAAGTCCTTCAAAGAAAATCATAGAATGGTAGAAATAAAATTTTCATTTCATTTATTCACAGCAAGGTTTATTGAAAATGAGAAAGAAAAATAACTTGAATTTATTTAACTAAATTCTTATTTGGATCATAATAATGATCTTACAACTCCTTGCTGAGCAACTGAGGCTGCTAAAAGTCCATCTTGGGTCCAGAAACGTCCAGTGGCAAATCCTATACCACCACCTGCAATAAAGAGGAGAGAATAAAATATCTTTTTTTTCTTTTAAAGATGTGGGTTTTTTAACATTAATTTGAATTTCAAAGTAAAACTTTTCTGATTTCTTCTTTATTGAACACTTGGCCTGTATGACCAAATATTAGCTGTGTACACAGGTTTCCAGTAAAAAGAAACTGTTTTCAACTGTATATTCAGTCTCTAATTCTTTAAGGAAAAGAAAAAATTAAAGAGAAGTCATTTGTTATTATTTCTTCCTTTGTTTTTTGTTGGCAACAACAATTTTAGACTAAATTTAGTACAAATTTGGAATCAGTATACACAAAAAATTTTTTTATTTCAATGTCCTGTGAGTGTTAAATTCTCTAGGTCCTCTTTTCTCATGCATCCCAGAAATTTCAGCTGTCTCTTTTTGATTTTAAGTATGATTTTTTTGTTGTTTATATTTTCCTTAAAACTTCCTTATTGCTCACATGTTCTGTCCATAGTATTCTTAGCATTCACTGATGGAATCACATCTTTATGGCTTAAAGTCTCTTCTTCATCTGTGAGGAGATTGTGTGTGTATATATATATATATATATATATATATATATATATATAGATATGAGATTAGATATTATATGGCAACTCAGCACATTGATTTTTGTGTCATATTTTTCATTGTCTGTTACTACACAACCTAGAGAGTTCAATTTCTGTACCTGTTTGATATGGACATCCCTCATATGTAGCTCACACTGTAGTCTGTCTCTTTTGCTGATGACCATGTAGTCAGTCTTCTTACAGTTTCCATTACTACCTTGTCTTCAAGTTCTTTCTCTGTAATCAACAATGTATCTTATGTTATTAAGATTATACCCACCAATAATAAATCCTGGTAGGTCTCCTAGTTCTCTTAGAATTGTCTCACTAAGTTGAATAGATCCAATAAGAAAATGCATCCTTGTCTTTCTCCTTTTTATTTTCATGCATTCACTTAATTTCTTCTCTATTGCATGCAGCTTGTTTGTTTCCAGCAAAGGAATTACTCAAATATCTTCTCCCATGAAAATCGAGTTTTTCTCTAGTATGTCTTTGTGTCTTACCTTAAACACTTTTACATAATCTATGAAATATAGCTATAGGGTTATCTGTATTTGTGATGATCATTCTAATAGCAGTTCTTGTTCTAATATCTTGAACAATGTTATACTGTTCTTATCCTTGACTAATTCTGCTACAGACTGTATTCCTTAGAATCCTATTGATTACTTATGTGGTTCATTGAACTGATTGTCCAATGGAGTTTATATTCATTTGAAACTGACTTCTTTGGTATTGTTATATAGAAACATTTACGGAGATCTCCCTGTTATATAATTGATTTATTATTTTGTTAATCTTATTGATACCAAATCATCCTAGGCTGACAGCAACTCTCTTACAATCCCATCTGGTCCTCTACATTACTATTTTACTATCTTCTTTCTTTCTGACTTCAGCTTTTATATATTTCAAGATAATTTCCTGTGATTTGCATTGGCTTTTGATATTATCTTTGGTGTTGACGTTTATACATAAATTACTATAATGGCAAAATTGAATGGTTTCCTTTTCAATTTCCCTAAAACTCTCTGACAATTGTCAGTATCTCAAAACATTTCCTTTGTCATTATCTAATATTAGTCCTACTCCCCTTTCATTTTTATCTCCACCTGCAAATCTGAAGTGAAGTCCCAATTATTTAACTATCTAGTTTCACATGTTTCCAGAATATCAATATTTAACCATTTCATTTTCTTTTGACATTTTCTAACATCCCACATTTGTATATGTTGTAGTGTTCTCCCTCTAAGAGTATGTTGGACTCCTCTGCCAACTATAAGATTAGTAGGAGAGAAGGCCTTGGGGGAACAGTCGAATAGATTGAATGCTGGGTCAAATGACACATACTCACTAGTTATGTAATACTCTTCGGTTGTACTTACTGTTTAATATGATATATCTGCAACACTTGTTTTGTTATTAGTTTGGTGCAAAAATAATGTCGTTTTCTCACATATGTTACTATGTGAGAAAATGACATTATTTTTGCACCAAACTAATATTTCTTTAACCATCTATTTTTTCACAACATGTTGGCGATGAAGGATTCAAAGATACAAACTTCACATTAAATCATAAAAAAAATATATTTGCCAGTGTCTACAATAGTGGTGAAGAAAGGAATTCTAATCAAACTCTACAACAAAAGGGTATCCAGTGTTAATTACAACACTGACAGTGAAAAAAGAAATTCTTCAAAACAATAGGATTTCTACAAGTTCAATTCAGTGCTTGGGAAAAAGGTTGGTGAACCTTGTTATTTTTTCCATTCCAACAAGTCAGTAGAAGAACTGTACAAGTCAAACAAACTTATTATTTTCACTAATAGAGTAAAGTAAAATTTTACCCTCTCTACTGCTTTTAAATTTTTCAGTAAAAGAATTGTACAAGTCAAGCAGACTTATTGTTGGTTAAGAGGGTAAAGAGAAAAAAAAAGTCCCCCCTCTCATTTCTTAATATAACGTGCCACCACAGTAAAATGGATGAATTTAAAAGTGCAATGCTAGAGTTGATGAAACACCAAGAGGAACAACAACAACAACAACAACAATAACAACTACTGTTGGAACAGAAATATCAAGAAAGACAATAGAAATTCCAATGAGAACAAGCAGAATACCAGAAGAAATTTGAGGAATTGCACTTCAGGTTAAACAACAGAAACTGGAAGAAATGCTCCTTCAAACAAAGGCACTTGTATAATATAATCCATCAAAAGCCAAAATGAGGACAGCGAAAACACGTTCTCTCAAAATGCAATATGGAGTGCTATTGAAAACTTCATGTTTGCACCTGAAGAAGAAATTACATTTGCTTTATACTTTAAACATTACAAGCCCTATACAATACGGATTGTGCAAGTCGGGCTGAACATAAAAAGGTTCACCTGCTCCTCAGGAAATTAGGCACAGCAGAATATACTAAGTTTGTTAACTATATTTTGCCTAAGAAAAACAGCAACTTGAAATTTAAAGAGGCAGTTCAATCATTAACAGAAGTCTTCAGTCCGAAAACATCAGTTTCACAAGCATTGGAAATATATGAATCTCACCCTCAAAGAAGACGAAGATCATACTGGTTTTGCGAGTGTAATCAATAAACACTGTGATGACTTCAAATTGGCAGAGTTAAGCACCAATAATTTTAAATGCCTTATTTTCATCCAGGGTTTGATTTCAGCAAAAGACACCAAAATATGTCATGGCTACTCAACAAGCTTGAAAATTACTTTATAGCAAGTTGCTGAAGATTGCCTATGTTTTGTGAGCATCAGAGAGGATTTGAAAAACATTGAACAGAGTGGCATGGCTCACATTAAAAAAATACACCAAAGAAAAATTAAAAAGGGTCAACCAAAAAATAATAAAGTTACTTTGCCATCAAGACCATGTTTCAGGTGTGCTCAATTGGTATAGAGATTGTCCTTTTAAAGATAAAAAATGTTTTAATTGTGATAAATTGGGACACAAAAGTTCCCACTGCAGGATTAAGAACAAGACAAAAAAAAAGTTTTGTAAAATTTACTAAGTCTGATGAACCAGGAAGTCGTAAAATCAGGAAATATATTGAAGTGCAAATATTTAACAAAAATATAAGGCTACAGTTTGATTTGGGTTCAGACTTATCCATAATTAATTATCTTACATGGAAAAAACTGGGTAAACCAACTAAAAGTGTAACTGGCGACCTTATTAAGTTTATGGGCAAACTTATAACGAACATGTCATTCAAAAGTAAAACTTTAAATCTAAAGGCGTATAGTATGAAGAATATGGGTAATTTGTTTGGGACTGATTGGTTAGAACAGTTTCAACTTTGGAATATGCCTATTAACTCATTATGTCAAAAGTCGAAAATTTGACTGACAAAGCAGAAAAGTAGAAAGGTGAACTAAAAAAAAAAAATTTTCCCAACATTTTCAGTGGAAGACTAGGAAAATGCAAAAAATGTCTGCTAAGTTTGAGTCAAAGCCAGACATAAACCCAGTTTTTGCGAAAAAAAATGTAACGTTCCATTTGCCTCGTTAAATCAAACTGACGAAGAATTGAATCGACTCGAGGAAATGGGAATTCGGGCAAAGGTTGAATATAATGAATGGGTATCTCCCACAGTTTATATTAAAAAAAAACAGAGCAAAGAAATTTGTGTATGTGCTAACTTCTCTACAGGGCTGAACAGCACCCTAAAGGATCACCATTATCCTCTTCCAAGTCCAGAGGAGACTAAGCTCAGAGGAGGAAAATATTTTTCTAAGATTGATTTAAGCGACGCATATCTACAAAGAATGCACGATGAATGGACAAAGAATGCGTGATGATCCTTTGCATAAACACCCACAAGGGTTTATACAAATTTTTAAGACTTCCATTCGGGGTGAAGGTCACCCCTTCCATTTTCCAACAGGTCATGGACACAATGTTAAATGGTTTGGATTTTACAGTGGCCTATCACGATGATGTCCTAATGAAAAGTAAGAGCATCGAGGAACACAAATTGCACGTCTGGCAGGTGTTCATGAGAATCCAGGATTACAGATTCAAATTAAAAGACGGCAAGTGTGAGTTTTTCTTAGAGAGGATTAAGTACTTGGGGCAAATAATTGACAAAGACAGAAGACATCCCAACCCAGATAGGGCAATGCCAATAAAGAATGTGTCAGCTCCTCAAAGTTTTTTAGGTCTTGCCAATTATTACAACGTTTTTGTCCCAAGAATGCACAGTTTGAGAGCTCCACTTAATGAATTATTGAGAAAAGATAAAGAGTGAGAATGGACAACCAAATGCCAGGAAGCATATGAAAAAATAAAGGAGGTCCTTACATCAGATCTGTTCCTGACATTACGATCCAAACTTTGAGATCATTGTAGCCAGTGATGCTAGCTCTTACAGCATCATGGCATGCATTTTACACAAGTTAAAGGATGGATCAGTAAAGTCAATCGCCCATGCATCTAGGACACTATTACCAGCTGAAAGGGGTTTCTTGCAAATAGAAAAGAAAGCCGTAGGAATCATTTTTGCGATAACTAAATTCCATAGATTTATTCATGGAAGGTACTTTCTGTTGCAGACAGACCATCGTCCACTCCTTACCATCTTCAGATCAAAAAAGGGTCTGCCAACACATACTGCTAATAATAGACAGCAAAGATGGGGAACCATTCTCCTCAATTATAATTACAAAATGGAGTTTCTCCCATCCACTAAAATCTGTCATGCAGACAGGTTGTTTAGATTGATACCTAAGTATGCTGAACCCCTTGAAGACAGTCATTGCTGCCATAAGAACAGCGGTCGAAATAAAAAGTACCTTGTGTAATACTGTCAGGAAGCTTCCTATAACAATTGATGAGATAATAGACAAAGCGTCCGATGATGAGTTCATAAAGGAAGTAAAGGACAAACTAAATAGTAAAGACCAAAATATTTCAGAAGTTTACTCACTCTGTAACAACATACTAATGTATGGTGACAGAGCAGTAATCCCATTACAATACAGAAAAAAAACATCAGGAATTCCATGTTGGCCATTCGGAAACTTCAAGAATGAAGAGTCTGATGAGGAGTTACATATACTGGACCAACATGGACATGGATATTGAAAACACTGTAAGATCGTGCAAAGTGTGTGCTTTGGCTGCTAAAGCACCCCCGATAAAATTCAATCCCTGGCCTAAAACCGACCGTCCGTGGTCACAGATACACATTGATTTTGCTGGCCCACTTGATGGTTTTTACTACCTTGTAGTAGTTGACAGTTATTCCAAGTAGCCAGAAATATTGAAGTATAAGAAGCCGACCGCGGAGGTGACAGTAAAGTTTCTACACAAGCTATTTTCTCATTTTGGAGTTGTTACCTGTATCATAACAGACAATGCTACACAGTTCACATCCTGTAAATTTCAGGATTTTTGTCAGTCATTCCTGATCAAACATATTACCATGGCACCATATCACCCAAGAAGTAATAGACAGGCAGAGCATTTTGTAGACACTTTCAAGAGAGTACTGAGGTAGGCGAGAGGTACTCCCACCGATACGGCTATACAGCAGTTTTTGCAGGTCTATCGTGTAACCCCTAATAGCAGTGCTCCATCTGCCAAGACACCAGCGGAGGTTATGTTTGCCAGGAAAATAAAATCAGCATTTGACAAATTCCTTTCAAGTGAAACAAAAACAGGAAATAGGAATAAAGTGCTTAAAAAGCGCTTGGTGAAAAGATCAGTGAAAATGTTTATTTTTTTTGTGTATTTGGGAATAATAAATCTCACTGAGGGATAGGAACAATAGACACACAAATTGGTAACATGATTTACATGGTTCAGGGACCGAAGTTTATACACAAACATCATGTAAACCAAATTAGAAAATGACACTATGGACATCATCTTTGATATGTTTGAGGTTCTAATACCACAATCAGTGTCAGAGCTCAGAAGGCTCAAATGAAAAAGGAAATTTACCGAACCTTTAGAAATTAACCCAAAAAGAAAAAAGATATTGAACATCTTTCATTTCATACCATGTGTACAGAAAAAGGAAAAGAATAAGTAAAAAAAAACATCTCAATTATGAACTTTGAATTACCAGAAAAGCACAATACACATTATTGGAAATTATTAACATTATAATTTACCATTAAACTTATCCAATTTTTCATTATTTAGGAATAATGAATAGAGACCTTAATAAAAAGGGACTGTTTTTAATACATAAAATGTTTGACGTAAAACTAAAAAAAAAAAAAACACTGTGAATGCAATTCCTGTACATAGCTTTTTCAAAGTGGTTGTTTCTGATTTTTTTTTTTTTTTGTGAAAAAGGGTTTATTTGGTTGAATAAAAAGTATTGTGTGGTAATTATAAAAAAAAAAAAAAAAGAAAAAGACTCCACATGGAGTCAGGCTAAAAAGAGGGGTGTTGTGGTGTCCTCCCTCTAAAGAGTCTATGTTGGACTCTTCTGCCTACTATAAGATTAGTAGGAAAGAAGACTTTGGGGGAACTGTCGAATAGATTGAACGTTGCATCAACCAACACACACTCACTAGTCATGTAATGCTCTTCTGTTGTACTTACTGTTTAATATATGTTATATCTGAAACACTGGTTTTGTTAATTCTTAACCATTTACTTGGTCACAACAGTATAGAATGCAAAGCTTCATATCCCAATTATCATTTTTCTTCATAATTACGAGCATCAAAAATATTAAATTTGTTAGTGAGGACATATGACTAAATGGAAAGTGACTGTATCATGCTTCTATAGATGAAGCAAAATTCTGTTTTTTTCTGTTTTTACTTTTGGGAAATTTAATTTTTTCCATTTTATAGTATTTTACGAAAAAATTGCAATACAATATGCTATAATTATTATTAAAACTGAAAACAAAAGTATAATTCAAAGTTTTATTGCATATAAAGAAATAGCAAATATCTACAAATCTTTTTTTAAATGTTAAAATCCAAGTCCAAAAATAAAAAAAAATGTAAAAATAAAAAAAATGTAACATGACTAGACAATAAAACAATGGAATGTTACAGTGCATAATTATCTTTGAGGAGGAAGAACTTTTAATCAGAACTTCCTTCTTTCATTAAGAAAATATTCAAAACACATTCAAATTGTTTTCGTTTTTTTAAGTAAAAGAATTTAGACTGATTTATAATTATTGATTCATAATATAAAAATTACATTGAAAGTATCAACAGCAAATAACTTGAATCTCAATAAATATCTGAATAAAGTCAAACATTTTGACTAAAATTTTACAAAATAGTGATTAAACCATAATAACTGAATCTTTGTAACAAAATATCAAAAAAATTCGACATATTAATTCAAAATTTAAATAAAACAACTTATCTCAAGTTGAAATACTGCTCAAATTTAAAATTGCTAATTTCTTAATTTGGGAAATATTTAATCTTCAAATCTCTTCTCTAAATCTCCATTGTAATACAACATTGTGAGTTGCTTAGTATTCTCAGGGCTAAGACTTTCACATTGTTATAAAGTAAATGTTTATACTGAGAAAATGAACATTCAGCATCTATGCTAGTAACAGGCATCCATATGACCTTATTGGCAATCTGTTCCAGAAGAGCAAATCTGCTCTTATTTGCATTCCAAAATGATGGGATATTAAAAGGATTTGGTAAATCATCTTTGTAATTCATATACATTTGGAATTCTTCAAGAAGATCAGTAGAAGGACATTGAATGTCCTTGATGGCTGCAAAACTGTCTAAATCATGGCCTATACAGGGTAAATGTCTAGAATCATACAGGCGAGCTGCCTTGTAAAAGTTATACACAGGGTGGATATCCAGGTATTTATTCAGTTTCAAAATATATGTGCTGAAAACTCTTCCTCTCCGTTTTTAGTTCAGTTTCTATGCCAAATGTTGATTGTTTGATGTACCAGTATGCAAATACTATTTTACTTCCCCCATCATGTTATATACAACACATACAAGCAGAGACTTAGTTTCTTCTAAGTTTATCAAAGCTGTTATTAAACAAGTGCAGTTCCCATTTATAAAATGCCAATTTAGGTGCAAATTATGGTAAGAAGCATGATGTAGTCAACCTTCATCTACTAATTCTAGAATCTTATCTACTGCACGGCCATGATTCTTTTCTTGCTTAAAGAATCCTTCATAAAACTCTACAAAGGATGATTGATATTTGACTGCATTAAACCAGGAATTCCATCTGGTTACCACTGGTACAGGGAGTAATTTCACTTGTTCCTTCTTCAAGCCATTTTAAGTATCACTTTTTCTGACCAGTCTTTTTAAAAAGAGACTGACTTGATGAAAGTAGTGAGCTGGGTAACATTATCAAATGCTGACCAGTGTGTAAATACTTCACCAACAAGTTTTAAAATATGTGCTAAACACAACACATGGCAACTGTTAACAAAGACATTTGACAACACTTATGAGCCTTTTTTTCAATAGGCTGCAGAATCTGTTACAAAGGCAATATCCACATGAGTTACAGCTCAGATTCATGCTTGACTTACAGTTTGATGATTGCATTCTCTCAAGGTTACAACATCAATGAGAAATGACTCTCCACAAATGCTTGTAATTACATTCAAAATGCTGTGGTCATGATAGTTGTTTCATCTGTTATGATGCTGATCGATTGATTTGCAAGCTTGGCTTTCAGGGTAGCAAAGTTACAAGCAAACAATTTTGAAGTTACTCAACACAATTGACACTTGGAATAGCACCACCTTCTTTACAATGCTTTAATAGGAATGGCCTCATTTTGTCAATTTTGTGTAGGGGAATGTCAAAGTGCACATTTTCAAAAAAATCAATGACAAAATCATCTCATATCTCTTTAACAAAGTTGTGATTGTCTTCCGTTTCAGTTGAGCCGACTTTTTTTTAAGACTTTTTTTGTCAAATGAGTTTTTGATTTGAATGTGATCTTTGATTGTGTCAACCCTAAAAATGTCAACACTATGGAGACAGAATTTGCAAAATGACATATTTTCTTCTGCATAAAAGTTAGGAAATTGCTTTACTGTGGCCTTAGCACAAATTTTAGATACTGGGGTCATTTTCTTTTTTTGTTGTTTTTTTAGAGGAGCAGACCCAACTTTAGAGGTTGATTCACTATATTGACTTGAGGCAGTCATCTTGGCAATTTGTTGTTTATTCATACAACTCGTTTAGATTACAAAATATAAATAAAATATGAAAAAATAATCATTGATAGTTAATATTATCAAAAGAAATTATTTTTTTTTTGTTCAATTTAAATTTGTTTACAATAGTGATGTGACTGAAAATGATGCAGTTATTAATCTGGGAGAATCGCTGTGTAAGCCAGTCATTTTTGAAGAATTTTTTTTCTTTATTTCTAAATTGTATAATAGGCACATGATAACATTTACTTTTCTTTTATATTCATAAAACATGGGTAATTCCACAAAATCACTAAAAAATATAGCATAGCATGATGAAAAAGACGCCAAACTTGATAAAAACAAAATTTTATCATCTAAATGTTAATGTTATTATAAAGAGGAAAGACCAAAGTTTTTTTTTTAAATTTTTCTTTCTTTTTAGAACGTTCTAAATTTTGATTAAAAAAAAACCTTGTTTCTCTTTGTATTAGGTTGGTGCAAAAATAATGACGTAATAATGTCGTTTTTCGACGTTAAAAAATACGTCAAAAAACGACATTATTACGTCATTATTTTTGCACCAACCTAATATCACCGGAACTAGTAAAATAACAGACAATTTTTAGCATGTTTTTTTTTTTTGGTATGACAGACATTAATTTGGAAAATCTTGCAAAAATAAAAATAATTGTCGGATGTTAATGAAACTTTCAGAAACTATTCACAGATGATCAAAATTATTATGAATATCTTTTTTTTTTATTAAAGTCATGGCAGAAATATTTTTTTAATATATTTATTACCCCCCACTAACTAATTTTATGAAAACGCTTGAAATTCGATCGGGTTTAGTGATTACAATAGTTAAAATCACAAGGGTTTGAGGAATGCAAATCGTTTTTTTTTGTTTTTAATTGGATCTGCACTACCTGAAAATCAGCTCTGAATTGTAACATACAAAACTCAATAAAACAAATATATTATTTAATTTCAAATGCTTTTATTTGCTTTTAGTTGTTTATATGAATATGGACAATATTTTCTGAAAGCAAAAAATTTTTTCGAAGAAAAATGAATTTTTAATACCATTATTTGTTATTTCTTTAATTATAATAGATTTTTACATTTAAGTTGTTAAAATATTATAAAATTAGTTAAAAGCCGCATCGAGTTTCCTAAGTCTCTTTATGAGATAGATCTTTTTTTTAGCGCGTTGTAAATAGTACCATTTTGACTAATCAGAAGACCCGCAGAAATTAAAAAAATGCGATTTTGTGTTTATAATCAGGCTGTAATTATAAAGTACAGAAGACCAACCAGAATACAATTAAGTTGAGTTATTTGAGCTAAGCACTGTTCTCCACTGTTAAGGCCTTTACTTTTGCGAAACACGTGTGGAGAAGTTAATTTAATTTTTCAATTTCAACTGAAAAGGGTACCTACAAGTATCAGTATCATCTTATGAAATTTACATGATCTTATTTTTATATTAATCTCAGTTATGACATTTTTTTCCATAAATGAAATATCAAAATTAATAATAAAATGAATGGAAATACAAATAACACAGTAAAATGTAATAAATGTACATAAAATTATAGTATTTTATGTACACTTCTGATAAAATTTCATAAGAAAGGTGCCTATAAATTAATTAGATACCTTTCTTATGAAATATGAAATTTAATCTTACTCTTAACAGTCTTATTTTAATTTCTTTATAATATATTTTCCATGAAGCATCATAAACATAAAAAGTTAGAGCACTGAAAGTTTTCCTTAAAAATAATGATGTAAATAATTTGTTCACTTAAATCTAAATGACTTCACTTTTCGGCTTCCATAGAACAAATTATGATCCCGTAAATCCGTCATTCAACACCTGTCAAGTAACACGAAAGGTTATGACCTGCTTTGTTTTATTTTCAAATTACATCTTTTCGGTGCAGAAGCTAAGTCAACCTTGGTTCAAAATATTTTAAATAAACATTATAATTTCTAATTTTCTTAAAATAAGTTTTGAAAAAATGATAATTGATTTTTAACAGAATTTCAAAGCGAGATTTTCATCTTTTTTATAAAATGGAAAAAAAATGGATGCAATAATTGATTATCTGTCAATTTTGCTGACTCAAAAAAAACAAAATTTTTAATGAAAATTTCAGACGTGCTCAGAACAATTAAAAATGTAAAAGAATACCCCCAAAATACTTTGATATTTCCTTTTAATAATAACATGAACATTTAGACAATAAAATTTTGTTTTTGTCAAGTTTAGCGTCTTTTTCATCATGCTATGTTCTTTTTTAACAATCTCATGGAGGTACCTAATAAAACGAGTTGTTTAGAATCTTTTACTTGTAAATTGTATGAGGCCTTAAAGGAAATGAATTTGTTAAAATTATTGGTTTGATTTTTGTCTCTCCCCTCTCGACAGCAACTAATGTCTGTCTTCCAATTCAGCAATGGATCTTAGTGGCGTGGCCATGGCTGAGCCGTGACCTTCTGACTTTCACCTTGTTTGCAACATACAGTTTCTTAGAAAAGTTATGAAGTATTTATAAATAGACTAGCCAACATATTCTCAGAAAATCGACAACCCACTTTTCTTTTTTTTATGTAAACATTTTTGCTCTTAATTATGTTTTGGGTTTTATAAGGAAAATAACTACAAATATTTGTATAAACAAATTTTGAGGAAATAACTACATTATGTTATTGTTAAAATGCTTAACAAAATTGTAGAGACAATTATTAAGTTTTGAAAGAATTTAAAAAAATCTGAAAAAAAAAAAAAAAAAAAAAAAAAAAAAAATCAAACAATTTGCGATTTATTATTGAAAATTACATTAAAAACCCAGATTCCGTTTAAGATTAATGATTCTGTTCGCAATTCCATAACTGTGGAAAATTTGTTCCCCTAATTTACCCATCTAGTTTCACATGTTTCCAGAACATTGATATTTAGTTATTTTATTACATGTTTAAAATTGGTTGTATTTCTAGGGAAAGAATGCTGAGTATCGGAGATAGAACCTTTATAGATATAGACAGTGTGGACGTAGAAATCACTGTACAACATTGATTCCTATGTTCCCACTATGTGCATACATGTAGCCAGCCTATTGTTGCAGCTCAAAAAATAAGTTTGAATACCAGATAAAATGTAGATGTATTTGTAGAAAGTGAATATCACCAACATTGTAATGGAATCTTTATTTACCAGAATGTCCCACCTGTGAGAAATTTGTTACAAAATTACAATTTCCCTCAATGTTTACAAGAATTAATATTTTAAATAGTCTATATTTATGCACTCAAAACTTGAAAAACCATTAAATTGAATAATTGAGCTCTTTCCAGAGATACACATTTCATCCACTAGTGCATAAATAGAATCTGTTAAAAATGCCATTGCATTATGAGCAACACTTTAAGGAATTCTCTATTTAAAAGGTAGTAACACTAGGGTTCTATTAAAACCTACCATTGACATGATTTTGTTTAATCTGGCACAAAGGTTAAATAAAGAAGATTAGAAAGATTGTGCAGATTGTATCAAATGAAGTTAGTTTGCCTGCCTTCAAAAATAATTTAAAATCCTGGAATTGAAAACCAACGACTGGATAGAAACATACCACTACCTTCAAGCATAAATGTTATTTTCACATCATACTATTCATTTCAATAAAGTGTGCTTTTAAAATCATCATAAATATAATGATGGCAACTAAATAATAGCAAATTTAAATAGTAAAACAATAAGAAATCAGTTATTTACTAAGTTTAGCTTAGCCTGATACAAGGCCATAAATATGGTTCACCCAATGAAGATCAAACTTAGTCACAATGGTCTGCTGGATGAACTAATTAATCAGTAATAGTATGGCAAGGCACCTAATACAATAAGAACATTTCAGAGAAAATATTTTTAATTATTGGATTAAATTTTTAAAGGGAAATTGGTTTTTACCTGTGTAACAGCGTTCAGTTTCATACAACAGCCAATCATCGACTCTGAATTTATTGTGAAACCAAATTGAATGGTCTAAAGAAGTGACAAAGAATTTCTGTGAACTTTTCTCATTTGGCCTTATTAAAGACATATTAATTATATAATCAGAAATGAAGGCAGCTGCACAACAGTGTATATTTATATTATCATCTGCAAAGAGACAAACAATAAAGGTTTCAATTTCATTATTTGCAGAGAGCTTTGGAGGTGGTGTATAAGAAAAGACATTTTTTTTTTTACTTGATTAAATCATTTTTTATTCTAATGAGCAGAATAACTAAAAGGACCAACATTTTTAATATTAGTTATCTTCCATATTGATAAAACTGTTTTATCAATATGGAAGATAACTAATATGTATCTCTCTGTTTCCCCTGACAGAGTTTGTCATAGACATGTTACCAATCAATGTCAGTAGTTATTGATAATGAAACATAGCAAATACCAAATTTGACATAAAGTTGTTTAAAATAATATATTATAAATTAATTGATTTAAAATATGTTTTTTCTGCTACACAGTACTAACCATGTTTCAAAAAATGGAAGGTCCAAATTTAATTTTGTAATTAAATTAAAGACATTAGTTCCATTTCATCCTCAAGCGAATTTTGGAGTAACTTATAAAATTACTGGGTTTTAAAGTCAGCAAAAATCATAATTCACATTTCCAAGGAAACAGAGAAATTCATTTCAACCAGACGAGGTGTGTTTGCGTATTCATTATGTCTGTATTTTGATGTATCAGTTTTGGTAGGGGTTAGGAATGTATTCTTCAGTGAAATCTGACATCCGTTAAATGCATGTCGTCTGGATTTTTTTTTAAATTTTATTGTTAACGGCAAAGATTCTTACGGCAGTTTTTCTATTTGTATATTTAAAAATTGAGGTGGGGTATTTAGAATACGTTTTATTTAACTACAATTTGAAAAATATTTTCACTTTTAATTTTTAATATACTATATTTCTTTTAAGAGTAAGTAAATGTATTGGAATCCCTTACAGTATGTAGAGTTATTTTCACATCAACTATAAGTATGTATATTATTAGGTAACAATTTTTTTTTTAAATATTATTTTAAGTAAACTTTATTACAATGACGAAAAAAAAAAAAAAGCTAATTGATTTCACTGGTTTAGTAACCATTTATTTTTTATATAAACCTAGTAATATCTTGTTTCACATGTAAGTACAAAGGACATGGGTCATTCAATGGCTTACATCTTCTAGCTTTTCATATTAAATTCATTTTACTGTAGGTGTTTTATTAGATTTCTTTAAGTGCTTGTAGTACTTATAGGGAGATCTATGTTAGAATACGATTTATTTAATTACAATTTTAAAAGATGTTAAGGTTAGAATTTCTTTTTATTTAAGTACAATTTTAAATACAACTTTAAAATATTTTCACTGTTAGTTTTAATAGACTATATTTCTTTTTTAAAAGCAGTAAATGTATTAGAATTACTTACAGTAAGTATAATTATTTTTACATATCAAGTATAAGTATGTATATTACAAATGTTAAAATTTTTTATATTTAAATATTTAAGTAACATTTATGACAATTATGGTAAAAATAGCTAATTCATTTCTCTGATTTAGTGAACTTTATTTTTTTTTTATACTTAGTAATATATAGTTTCACATGTCTGTACAAAGGACATGGGACATTCAAAGGCCTACATCTTATAGCTTTGCAATCATAATTTCATTTTTCAGTAGGTGTTTTATTGGATTCCTTTAAGTGCCAGTAGTACTTTGAGAGAGGTGTTTTGGTAAGAATACATTTTATTCAACTGCAATTTTAAAAGATGTTTAGGTTAGAATTCGTTTTACCTAAAATTTTAAATACAACTTTAAAGTATTTTCACTGTTATTTTAATAGACTTTTTTTTTGTATATGTAATAGAATTACTTACAGTATATAAAATTATTTTTTCCATTAAATATAAGTACGTATATTACCAGGTCGCACATTTTTAATTTATTTTTATTTTTAAATATTATTTAAGGAAAATTTTTGACAATGACGGCATAAAATAGCTATTTCATTTCTCTGATTCAGTAAATTTTTGTTTTTTATAAACTTAGTAATATATAGTTTCTTATGTATGCACAAAGGACATGGGTCATTTAATGACCTACATATTCTAGCTTTTCTTATTAATTTCCATTTTACTGTAGGTGTTTTATTTGATTCTTTTAGGTGCCAGAAGTACTTCGAGAGAGATGTTTGATTTTTATATTTTTTTAGCCTAAATGAACTTTGATGTTGGTTGAATCTTTTTTTGAACTCATGGCTTGTGCAAGCTATATATATTTTTATGTTTTCAGGATTTTCAATTGAAGAGATATTGCATTGGTATACTAATGATTCAGTGTGACATTTATTTTGTAGAGGGCAATTTTGAGGGTTTCTACAGTTACATAATTTTTGTTTATTTTCAGTTTTTATTTTTATTCTTCCATTGTCTAAATTTTTTTGGTTTTGGTATAAGTGTTTGTTTAAGATATTAGCATTATGTTTCTTAATAATTTTTTCTAAGTTTTCCATACAGCTGTAACTCAATTTTAGTGTATTTTTATTGAAAATACTACTTAGTTTACTTCCACTAGGAAAATGCTTGACTATTAATGTGAGGAATTTTTTTGACGACTTTAAAACCCAGTAATTTTATAAGTTACTCCAAAATTCGCTTGAGGATGGAACTAATGTCTTTAATTTAATTACAAAATTAAATTTGGACCTTCCATTTTTGAAACATGGTTAGTACTGTGTAGCGGAAAAACCCTATTTTAAATCAATTAATTTATAATATTAATGCTCTGTAAATTTACATTGAGCACTATTTTGTAAAAATAAAAATATCTATAAGAACACCAGATTATATATCTTACTGTTCTTTCTTTTTATTTATATATACATATATATATATATATATATATATATATATATATATATATATATATATACACACACACACACACACACACACACAAGTATAGGATTGGTGTATATGGAATAAATTCCAATAACCAAAAAAATACTATTCTTAAAGGAGTGCTCAATACAGAGCAAATATAATTTATTAAAAAATTCTAACATAAATATGTTAATATTTAATAATATGTTATAAAATCACTACAAAAATAGCCATTTTGTTTCAACATTTCTGGTGCCTTATCAAGTGATGGTGTTGAAATAGAATAAGGGGTCTTAAAAGGTTCAAATCAATTAACCACCCCTCGCTAGGAGAAATGCTGTTACTTAAGCTGCAATGACCAATCAAAATACAAGAATATGAGAATTCAAAAAAGTAACAAACCTTGGTTATAATAATTAATTCTTTAATGTTAGGGTTAGACTAAAATAGAAATTATTCTAATTAATATTAAATTTTACTATAAAATTAAAAATTACCAATCTGTATTAAGTTTAAAAATTATAAAATTATTTAAAGAAGAAATTGAGGAAAAAATATATATGTTTTGTTATATATTTTGCTTTTATTAAAAGGCCAAAAATTCACTTAGAATAAACATCAAAATCTAATGTTGCTCTGAGCTTCATTACAGCTTAGATACATTTGAAGTGATGATATGGGATTATTGCAGCTTATGTAACAGTGTTTCCCCTAGCAAAGGGTGTTTGATTGATTTAAACCTTTTAAAACCCTTTATTCTACATTCAACACCATCACTTGATAAGACACCAGAAGCGTTGAAACAAAATGGGTATTTTAAAACATATTTGTTATAATTTTGAATAAATTTTATATATATATATATATATATATATATATATATATATATATATACACACACACACACGGGTAATAATACATATAATCCAAGTGAATCTTAATAATGTAAAATAATACATATAATCCAAGTGAATCTTAATAATGTAAAATATTAAAACTGATCCACAAAAAGAGCTCAATCTATTTATCATAACAGAGCATAAGTTTTAAATTTTTAAGCTACCATTTTATTTTATTTCTTAACCTCTTGGTGATTACTAATCCTGCAGTGAAATACAAATGGGTTATTTTGAATTTCTATTATATATATATATATATATATATATATATATATAGATATATATATATATATGCTGCATACCAAATTATTATCGAGAGAACTTTTTTTGTAATATTTCAAAAACCCTCCAATTCACACAAAATTTTCACACAATGTTGGCAACATAGACCTGCGCAATCACTGAAATTTTCGTACTGATCGGCACAATGTAAACAAACTGGCGCCGTATTTGTTATCAGCATGGTGATTTGAGAGTGCCAAATTATTAGAAAAGTGTAAGAATTTAGTGAAAAGATGGGTCGTAAAAGCAGTTTAAGTGATGCTGAAAAGAAAACTATCACCTCAGAACTCTCAAAAGGTAAATCTACCCTAGAAATTTCTAAAATGATAGGTGTCATCAAAAAAAAAAGTTCACCGCCGACCCTACACAAGTACGCAAAAGGGCAGATAAAGGCAAGCCTAAAGTTATTTCACGTCGTCTCATGTCACGACTTAAACGAGAGGCTACGAAGGACCCTGGACTTACCAGTCAAGAGCTTTTCAGTTGCATTGGAGATCCTACTGTGTCTAAAAGTACTCGGTGTTGGTATCTGAGGGAAATAGCAACAACAGTCAAATCTGTATCGAAGCCTCCGTTGACGAGAAATCACATTCAAAATCGATTGAAATGGGCCGAGGACAATATGAAGATTGACTTCTCTAAAGGTTCGTCCACAGACGAAACTCGAGCAACACTTGATGGGCCAGATAAATGTTGCAAAGGCTGGGTAATGAACAAACAGAGATGCCAACAAGGCATAATGATCTGGGGTGGTATTATTAAAAAAACATTAGTGGACCCATGGAGATTACCAGATGGCATCAAAATGACTGCTGATGTATACATAGCGTTTATGAAGGAGAATCTTGAACTGTGGATGAAAAGGCAAAGACTTGCCTTCAGAAGGGCCATTGTTTTTTATGCAAGATAATGCTCTCTCACATGATGCTCACAAGATTACTGAATATTTGAAACAGTTAGGCTTCGATGGACCTCGAAAAATGAAGTGGCCAGCAAATTCTCCGGATTTGAACCCAATCGAAAACCTTTGGAGCATCATGAAGTGAAGACTGTATGCCAACAGACGACAATTCAGGAGCAACGCTGAGTTGTGGGAAGCAATTCTTGACATATCTCGCGGCATTACAGCAGATGACATCCTACAATTAACAAATTCTATGGATCGTAGACATCTTCAAGTAATTTCAAAACTGGGAAAGCACATTCCCTATTAATTTGTTTATAACTGTGCTTTTGTTTGTATCTGTTATTATTTGTTTGATTATCTTATTTATTAGCTTCTTCTGATCATAAACATTCACGTGCAACATTAATAAACGTTTTGTTTGCTCAATTCTGGGAATTTTACTAATCCTTTCTAATAATTTGGCACTCTCAAATCACCGTGCTGATAACAAATATGGTGCCAGTTTGTTTACATTGCGTAGATCAGTATGAAAAATTCAGTGATTGCGCAGGTCAGTATTGCTAACGTTGTGTGAAAATTTTGTGTGAATTGATTGGACGGTTTTTGAAATATTAGAAAAAAAGTTCTCTCGATAATAATTTGGCACACAGTGTATATACATACACACACACACACACACACACACATATAGATATATGGATATGGCCTTCTTTCAGACAAGCAATATGGCTTTCCCTTCTCTAGACCATCTGCTGTGGACATCTCAAAAGCATTCAACAAGGTCTGGCATACAATCTTCACAAGTTGAAAAGTTATGGTGTCTCTGAAAAATTTTTGAACTAATTCAGTTTCTCCTATCTAGCCACTCTTCTAGATCTTTCTGTATTAATGCAGGTGTCCTCCAGGGCTCCATCCTTGGTCCTACTTTGTTTTTAATTTTCATTAACAACCTTCAATAATAAACTAACAGTTGATGTCAACAACGAATTACAGTCTGTTGTTAACTGGGGCAAAGAATGGCTTGTTAATTTTAATGCTTCCAAAACAAAACTGCTCTCTATTAATCATCTGAGGGATACTTTTCTGCCTTCCATCAGCATGGCTAATACTGACCTCCAGGAGAGTGACTCATTACATCTAACATTCTCTGCTAATACAAAGTGGAAAGCTTATATTGAATCCATTGCTAGGTCAGCTCCTAAGAAAGTTGGTTCATTGTGTTGTGCTAGACAATTTCTCTCTCCAGAGTCTAAATACATATCTATAAGTGTACCATTTATCCATGCTTTGAGTATATGGTCTGGGACTCTTGTTATATATTTGGAAATTCTTGATAAAATCCAAAGTTGCTTAAGTTGCTTTCTTTTTCTATAACTATTTTCATGGTAATTGTTTGGATGAGCTCTTTACTATGACACCCAGTCTTTATGAATTTAAGCACAGGACTAGATTGGGAACAAGCTCTCATCAATTTACAGTTGAAATGGCTAGATGTAAGTTTTATCCTAAGTTTCTTTTCTCACACTTCTCACTTATGGAACTCTTTTCCACCTATATGCTTTCCAGTTTGATCTCCAAAAATTTAAATGGAATGTCAATCATTGACTACTGTCTTCAGGATTACTCTTCTATTTTTCTTGCTCTTTGGTAATGTTTCTATTTTCTAATTCATTCACACTCAGTAACCCCTTGTGTCTTAGTGGCTTTACTGCTTTGCTTAGGGTAAAGACAATAAAAAGAAAGAAAAAAAGATAAGCAAAAAATTTTATCTCTATATACATATGTTCTTTAAAATATACAATTTTCTCTGAAATGTATACAAAAGCCTTTTATCATTCTTGTTCATATTTATTATGTTGTGTCTTGTATATGATTTGTTTGTAATTTGTATATTTCCATTGTGGAACTGATAAAACAAAATTACACATACATGTACATAAAAAGGAAGTACATTCAAACAAGGCCAACATATCATCAGAACAAGCTCATATATTGTTGAAAATTTTCTATATTTATAGGGAAAGTGACAGTCACTATGCAGTGTTGAGTGTTGATTCCTATGTCATTGATTTTTTAAAATAAGAAAAGACAGTAACAAAGAGAATAATTTGTAAAATTTTACCAAATTTTTCTATAATTTTCACCCATATAAGTCTTCTAGGAGACATTGGTTTTAATCCGTACAATGATTCTGGGTTCACAGGTCGAAACTCTACCGCTGGGTCAATATTAGGCCATTGTTTAAGGGTTTTCTTCAGATCTTCACTCAGGTTTTCACTGAAAGAATAAAGCAAAAATATTCATCAATGCCATAATTTTCCTCTCTACTTTTGTGACTGAAACTTTTCAGTTCAAATATTTAAAGTCTAAGATTTCCTTTCCTCATTAACAGAAACAAATTAAAAATGTCCAATGGCTGTTGTATAACACTCAGAGTAAGAAATGGCCATTAGTATGAAAGAAATACAAGTCAAAATTTATTAATGATTGACAATGCTTTATCTAATAAAACTTCAAGATAATATTGCTCCTAATACTTTGAGCATATATAAAAACAATAAATATCAAATATGGCAGCAAGTAAACCCGGGAAAATGAAGAGGAAGCTTATATGGTTTGATTATCTGCTGACACTTATCTCTACTCATTTAAATGGGAAAGCAGCCATTACAGAAAACAAACGACCCAAAGCAAAAGTGATGCAAGTACAAATCTCACCAAGAGCATATTCTTTAGTTTGGGTCTATATTGTTTACTAATGTCATTAATGACTATAAATCAAAGTAGTTGCAATGATAAGTAAATAAAATTAAAATAACATACAAACAAAAATTAATAAAGTTCAAATTATAACTCCATAAGCTTTCAAGTAAACAACTTAATCATAAGATATACATGCTTTTTGGAATAGGTTTGGACATTTTTTTTTCTTTTTAATCATTCATCCCAAGCAAAGTAATACAGCCACTAAAATGCTTGTGTTTAATGAGTGTGAATAAAAGAATATGAGAAAAAGAAAAACGTTATTAAGGAGCAAGAACAATAAAAGAAGAGGAATTAAGAAAGAAGAAGATAACAATTGACATTGATCTTCAAACATTTAGATGCAAAGTTGACTGCAAAACATGAAGCCAGAAGATAGTTCCACTAGAGAGAAGTGTGAGAAAAGAAACTATTAGCATAGAAATTAGTTATATCTAGCAGTTTCAACTGGAAAATAACAAGACCTAGCTACCAATCTAATACTACACTTAAAATCATAAACTCAAGGTAATAAAGAGAAAAACTCATAAGAGCAATTACCATGAAAATATTTATAGAAAAGGCACAGGGAAGCTACATTACAGCAGTGAGGAAAGTGACTGAAACCAAGATGCCAGATCAGGACTGATAACATTGCAGATTCTTCTTTGGATTTTATAAAGAATCTCTAATCTACACGACAGAAGAACCAGACCAGATTTAAAAGCAATATTCAATACATGGATGAATGACAGATTTATAAATGTGTAAGAGATTCTGGCAAGAAAAATTGTCTAGCACTACACAGTCAACTTTCCTAGCAGCATATCTAGCAGTTGATTTAATATAATCTTTCCATTACATGTCAGCAGAAAACATTAGCCAGAAAAGGCAGGAGTCACTCTCCTGGAGGTTTGCATCAGCCACGTTGAAGGAAAGCAAAAAATGTTCTCTAAGGCCATTAAAAGAGAGCAGTTTTGGTTTGGAGGCGTTAAAATTAACAAGCCATTCGTTGCCCCAGTTCACAATAGATTATAGGTCATTTTTTGAACTGATCAAATTTACTATTAAGACAGGTAAAGTAGTTGAAGACAGTAAATAGTTGTACAATCAGGCATATATAGAGTTGAGAACTGATGACATTGAGAAGAGGTTGTTGCTGAAAATTAAGAACAATGCATATCGAATGTGACACACCTACAATAATGCAAAATGATCGAGAAGGGCCAGTTAAGAAAAATTTTATTTTACAACTTAATAAAAAAAGATTGAATCAGATCAAAATTTCATCCAGAAATACAATAACTTTTACCTCTTCTATAGATTATGCACAGATGAAATGATAGGGATGTTTTCACTAAGGGATATCTTTTTTCCACGGGAACTGAATACAATAAGATACTCTATCTGAAAAGTGAGTGAAAGTGATTTACACTGATTTAAATGATTTGCTAGGAATATTTAACAGTTTAGATAATTATTAAATTGTCAAGGTTTTTTTTTTAGTTTAAATTCTCTTGCTTTTTACTGTAACTTCCAGATTCTATGATTAAGTAATCAATACAAATTGGAAATAAAGACTAAACATCGGAATCTTACATCCTGGAAGAAAAACAAGTAAAAAAAAAAAAAAAAAAAAAATAACAATGACTTCATTTTAGAAATAAGAATATCTATTCTGATAATCTTTGAATTAATAAATTTTGCTGAATTTTGTTATATGAGTGAGGGTAACTTATTTGATTCCCAGTGTCAGAACTAAATATGCAATAACCAAAATAAATTTCATGGCAAGTGCATTTAGAAAGAAGACTAGATAATAACTCCAGCAATGCATAAAAAATACTGAATGGGATTTTATATCTTTACAGATTAATTGTTTTTTTATAACTTAACCCTTTATGGGCTATTTAAAGCCAAAACACATTTTGAATTATAATTATACTTTTTTTCTCTTTTTGAGAGCAAATATTGCATTAACAATTTTTTGAAAACAATAATTTTTCTAAATACATGTCTGTTTAACCCATAGCTAGGGAGAGAAGATGGGATTGATACTTTACCCCAAAGTTATTTGCACATAAGCGATTGTAACAAACCCAAATGGAATTTAAACTTGACACTCCAATTTTTCAATCCACTATCCATTACACCACCCACACATGCCTACAGAATAGGAGCAAGAAAGTTGAGTAAACAAGTCTATTATGGAGGCATTAACCCTTTCCAAATATTTTTTTTTTATTAGAGTTTACTTTTACAGGCATAGAAGGTGATTAACAATATGAGGGGGAGCTGAAAAGTTCTGAAACCAACTAAAAAAACAAAAAAGTCTGATGTTTAGACATTTGATCAGATTTTGGGAAAATCAAAAGGTCAAATAATCTACCAAATCCTAGACACTACCTTAATTTAGCTTCCATTAATTTAGTGGCAGATTCAAGTTCCTCAGGTCCTTTGCATTTTGGCATTGTCTGTTGGTGCTGGAATGGATCCGTTTCTTCTTTCTTGAAAGACACTTGCATATTAACAATGTTCTTGCCATTCTGCATAGCTTTGACAAAACGGTTGCAATAGGTATTTCCATCACGAACATTTACCACATGGTAATCCACATTTCCTTGCTGACCTGGAAACAAACACAAATATTGCAGAATGCAAGGAAAAAGGGAATTACTCTCATTGATATTTACAAAAATTAAAATCACAGGATTATATGGAGAGGCAATGAAATAGGGAAGAAAGATTATGTTGCACTAAACTTCCAAATCAAGAAATTGTGCACCAGCCCTGAAAATCTGAAAACACACGGTTTGAACATTCTCAGTGTTAAGTATTACAGTGATGATGAGAAGGTGCCAAAAGAATTCTCAGCCAGACCAAGAAACTTTTAAACAGATGTAATATTTGGCCAGAGTTTTCTCAGTGGGTTGGGCCAAGATCTTTTCTGTGTCTCCTGTTATATCTCTACACAGCCCAAACCCCTAATCAGACACATTTTACACTTAGTGAATCATCTCTCTTCTATCTCTCTGTAATATAGTTTATTCACTCACTCTTTCAATCTGTTATTGTAGTTACTAACTACAAGAACAATCAGGTCAGACAGGCTGATGATCTACAACAGGTTCAAACGAGATCTAAAAATAGCTTCTCACACACATGAAGAATTACATGATCAAGTACGAAACATTAAGTGGGAAAATAACAAAAGGAATTAGTTGGTACTCGAGTCTTAAGCAAGTAACATCTCTATTACTTGTTACCGTCAAGCAAAGGAAATCACAAATGAAGACAAGTTCCAATACAATTCAACACACTATGCTGCATATATCAAATGCACAAGTGAATTACTAAGAGTAATAATCATTTAATACATGCATGTGCGACCCACTCAATTGGATGCAGGTTATGACTTATACAGTGACAAATCTTCCTACCTGAATGATGAATTCTGCATTGCCAAATGTGTGAATAAAAGAATAAATGACCATCATTTGAGGTCAAAACTCATAACAGCGAAGAAAGAATAATATATCAAAAGATATTGCTGCACAAGTGAAATGAACTGAACTGAAAGTAAAAAGAACAAAAGAAATAAAGAAAAAGAGAGAAAAGGGAAAAAAGAATACTTTTTCAGGAGAATGAGTAAAGCTAAGTGGGCTTTGACTATTCATGTCAGATATATAATGCATACATCTTCCTACACAGAAATGTTTAGAAAACATCTTTCCACACACTATCTTGCATTAATGTTTTCATGTCTTGTTTTGTTATTATTAAATCTTATTAAATTATATATTGGTGTTTGCCGTTCATTACTATTAGTTGTTGCTCCTCATCCATGTGTTTTTGACCCTGTAAGAGAATCCATCCACTACATATCCTTGGTCATCTCCTTTGACAGCAAGTTGGGTTTTTTTTATCTTTTCTTTTTAAATATTGTGTTGTGGAAATAAGTCCATAACACTCCTCATAAGCAATCTGTAACAAAACTATAAGTGTGGGGCACTAAGTAAAGAATAAACCCACAACATCATGGAATTCTTATTGACTACTACTACCACCCTTTGGTAGATACTAAAGATGCCAAATTAGTTACCGCCCATAAACTAAAATAATCACAATGACCAAAATTCAAATGAAATTTAATTTTAAACAAAGCTTACATGAAAAGTGTAGTGTAATGGTTACTGTACGAGTCTTGCAAGTTATTGTTAATTAGATTGTTCCTAAGTTGGTGTATTATCTCCTTGTACCCAAATTGTCTCTATTCAATATATTCTTGAAAAATACTTGCAGCTTGAATAGAATATAGGAATTTATCTTAATTACTTCCAACATTTAAAAAGAAAAAAAAAAACTATACTTGCTATACTATATCTATGGTACCTATAAAAATCTAAACCATATATATATATATATATATATATATATATATACACACACACACACACACACACACACACACGAGGGAGAGACACACACACACAAGCAGAGTGGATATAGAAATCAACACTGCATGTTGATTGCAAATTTCATGCTTCAATACGATCTTCAGACTAAGTTGGTCTGAAGATCATATTAAAACATGAAACTAGTAGGTTTTCCCTGTAAATATAGTATATATAAAGATATATATATATTCTATCATTGAAGCCCTCTCAGAAGGACTTTGTATTAGGCCTCCAACTAATTAACACCTAAACATTTTTTTTCTCCAATACATTTGTCCATTTTTTTAGTAATAATTAAGTTTATTAACCTCGATTTAGCTCTGTTGAGTGAGGTTCAAAACCAGTTAGCTAGCCCATTTTTTAGTTTTACTTTTTATTATCATCATGAGTGATAATAATAAAAAATAATTTTTCCCTATTTATTGCAGTTATATATACAGACACACATACATATATACTAATAATAAACATACATTTGTTCCTCACCAATAGCATATATATATATATATATATAGAGAGAGAGAGAGAGAGTTTTAAGCTATTTTATATTTGGGTTAAAGTGCTCAATTTCAGAGATAAGCTATATGTAAGTGGACATTGACGTCAACACCCAGCAGCGACAGTCTGTTTTCGGCTTAAATATAATCTTCAGGACATGGACTGAATAATATATACCATTTTTTTGCCTTTTAAGTCATTTTAGTTGATCATTTCCATAAAAAACCCAACCTTCAGCCCAGCTATCATGCCCATCCAATGTAGCTCTACATTTATCATTAAAATTACTGTCACAACATCAGTTTTAATATACTTCTTCATCAAACTTAGGTTTCTCATCATGATATTTAAAATTTGTAAGTTGATGGCTTTCACGTCTTTAGCCAATGTTCTTATTGTTCCATATTTTTTTCTATCAGTTTATCTTTGCAGCATCAGTTTTTGCAAATTTTTCCTTGTAGGTCAAATATAAAAATAGTGAGAAGTGGAGTAATGTTTTTCGCTAATATTATATTGAGCATCTTCCTCATGCATATTACCCAATCATTTGGGGAAAATGCAATTTTTTATTTCATGTTGAGTGATTTTAAGAGATGTCAGAAATGTTAGGATATTTGACAGATAATCAATTTGATTAATCTGTTCAAATTCCCAAAACATTTCAATAACACAAATAAATGTGTAAATAAGAACCAAATCAATATACCACTTACCTGCATTCAAAAAGTAATTATGAAGACTATGAACAAAGAAATCATCAGTGACACTGCACACGGCCGCTCTCAAAGCTTGACCTAATAAAGAGCCACCAAATGCAAAGTTGCGCTTTGGGTGGACATACAATGGATTTCCTCTGGAAAACCAAAGAAATACATTTTTAGACTGAGACAAAATGGTGAATGAATTGATTGCATAAAATTAGAGATTGCAAGAAATATTAATTCCAGAATTATAGACTTTTATTCCTATCAGTAGAACACATGCCAAATGTGTTATTTGGAAGAAGGGATGGTGCATGGTTGTCCTGTTTGGCTAAAAACAAATACAATAAGCAACAGCCAACTACAAGACAGTCTGTGAGTAAAATGGTAAGCATTTTCTCTGAAAAGAAAAAGTGTGAACTGGTAAATCATTTTGAAACATTGATTAGTGAAGAGGTTCAATTCTGTGCCACTCTTGATGAATATACATCCATCAAAAATATGAGATACATGAATATTAATGTGTATCACAAAGACAAGTATTGGTCCTTGGGTTTGGTTAAAATTCTTGGAAGTCCTAATAGTGTCAAAATTATCAATATTTAAAAAAAAGAGGTTAGCTTTTATTGGCCTTGATTTTGATAAATACATGTGTATAACTGACAGCACCTCAAATCATGATAAAGTTTGGAAAAGAAATCTTATCTGATCATCAACAGCAATTTCTTCAGTTTTGTACAAAGAGAAATTGCAAAGTGACCAGCATGAGAAGGATATTGGTAAAGAATCTGAAGAATCAGTAGAAGTCAGTGAAAGTGAAGAAAGAGGGGGAAGTAGATAAAGCTACAGCTACTGTTAATTCCAATGAAGTTTCAAGTGAAAAGGAAGAGAAAGCAGATGAAGAATTAAAAAGTTCTTTTTCTAATATCTTGCTTCTAGAACTGTAGAAAAATATCAGCATTCAATTAATTCAAGACAACTTCTATCTTATAATAAATAAAGTTACAAGTATTTGTCAAATTTTTCAGAAGTCCCTACTAAGAAATGAGAAGCTCCAAGATTTTGTAAAAAAACAGTTTAACAGGAAAGAACTCATAGCTAATCCTAAACTGCAAGATGTAATAAACTTTTAAGCATGATAAAAAATTTCTTAAGTTGAAACAATGCATCCGCAAATCATTGAGAGTAATTTGTTTCACTGAGACGATCACATCAACAGTGGGAAATTTTGGAAGGCATCAATAATATGCTTCTTCCTTTGAGCTTTTAAAGGCCTGTGTTCAGAAAATGCAACACTTCTGACCTCTAAAGTTTCCTTCAAGTTCATTATAAAGAAACTTTCAGAGAAGAATATCCCACTATAAAATTTATTAAAAGAAATCTTGAGTAATTATTATTCCTCAAGAAGACAAAAAGATATTGTAGGTTTACTTAAATACCTTCATGATGATCTTTATTCACCTCCTTCTAAAGTTGTACTCAAGAAAAACTACAGATAGACTTTTTAAAAGGCTTTTTTTTAGAAAATAGTGCACAGTTGGACCAGCATGAAAAACAAAGTGTAAGTCAAAAAGAACCTGCTCTAAAGATACAACCAGAAAAGTTGGAAAAAGGGCAAATGTTGACCCATTGCTCACAGAATATTTGCAAGAAATAGAACAGTTAGAGTCAATTCCACTGAAAAAAGAACCTTCAGCAACTTTTGATGTCAACATGAAATTTAAGAGCTTTGAAGTATCTTTAAAAAAAAAAAAAAAACAGAAAATCTAGACAAATTCTATAATGCATCACTTTCAATTTACATACACACACACCAAATGGTTCTTCCTTTTTTATTACTCATGGATAAAATCATTATTTTGAAAATGGTAGACTATGTTCATTGAAACTATGAACTTGAAGGTAAATTACCAGACATCATTAAAGCAGTGAACAAAATTTGCTTTGATCTGAAGTTCAGTGGATTATCTTAGACAGTTGTTGAGAATATTTAAACTGATGAAGAATTACAAATGGCTCAGGATTATAATCCTTTTCACTTACAACTCAAAAGCTTGACAAAACACAAAAATGACAATAAATAATTAATTATGAATAGTTTTAAAAATTGTATCTCCTATAATATAGAATTTATTATGGCATCACCTTTACTTTCAAGCAACTTCAGCTACACCTTTCCACAAGGAAAAATTTGCCTTCTTTTATTTAGTTGTATACACTGAATTTATTTTCTTTATTTCGAGTGACAGCAAAAATTAAAATCATGAGAGAGTTTGATATTTCAGTATGTATGTATAAAATAATATTCAAAATTTTAATAGTCATCCATGAACAAAACAAATCAGGATAGATTTGAGCATAAATGCATTGAGAGAGAGAAAACATCTCCTAATCTACTGTCTTTTATAAATAAAAAATAATTTTTGCCTTCACAGCTCAGTGAAGTTAATCCAGGCACATGGCACCCAAAACATAACATAATTTATGCTGTTCTTCACTGTTCTGTGAAATAAATCCAGACATGTGGGGTCAAAAATATAATTACAAAAAAAATATAATTTTAATTTATTGTCTGTCTCAAGATGGATAATTACAAGGTGTTAAAAGGAGGTAAAGTCCTTATTGACTCTAAAAAGAACATTTTAAAATATAATATTAATTTAAGTTTGAAATTACTGGAGCAAGATAAGAGCATTTAAAAATACAGAAAATCTACAGGTAGAAATTCGAGTTTTCATGATAAAAATAAAAGATATTTGTATCAAAACCAACTTAAATATAGAGGAAAGTGTTTTTATGACTAAACAAATTGGTTTTCGAGGCAGTGTCAGTAATCAGCTTTGCTGATATTGGGGAATCTGTACAAGAAACGAGTATTTTCCATGGCTGTGAAGCAAGTTTCTTATCCAACAGCCATTCAATGATCTTAACTCCCAAAGTACAGTGTGCTACTTTTAGCAGTATTAATTCTTCTAAGTTTGAGTTTAAGAATTTTATATCACAGTTTAACAACTGTACTAATTCCATCAATTCTAATAAAGCAAAACTAGACCTATTAAAGAGTTATCTTACTCTTCAGCTAATCTTTTGCATCTAACCTTAGATGACAATTACAAAGTAGCAGTAAGTCTGTTAACAAAACAATTTTTGGATGTGCCTTTTATAATTCATGAGATAGTCAAACAAATAAATAATAACCATTTTTCCTAAATATGGCCCTGATTTTGTAATTGTTAAATATCTTGTCCGAGTTAAGAACCTCATATGGTATAGGAAATCATGCACAGGGTAGGTAGCAGTTACCCTTCCTTAAGGGATATCTTTGAGAATTATAATGAAGCCATCCACACATTAACAAAGAATAAGGGGCCCTTCCATGTAAATGAGAAAGATACTAAAAGTAATAAATTCAGTGAAAAGGGAAATAATGGTGCAGCATTACAGAATTTCACCATTTAGCTCTAATGGGATGCCCATGGGGAAGTGTATGAAACTAGAGTAGCCATTAAGCATAAAAAATGAAGATTGCCCTGAACTTCTCAATAAATTATTCCTTTCCTGTAAACAATGTTCTTCTAAGAGACATATAACGCTAACGCCACAATGTGATAACCGTAAAAAATGAATCTCTCTTTTTACACATGTGGGCACTAATACGAATGAGGAAAACAATGCTACCTATAATGAAAGTCACATTGGGGCACTAAGAAAGTCTCTATAAAGTGCTTATTGGATACAGGTAGCCAGCAGTCATATTTCTCTAAAGGAATATTAAAGAAATTATAATGTCCTGATTTGAGTCTGAATCCTGTCAATTTCCAAGTAAAAAAATTATTCATGTGTTTCCAAAAAGTTGTATTGGAAGTAAATGTGGGCAAAGAGAGATCATTTCCTATTCCCATTTTGTTAGAAGACAAATTTAATATTCGATTCAAGTTCGATGACTTCAGACCAATTTGACTAAATTAAATTACAAATTAGCCTTTTGTCATAATAACAATGGTAATCAAATAAACATTCAAGTAATTCTGGATGTAGACATTCTCCAACATATGGAAGATACCAAAATTGTTAAATGCATAAATGGCTTGGTGTGGAAAAAGCCAGATGGAATTGCCCCTTTTGGAAACAATCTAAATTTTCTATATAGACATCAAATTACCCCAGTGGGACCTGAGGCTTCCAACATTGTAGAAAACTAACATACTATAATTTTTGGACATTCTTTGTGTCCTGAACAACAAAAAAAATTTGTAGTGGAACCAAAGTCCACTTACTCTAAAACATTCCCAAAAGTCTTTGAATTATGTAACATTGAATGGAACTTAAAGAAAATGTTTGCTGCGGATTCATACACATCATCTTTTGATGAAGATGAACATTATCAGTGATTATGACAAAAACAAAATAGATAAAACAATAGAGTTCAAAGACAATTCACATTTCATGGAATTATCCTGGCACAAAGACAGGATCAAATCATTGCCATTTAATTATCAAGTTGCCTTGAAAGTGCTTGATGAACAAGTAGCTATAAACTTCAGACCTCTAATATATTGGAGTAAATTTGATATTGGACTATTACTGTTAACACCCAATGCCTCTTTTACATCCTAATATTAATGGCGAAATTTCTGTGAAAACTGATCCTGGAGAATCTCCTGAAATGAAACCTCTTTCCAGGTATCAATTATTAGATGATCTCACAAGAAATTGTCAACTTCAAAGAATTATAGAATGAAGAATATCTCTTGAGTCCAAGAGAAAGTTGCAACGATCTACATGATATGGATTTTAATAATAAAATACAGGTACATGATATAGCATTAATTAAAAATCCTACAAAAGCCACACCACTCTGTAAACTTGACAGGGTGACTAAAATTTTCTGTGGAAAAGATGAAAATGTATTTTTTGTACACATAGCTAGATGAGATGCATCTTATGAAAATCATAATATACTTGTGTTTCCAATGGAACTTTCCTTGATACAACATAGTCCTGAGTATGACTTTACACTGCACCCACCCATTTAATGGTCACTTTTGACCATTAGTCCTGCATTCATTTCTTAATGATCATTTAGGATCAATCCTGTCCCAAGTAAGACTTTAAACTGTATCCATCGATTTCTTATGGTAACTTTTTGACCACTTACTGGGCATTCTAATTCTAGCCAACTTTGTCCTAAATTGAAACTTTATCATGGCCAATCTTTTCTGGGCCAAACTTGTTCTTGAGCAAGACATTAAACTGTATCTATAGTAATGAAAATGATAATTACTACTGAATAAAGATTGAATTTCGAATTCAAAATTTTCAGTTATGAAGAAGAAATTAGAGAATCAAAATAAGTGCTAAGATGCACGTAAGAAAACAATTTACTTCACAACACAAAAACATTAAATTTAAAATATTTCATTTTTATAAAATGCGTAGTAATACTTGAAATAATACAAAGATTTACTGTTCATAATGGAAAAATTCAACCAGTATTGTCAGCAACAGTTTTTCTGTTCATCACCATTTTCATTTTAAGGATTCTATCTGGAATTCATATACAAAGTGCTGGTTAAGACTTTAAACTAAATCTGGTGACGAGGCCCTGCTTGCAGGACTTGGGGAGTGTGGAGTCACACCTTGGTTATCATTATTCCCAGGTCCAATCTGACTCAGAGTGGTAGTATTTGTTAGGGTTGTCCCTGATAAGATATTGAACTGTTTACAATACATGCAATCCATTGAAAAATCCAACACACAGTAGAATTTCTTCATGGCTGAAGTTTACCAACAACATCAACAGGGTATTATTGCCCAAATAATAATTCGGGCTGAAGAAAACACTTCTCAAAAGAAGTACCAATCCAAGTGTACTTCAAACTACCCATGTTTAATTATTTTGTTTTGAAGACAATTTACACTTGAACTTTAGGACTGAATCATGATGACAGGCTTCTATGGGAAAATTATATGGTTCATATGGTATCCTTTTTTTAAATCATGCTCACACTCATAAAAACATAAATGAAGTCCAACACAAACTATAAATAATAAAATGTGATATCATGAAAATAAATACAAATGACAAAAGAAAGAGTAATGTCATTTTTAGCCTACTCTAAGATGCTGGTCACGAACAAACCTGAATAATGAAAAAGAACAAGCAGCCATCAAGATATGCGTTTCGATCAATTTCATACAGATACATGTTGTATTTGCATTTCATCCCCGATACCATGACTACTCTACTATTCTATATTTTCATTCTCGTTCGTTGCATAATGTATTTCTTATTATAGAGTATGCTTTTTAAACTGTTCAACTGTCTCGTTTTTGTGCATCAGCCACGCACGACTCAATTTGGGGAGTCGCTAAATTTCAAACATAAAAATTACCTGTCTGTCGGTAACCTTTCATTTGTCAATAAAAAATAATAAAACATTAAAGTTCAAGACATTAATTTTTTATTAGGAAAATTTTGTTTACATAGTCCATATTTGATTTTTGTTGTTTTTTGTTTTTTTTTATAAAATATTAAAATAAAAATAAAAAAACTAAATGAATTCGAAACCCGTTGTTGTACATTACACAATTTTAAAAGTTTAGGACACACTTCAATTTTTAAGTTTGTCCGTGGTTTTTAATTTAACATCTCGTATTATTTAAAAATTTAAAAAAAAAAAAAAAAAAAAAAAAATGTTTCTTCGCGATTACACACACATAAAAATCAATTTAAAAGTCAAACTCCGTTTTACTTTTAAGGTGCGAAAAATCAATAGGCCGACCCGGGTGATGACGAATGTTTTCAAATTGTTTTCGGAAAACTTGTCATTAATAATTTAGGTCAAAAATGGAATTCATTTCTTCATTATTTTAAAAAACATCCTCTTTTTCTCCCAAACGTAAAAAAAAAAAAAATTTCCGTCGTATTTTTATATTTTTTTAAACAAATTGTTAAGGTTAAAAAAAGTATTTTTTAGAGACGAAGTAATAATAGTAATAACTTTTTTATCGCCCGAGAAACTTTTTATGTTGTCATTTTTTTTTATTTTTTTTTTTTTACTCAATTTAGTTTGGTTGTTACAAGGCGACAATCACTTTAATAAGGATCGAACTCACTAAGTAAAATAAAAAATAGTCAACTAGAGAAATGCGTTCGGCTAAAAAAAAAAAAAAAACATTATTTCCGCCACGTTGAGAAATTTTATTGTTACTAAAAGGAAAAAGAAATATATATTTTTCTTATTTTTAAGCACATCTTATAATTTAAAAATCCATTGACCTCAGCTAAAACCCGATACCTGACGTGCCAACAAATTACTAATTGATCGTTAGTTAACGATTTTTGCAAATAAAACTTGTAATAAAAATCCTAAATGCGTGATTAAAAAAAATGAAAGTAACATTTAATTTCTGGTCTGAAAATACTGTTTTTTAAAGAAAAAAAATGTGGGGGTGAAGTTTTTATGAACATGCTAAGTTTCATAGAAACGAATTGAAAATTACTTTATGATCCATTCTAAAACTTTCACTAAAGTTCTGTTAATTTCATGAACTATACTTTTAGTTTTAAAAGTAGCTTTTTTTAACGTTGGTTAATTTTTAATTTAACGATTTATAATCAGCTGAGGACTAATTAATTCTATGAGATTATTTATTAAGTCGCTAACAGAAGATTACACTGTAATTAATAAATAAAACTGAATATTCTGACGAACATTCAGTTTTTTTTTTCCAGAGATTTTTAAACGAAAAAAATATTCACCTTTTCGACAAAAAAAAAAAAAAAAAAAAAAATTCACTTATTCTTAGTCTTAAAATCCATATTTTTCAAAATTAGTCTTACTTTAAGTGAATTACAAAAAAGAAAAAAAGAGAGAATAAAGGACACCTTGACTTAGGTGGGATAGCTGAAATTAGTCTGGTTGAAAGAGTTCGACCCCCACTATTTCAGTCCTTTTGCCAAATTAAACTAAGATTAGTAAAGAAATAATGATGTTTAAACCAATTGACTGCCTACATAGAATAAAAAGTTAAAAAATACAATTGTTTTTAGTTTAACTTACCTAAAAACGTTAGAATATTCTTCCAAACAGCTCACCCCCAATAAGAAGTTCATATTTGTCTGGTTTTACTAAGTGTACACACCGTATTTTCAAGGAGTCTCAAAATTGAAAACTTTCTTTATTTGGTCGAACTAATCTTTCATCCAACCAAAACCAATAAAAGATGAATGTGTGATGAAATGTTGAACTTGCAAACTGTTACCCCTACAAATACAAGTTTACAATTTGAATGAATGTACAACTAGTCACTATATTGTCATCCTCTCTCCTTCTCATTCCTAACAGTAGGAAGACATAAGTTGGGTAAGACATAAATTTTATGTCTTACCCAACTTATGATATTTTATGTCATAAAATATAAAAATATGAATAGTTGATTTATCACGCCAAGATTAATTATTATGTATCTACTTTTTTTCATTACTGTTAGTCTTTGGTGTAAACGTTTATTCGTCTAGGTTGTCTTTTGTTTTGTTTTTTTTTTTGTTTTTGTTTTTGTACACGTACTTTTTTTGAGTGAAGTGTATTTTAAAGAAAGCCAGACGGTTTGTCTAAAAAAAATTGTTACACGTGACGTGTATATCTTTTAAAATACCAGCCGTTAAAAACGGCGAAAATTGTTAAGGATTTATTTTGAATTTGCGAAAAGGTATTTTTTTCGTAAGTTTTACTTTTGGCTATGAGAGATGTGGTCTGAAGCCTCTGTGAAAACCTGAATGATGCATTCTGAAACTCTTTTTTGAATAAATATAAATCCGGTGAGCAGATAACTCCAGAATGCATTTTTTTGACATTCCGACAAAAATATTAAGACGTCGAGAAAGTATTCAGAGGAGAAGGTCTTACAAGCCAGCTGCAGAGACCCTGTGGTAATTTGAAGTTCACAAGTAAAAATTTCCCTGCGGTTGGACAATAAACAACGAAAAAATTAATTCAAAGACATTTTCCCAAAAGCACGAACAGAGTGAATATTAAAAAAAAACATTTCACTTTTCATTTTTATATGTCCCAGAGACGTTTGTGGTACAAGTATAAGTAGGTTTTTAAATGTTTGTTTTTTTTTTGTTTTTTTTCCAAAAGTTTTTGCGCAGTGTTAGAGTTTTATTTGTTACTAGTGCCAACTTAGTGGAAAGAGAAGTACGAGTTCTCTTTTCCCTTTCTATACCTAACTAACAATAATTTTGTGACCGATACAGGAATTTAGGATTTAAGAGAGTTAAAATTTTATATTTTGTTTGTTAATTCCTAAATGCAAAGAACAAAATTTGTGTTCCTTTTTACAAGACACGGCTGCGTGAAATTTGAAGAAAAATTTTAGCGTATGGCTGGGTCACTTTTCTCATGTGTGATTAAAGTAGAATATTAAACTAAAAAGAAAAACTTCAGTTACTTCGAATTAAAAATGGATTTCTGCCTTCCCATAAAACAACCTCTAAATTTCCTAATGTATAAAAAAGTAAGTAAAATTTAAACGTGGTACAATGACCGTAAAGATAGTAGCAGTAGCAGCCCTAAAATAAACTTATCAGCAGCAACTCTCGAATATAAAAATACGCGAACTCTAAAGTAACTCTCTCTTTCTCTCTTCTGGGTTTTTCCTCCTTCGAACTGGTGTCATGCACTTTCCACGCTGAAACTAAAAGGGCTGTGAATGCTACACGCATAAAACACACCAATAAAGTAAGTTACCGCTATAACATATTCATGAACATTTCGTTGTGCATACAATTTACATCTAATTTCCTTTTAATTTGTTTAATAAAGGTCATATCGCATTGCAAATCAACTGGTCTCTTTTTCGCCATCATTATTTCATATACTACAAAATGTTCCTGCAAGAAACCTTACACATTTAATTATTGAAGCAACAAATCACTAAAGTGGTGACCACAACAAAAAAGGCTTTTATGCTATGTTATTTTTTCTTAAAAAATAGTGCATTAAAACTTCACAGTAGAGATTTCACAAGTTTTAATTTAAACATTTTTTTAATAAATAAAATTGTGTTACGTTCTGTAAGTATTACTTACACTAACTACAGATATCTTCCTTATGTATTTATTTTTTTTAATCTTTTCATACAGGATTTTCTCTTAGTAATTTTTGGAAAAAGACAAAAAAATCTTTCGCGAAACTGGGCTTTGAATTAACAATAGTTTTATTATAAAATATTTTAGAAAATTTAATGGTGACCCATAATAACAGTTAATATATATATTTTCTCTTTCACAAAATCTCTTAGAAAGTCGTGAAATAAGGGGAATAACGCCGCCACTGACCGATCAACTAATTTTCGCCATTGTTTTCTTTCTTTTCATCAGCACCCTATTCAAATACATAGAGCGAGTCTTCTATATTATTTAATTTTCTAAGGAAGGCAGTGTTTGAGGTAAATAGCAACTTATTTCGATTTAATAAAAAAATAAATAATAATAAAGAAATTTATTTTTATTCTAAATCTCCTTATCGTGTTATGAATTTTTTTCCAATGAAATTTTTTGTTAGAATATTTTTTTACAAATTAATATTCTATAATATCATATTCTATAATATTCTTACCTTTTGATACTGCATATTACATGCGCATTTATTTTTACAAAACACGTAAAATTGTTTAAAAAAACAAACTTGCATAAAACAAAAATGGGGGAACCCAAATTAGCCGCTGCCTTTGAAAACATACCTGTATTCTCTAAAAATGATCAAGAATTGGTTTTTATTCGCTTGAAAACTGTTTTTTTTTTTTTTTGTTTTTGTTTTTTTATGAAAAATAGTTCTTCATAAAAACAAAAATTTGCTTGCGTAGTTTCTGAAATACCTCAAGAAACAGCCACATGTCTACTGGATCTCCTGATAAATCCACCATAAACCAATCCATACGACAAATTAAAAGAGTGGTTAATACTCCGAAATTTATTATCTGACAGGAGAAGACTGCAACATTTATTGAAAACTGAAGTATTGGGAGATAGAAAACCATCTCATTTTCTACGCTGTTTACAGACTCTGTCCAACAATATGTTGGATGATAGTATTTTACAACACATATTTATAGGAAAGCTGCCACAAACGGTGCAGGTATCCTTAACAGCAATCGGAGACAATGTGCCCATGAATAAGCTGTGCGATACGGCTGATAAATTGATGAAAGTCATGACCCAAGACAACCTAGTTGCAAGTGCACGAACTCCAAGTGATGACATCACCCAAATACAAGAGAAAAATAAATTGTTGAAAAGGCAAATAGGTGATTTAACTAAAATAATTCAACACTTGCAAAGACACCAACATTAGAGTTCGTCGAGAAGCAGACAACAATACTGATCAAGTCAGAAGGGGAAAGGAGCTATGTCTGTTTTACTAACACAAGAGATTCGGTGACAGGAAGTACAAAATGCACAACTCCCTGAAAGTACAAGGCACGGGGAAACGAATAAGCCAACAATCTTCGTCGATGGGACGCGTTGGCATTTCAAACTAAAGTCTACTCTTCCAAATAATGGACAGAAATTCAAAATCAATATTTCTGATCAATAGTGGAGCATAAATATCGCTAATCCCAGATTTCCCAGTCAGACAAATTAAAAGACCCGGGAAAATTCACATTACGAGCAGTGAATGGTTCGATTATCTACACAGGTTAAGCAGGGATATTCCGGATGTGTCAAGAGTTTGAAGAGAATTTGCGGACAAAGCGCCTGTTGTGACGGGAGCCGTCACGCTGGTATAGCCGAAAATAGTGGTTACTGTGTGCTATAGCGGCCGAGTATGCTGATGTGAACCATAGAGAGGATTGAAGTTTCACCTGGTATTTCTGATAAGGGATGAAAGCGTCCACGCCAACTTTGACCCAAGAAGAAACCTCAGTGGCGCAATTTTCAATTGCGAGATTGAAAATGTCAGTCCAAGGGACGTCAAGAAGAAAATCACGTAGTCCTAATTAGCATGCTGGTAATGAGAAGAGGTCTTTTTGGATAGGGGGTTCCTGCTTAATAGAGGATTGGAGCGAAATATCAATATCTACCACAGAGCGGTCAGAATTACCATGAGGGCAGTGTGTAAGGATCAGCAAGAGTGAGGAGAGGAGATAAGAAATAAATCAAGTATAGAAGCATGTTGCTCGTTTTTGCTAGGGAAACGAGTAGTAGGGAAGTTCACGATTTGAGTAAGGGATTGAGCAATAGGAATAAATATGTCTGAACACCGGCAACATCAGTCCCTTTAGAATCTTTAAGCCACCAATTGCTAATATTCATCGGCCGTATTTTAGCAGCCAACTACATGAAATTAAAATATTTTCCAAACTTGACCTCATTCGAACCTACCATCAAATATCCATGGAGGACTCTAACAGAAAGAAGACAGCCATTACAACGCCATTTGGGCTTTACGAATTTTTACGTTTGGACTACGAAATTCAGCCCACTCCTTTCAAAGATTTATGAACCAAGTTCATCAAGAACTAGATTCAGTTTTCTGTTACATCGATGGCGTCCTTATCGTCAGCTCTTCACCAAAACAGCATTTACAATGTGTTTGAAAGATTTCGAAAATATGGTGGTGCAGTGAATCCAATTAAATGTAAATTTGGATTGTCTGAAGTTGACTTTTTAGGTCATAGGATTGATAAAAATGGTATGAAACCGGAAAGAACCGAAGCTATTCCCTGTTTCCCGGTTCCTAAAACTTAAAAAAAAAATCTATACCAATTTCTTAACATGGTTAATTTTTATAGGAAATTTATCCTCAACTTGGGAGAAATATTTTCCCCATTGACAGATGTTCTTCAAGGACAAAAGTAAAAGAACTGTGTTATAAATCTTTCTGATGAAATTTAATTTGGCAAAGTTAAAGTTAGCCAATGTTCATAACGTCACTCTTCTCAATCATAAAACAGAATTATCCTTGGCAGTAGATGCCTCGAGTTTTGCTATTGGAGCAGCCTTGCAACAACGTGAATCAGATAAATGGTTACCTGTGTCTTCTCAAAGAAATTATCAGAAACCGCTACTCGAGAATTAATGGTAGTGTACTGTGCCATCCGTCACTTCTTCCGACATTTCTTGGAAGGTAGGTCTTTTCACGTGCTCACAGACCATTAACTTTGAATCGGGGCAGTCAAGGCAAAATCGGATAACTATTCTCCTCGGGAACTTAGGCACCTCGGTTTCATCAGCCAATTAACAACTGATATTTGACATATCAAAGGTTCTACAAACATTCTAGCAGACACACTCTCCAGGAATATTTCTATAATTAAGTCCAGTCATCGATTTTGAAGCTATTGCAACTCCCCAAAAAGATGATGAAGATCTAAAATCTCTTCTAGAGGACAATAATTCTTCATTACAAATGAAGGAAATATATATGCTACAAGTGAAACATTCAATTTGGTACGACATTTCTACAGAAAGATTATGGCCTTTAATTCCGAAAACTCTCCGTAAAAATCTATTTGACACTCTGCACTCAATGTCACACAGACGTATAAAAGTAACCTGCAGGTTAATTAATAAAAATTATATCTGCCCCTGAATCAACATGGATACGAGAGATTGGGCACTTCATCGTGTAACATGTCAAAAAGCCAAAATAGTGAGACAGTAAATCAGCTCCTACATTTTCCCGTTCCTAATAATCGATTTGATCATGTCCATATCGACATCACCGAACCATTTCCTCCTTGTCATGAATATTACTATCTCCTTACCTGCAGTGATAGACTGACCCGCTGGCATGAAATAATAATTTCCCTAATTGATATCAATGTGAAATCAGTTGCACAGGGTTTCATACCTGGTTGGGTCAGCAGATTTGGTGTTCCGACTACCATTAACATAGAGGAATACAATTTGAATCCTCACTTTTCGCTTCTCTAATCAACCTGCTTGGTACAACCAGAATTCATACAACCGCTTACCACCCTGAAGCTAACGGAATGATAAAACATTTTCATCATTCTTTGAAGGAATTCCTGAAAACAGTACTGAACTATATTTCTTGGCTTCAGAATATTTCATTAATACTTTTAGGGCTAAGAACAGCTGTAAAATTTGATTCACAGGATTACGCTGCCGAACTTGTATATGACACACCTTTACGTCTACCAGGAGAGTTAATAATCAAACCAAATGAACCACTCTTGGATCCTGCTTCATTTGTAGATATGTTGAGACTGAAGATGTCCCAAGTAACATCTACATCTCCTAGAAAATCAACCCATGTAACGTATGTGCCAGAATCACTCAAAAACTGCAACTTTGTGCTGGTAAAAGACAATACAACCAACCATCCATTTCAACCAGCTTACTGAGGTCCTTACAAGGTAGCAAAACACACAGAGAAGCATTTCACAGTTGTAATTAATAACAGACAAGAGAATATTTCTGTTAACCGGCACATATAGAAAATATTGGTGATAATTCATTAGAAGCCACCAAACAGACACAACCTAGAACTTCAAAAAGCTGTCGTTATATTAGATGGCCCAAGAAACTGTGCTCTTACTAAACATAATAAAAATTCTTGAGATTGTTGCACAACTATCTCGCTTAAAAGGCTTTAAGTTAATAAAGTTTGAGTTAATAAAGTTAATGAGTTAACTGAAACTGAGATATCCAGAAAAGGTATGGCACGTGGAACTAGAACAAACTACACCCGTGGACTAAAGGGTTCGTTCGAAATTCCAACATATACCACCTGAAGAAGGTCGGAACGTACAACGGTCGAAATGTCGTGAATATGGCAATAAAGATGAGGACAACAGTTGGAACAATGTAAATAGTGAAAATAGTTACAATAATCTTGTGGTAAATTGTGTTCATTTCAGAACGTTGCATGTGTGGATATGTGACGACTTTTGTGGCGGAATTTCTGACGACGTTCTCTGCTCGTCCGTTGTTCACTGCACCTGTGTTGACATCCAATATCATCTGTAATTACATGCACCCCCGATTTCACTATGCTCACAGATTTGTCCACTTGGCCATGAACGTATTCAACAAAAATAATAACGACAATTGTTTTTAAAGACATTGGTTGGGAATTATCAACAATACGACTTCTCACTTAACCGTGGGATCCTTCCTTCAGCTTCGACAAGCGGGTTACTATCTTACTAACTTCTGGCTACAGAAAATGACTCTTACATTCACTGCTTGTCACTTCGGTCACTGCTGATTCCTCACCGCCTTGCCATTGGACAGCTACTAACTCACTGACTGCTGGAACCATTTTCTCTTGACTTCTTGCTTTTCTCCGCATCCACTTGTGTTCTGGAAGGTTTGGAACGACACATTCAGCTTTTTGGGTGGTCAACTTCTTCAGAGAAATAATTTTATGATTTATTATGTAAAATCATTGATAAAATTTTAGGTTGCCAATTGCGAACTGGAGACATGAATTCTGAAAACCCCGGCAATTCAGTTGCCTCAAGGATGGACTGAGGACGAAATTTTGATCGCTGAGTGGACTTAAAGAAAAGTTTACCTACTTATCTTCTAAAAATGTGTGGGAAATCGTATTGTTACAAATGCAGGATACTTATTTTATCAGAAACTTTGGGAATAAAACGACTGACTTAAGGGTTTAAAATAAATAATATATTTATTTTCTTTAGAGTGATGAGTGAGGCCTTTGGTATTCGGCGTAGCAAAAAGTTCCTTAATGAGGCAGATATTGATGGCAGTCTGAAGAAATGTTCGTTTCGGTAGTTTGAAGCCAGACCATGATAAGGGTAGTAGTAACATCAGAAATTAGGTCAGATGTCAATTTGCTGTGTTTTCTCTTTGCCCTGAACAGAGTGGAAATGTAAGTAGCAGATAACCTGTTTCTTCACATGTCACGCGTGGTTGCGTTCTTTTGTTCCGTCTCTCCTGGTGTCGTTCTGGTCTCCTCTCTGCCTGTTGGTCTATAGATGTCAGGTTTTTATCCTTTTTCACAAGTTTCTTTGTGTTAATTTTTTTGATTGGCCAAATTATTTTATTTTCCGGCGTTCCTTTCTTTTTCATTTTTCATAACGGAAGTTATGCGTGGTAGTGAATCATGATTATATATATTTTATTTTTATATTTTATTTTATCATGATTCACTACCACAAAAATAAAACGGATTCTAATTAAAATAAGGCATTTGCGCTTTCCTTTAAAACCTTCCTCTCTCTCTCTCTCTCTCTTTCTCTCTCTCTCTCTCTCTCAACTTCTTTTTCTATATTCTTTTACTCTACGACAAGGCCACCTTTAAAGAAAAACAAGAAAAAGAAAATAGCAAACCTTGCCAAAAACACCGAAAAATTGCAGGAGCTGAGCTTACTTATTTATGACTGAAAAATGCCAGTTATGTTACCACCAGAAAAAAAAAAAAAAAACATATCCCTACTTTTCACCATATCAGTATCTACTAACCATGATTGACAGAACTACTAAGATGGACGGAGGCTGCCCTCTAACTGAAATAACTGCACAGGACGTCCCTACAGATTTCATTAACATATGGGTATCCAAATTCAGAGTTCCCTTACATATTAATCATTGATAGAGGTAGTCAGTTTGAGTCGGTGTTGTTTTCAGAGCTATCAAAGATCATAGGTTTTCATAAGTATAACACTTCACCCCGATGATCGATTCTAGGTCAGCCTGGTCATCAGTGACCAGACGATCTGTACCATGTATCCTTGGGGACATCTGTGCATGAATTTTTGAGTATTAAGCCTAATGTCTTCAGCAACAATTTTTTTACCAGTTTTCATATTGCAATTTTTTGCTATTATCAAACGTGTTTTTACCGGAGCTCATATTGTAATTTTTGTTGTTATTATCGCCTTTCTTTGGCACTCCTTATTACTGGTTCCCATATTAAAGGACACATGGATAAAGGCGTTGGTTAAATCCAGTGACAGGACCCAAAGAGTGTGAGTTCAATACCTGGTTAAGGTGGTGGAGAACTTGGAGAGAGGAATTAACAGAAGATAACTGATAACTGACATCCATTAGACATGGCACGTGGAACTAGAAAAGTCTACCTCGTGTGCGAAATAAAGGGTTCGGTTCGATATTCCAACCACCTGAAGAAGGCCGGAGCGTACAACGGCCGAAAAGTTGTAATAAATATGGCAACAAAGATGAGGACAATACTCCGAATAATGTAAATAGTGTACATACTACCTCATCTCAGAAATATAGACAGATAGTGAGATAATGTTGACCGAATGAAGAGAAATATCCTTGTCTCAAAAATATACTTATACATAAAGTATTGCACAATGATTTTACCGTGCATGAAATTCAGTTTCAGTGAGGAATACAATATACAATATATATTTATTATTAGTATGACTGGCTTCTTGTATCCAAGTATGACTGTGTACTATGGCGGCTAACCAATCCTTGTTGTAGACGCCTGCTCAGGAAAACTTGTGTTTATTCAACGTCAACAAAGCCCACCTGTGGTTTATACTGCAACTATGCTGAGTGGCCCTCAGTTGCAGTTTCTGAGAGAGAACGGTGTTTGAAAAAGAACCAACCCAATCAATACCTTGATGGGTGAACACTTTGGAATACCCAGTGATGTTGTAAAATGTTGATTAGTACGTCGGGTTGATCAGTTATAGAATGTACTGCTTCTCGAATGTTGTGGTCACCAATGTTGAATGGGTTAAATAGTGCGGCTGCGTGTTGAGAAGGTAATCAACATTCATACATAATACTTAAAACATCAAGGAAAAAGAACAATGAGAACCAATTTTGTTTAACAAAGAAATATGTATATTAAATTCAACAATAATACAAAGTAGTTGCAATATAAGTGAAAAAGGGAGAAAAAAGTAGCTTCCCCTTGACTGTAAGGAAATGTCTTATAGAAGATTTCTCTGGGAAAAATGTCCAGAGTTCAGTGTTGAAAATAGAATATTTCTTTCAGAAAATTGTTCAGTAGTTGCAACTTACAAAGTTGATTTAACTTGGTGTGTCCACTGAGAACTGGTGGTGTGTCACATAAAGTTCTGTAGTGTGTATGTACGTGCGGAGTGAGTAGGATTATACACGAGCGAGTAAATGAGAACTATTGTCCCTGGGTACCTCGACCGAAATTACTACTACTGGTTTTTTGGAATACATCCAATATTTATACTATCTGGAGTGGCTCCAAGAAGAGACGCTATAGTACATTTTTGAATATGCATGAAAAATATCCTATTGGACGGAAAATGGACCAATCAGCGATTTTGCAGCAAAGCTTGTTTTGAACAAAGTGTAGGAACAAATTTACTATGGTGGAATGCGATAGATAAATTGTCCTGTTATTTTTAAGTATGTATTTATTGACCAATTAGAATTGGAGAAAATGTAGGCGTGGCACGACAGAATATAAAGAATCAATGAGAATGGTGAAATCTTTTTTCTATAATAAGAACAAATAAAACTATGATAAAAGTTGCCGTAAATACTGATCAGTTAAGAGTGATGTGTGTTCTTAGCGCATGTATCTATTGTACATTTAACGATTCAAGAAAAAACAACGTAACTCCACTTGTGGATCAACAAATAAATATATATTGCAATATAACATACAAAACAATCATGCAATGAAGTGTAATGATTAAGGAAAAAAAGTTGTTCCCCTTCAACCGTATTCTGATTTATGAATGAATGTTCGAAAGAGTTTCTCTTGAATAAGAATGTTCAGAATTCTATGTTGAATAGATTTTTTTGCTGTTAGAATAGAATACAGTTAATTAAGAAATGTATTGTTTAGAGAAATTAATAGAGTTAATGAGTCACAGAGAAAGTATGTATAATGTGTTACAAAAATCTGTGTCTGTGTGTGCATTTGTGTGCGGCTTGTAGCAAAATTGCTTCTTTTAAATGTACCGGTAGGCCCCGAGCAAAAACGCGGGAAAAATTGATTTAGTATTAAAATGTTTCATTAGTTAAATTTTGACCGATTACTGATTTTGTATCAAAGAAACATGTGAGCAAGTTCACGGCCGAAAAATTCAAAGTGATGACTGCGATTGCTAAATTGTCTTATAGAAAAGCAGTATTGATTTACTAGCCAATCATAGACGAATAAATTGTGGGCGTGGTAAAACATAGCAGTTGCTACAAACCTCCCCACCCCAGGTTGATAAAAATGGCGAAAGCATTTTTTTTAATATGTCACATAATGTTTGAATTTTGAAGGCCAGTGGACCCTCTTTCCTTTTTTGGTAATTTGGTGTTCAGGTGTCTCAGATGTTTGTTGTGTACTACTCTGTGGCTCTGGTGATGACGATGTTTGGGTTGGTTCAATATTCCGCTCAATGTATGCTGGCTTGAGGCAATCAATCGAAACGTTCGATCGACCACTGGTGATCTGAATAGTGTAGAATTTGTCATGTCGAGCAAGGACTCGAAACGGACTTGAATAGCTGTGTGTCAGTGGCTTCTTGATAGAATCTGGTCGTATGAACACAAAACCACATTTATTAAAAAAGGTAGGAACATAAATGTCTTTAGTCTGGAAACGAGTGGGTGTAAATGCCAAGGTAAACAATAAACATTCTATCCTGTAGGTATTGAACAAATGTTGAGGAAGGTTGTGAGTTTTCGGACAGAATTTGTCCTGGCGACACTAATGTTTGGCCAAAAACAAGGTCATCAGGTGAACACTGTTGAGTGTAAGTCTTCTTTCAATTGAGACCGAAGCGAAAGCATGATTAGAGGTAAATTCTCCATCCAGGATTGATTAGTATCACCGTTGGAACTAGTTAACGCGGGCTTTTGACGGTGGAAACGTTCAACAAGGCCATTAGCACAGGGGTGATATGCTGTAGTTGAGTTATGTCTCGCTCCGAGAAGATTCACAAATTCTTTGAAAAGTGTTGCATGAAACTGGGGACTGCGATCTGTCGTTATTACTGATGGGCATCCAAAAAAAAAAAAAACGAAAACCAGTTTTTTAGTATTGCCATAGCAACAGATTCTGCGGCTATTGACTGAAGTGGAAGCCATCTGGAAAATATGTCTATGCCAGTAAGGATGTACTGGTATCCGTGCACTTCCGGTAACGGACCCACTAAATCGTCATGCAGGTGAGGAAACGGCTGTCAGGCACGGTGAAGTTTCCAGGTGGGGATTTAGTATGGCGATGCACTTTTGTACGTTGGCAAACGAGACAAATTGACAATTGAGTCCAATTCTTGATATCGATGTTCATTTTCGGCCAAACAAATCGTTCGCAAATTAGTTTTGCCGTAAATAGAAATGGTCGAAAATTCATCTACTCATGTTGACGGGTACTAAAGATCTGGGATGAGAAGTGCTGACATCGCATGCAATTAACTTGGTACTGAAAGGAATTGGACGTTGCTCGATTGATAACGACGAATTTTTCAATGAGTCAAATAGAGTAGTGTCCCTTTTTTGCTCGTCTGCTGGAAAATCAAGATCAAGTTTCTCCTTAGTGGTGCTAAGTAAGAATGCTCTTGATAGTGTGTCGGCGACGGTGTTGTCACTGCCTTTGAAGTGGCGTATATTGGTAGTAAACTGCGAAATAAAGTCTAACTGCCTGTAATCACGCGTATTATATCTGTCTGATTTGGTATGAAGGACATAGACTAGAGGTTTATGATCAGTGAATACAGTAAAATCCCGACCTTCCAATATGTGTCGGAAATATTTAATTGAGAGATAAATAGCAAGTAACTCACGCGAAAATGTGCTAAACTTTTTGGGGGTTGAAGTGAGTTTAACTGAGAAAAAGGAAATTGGTGTGGTTTCTTTTTCCGTATGCTGGTGTAGAACAGTTCAAATTGCCACTGATGAGACATCAGTAGTGAGCGAAAAATGTGCTGTATTGTCATCACGTAGATAACTTAGTTTGGTAAAATTCGCTAGTGCATTCCTGGAATTGATGAAAGCAGCAAGAGCTTCGTCCGATAGTGTGATCTTCGCATAGCGATAGTAATTAATTAAGCCGAGATAACGTCGAAATTGCCGGAGTGTCGTAGGTTGAGAAAACTCTCGTATAGCAGAAACCTTCTCCGGGACAGGTGTGATGCCAGAAAAGTCAATTTCGTATCCAAGGAAATTCAGTCTAGGAACAGCAAACATACATTTGTCCGGGTTGATTTTTAAACTGAAATGTTCCAAACGTTGGAAAACTTACGTGACGCACGTGGTCAACCATGTTAGAGCTTGCTACAAGGAGGTCGTCAATGTAAGCGAACGAGTGCGATAAACCACGGAGTGCTTCGTCGATTAGACGTTGGAATGACTGTGCAGCGTTTCGAAGGCCAAAAGGCATTCGAAGAAATTCGTATAGACCGAAAGGGGTTGTGATGGCTGTTTTGTGTATGTCTTCAGCGGCCACCGGAATTTGATAAAAAGCTTTTCGTAGGTCTATTTTTGTGAAAATTTTTGCTCCTTGCAATGAAATTGCGAAATCGGCTAAGTTGGGCACAGGATATTTATCAGGAATCGTCTGCGCATTTAGGCGTCGATAGTCTCCGCAGGGACTCCGCGACTCCTCTTGCGCCTTAGGGACCATGTGGAGTGGAGATGCGAAAGGGCTTGATGAAGGGCGAATTATGCCCAGGTCCAACATGTGCTGAAATTCAGCATGTGCTAGATTATATTTTTCTGGCCCGAGTCTACGCGGTTTCGAAAAAACTGGCGGGCCAGATGTATGAATCTTAGGAACGGTTTGATGTTTTACCGTTTCAGTATATGTAAAAGATTGGATAATTGAGGGAAACTTATCCAGTACGTCTTGGAGGGGATTATTTTCTGGTAGAGCGAAACATAATTTGGTTGGCGTGAGGGTAGGAGGTTATTCTTGTATTAGTAAGTTTGGTCTATAAGTGAGTGGTTCCACATATCCACGGCTAGCTTGTAATGTGCTAGGAAATCTGCGCCTAGTATGGGAGATTTGACTTCCGCCACAGTAAAAGACATTGGAACGTTCTCTTTAATCCAATGTTTAGTCATAGACACTTGACCAAAGGTTTGTATTTGGGAACCATTCGCTGCGCGTAAAGTGCATGAAGATCTTTCGGTAGGAAAACCTGGCCTGGATGGAATTAGGCTGACTCGGGTGCCTGTGTCGACCAGAAATAATTTGTCAGAATTTCTGTCTCGGACGTCTGGCTTTCTCTCCCCCAACAGCAGACGCCGTCCTCATGTGCTGTTGGAACTGGCGTTTCCCGCCTTCTGGTTAGGTGTAGATACTGGGGTTTAAAATTGCATGGCTTGGTACAATGCCTAGCTGTCTGGCCGAATTTACGGTGATACCAACAAATTGTAGTCGTCCTCCCATGTAAGTTAGATCTGGAACGTCGGCGTGACATGTAGAAGTTGTGAGCTCGGGTCGAACAATCTCTACTCATACGATCCAACTGCATCGATAACTTGTTGAGTTGTTGTTGGAGTTTGTTAAATCATCGACGGGGGTGTCGTGTGACACAGGGATGTTCATACTATTAAGGGCCTTAGCTATTTCAGCCGTTTTCATGAGGTCTATGTCCTCTGGAAGAGTTGCTACGATTTGGGCGGTGTGGGTGGGCAATTTGTCCATCCACAGCTTGCGGAGCAATGAATCTGACATTGTATTCTTTCCTAGCAGGCTTTTCATCTTACGTAGTAACTGTGTGGGCTTGCTGTCTTCCAACTGAAGAGTATTGAACAGGTCGTTGAATCGGCGTTCTTCAGACTTTCCTGTTCTATATATAATTGCCTCCTTTAACGTGTCAAAGGGCTTGTCTGTCGGGACGTTGTCCAGCAAGTCTGATACGTCAGATGCTATCTCATGCGTCAGCTTCTCAACTACGTAGGCAAAGCGTGCCGTTTGGGATTGTATTCTTTTCGCCTGAAAATGGCGTTTAATTGTGCAAACCAGACATGCATGTTTGTTGTATTGAAGACTGGCAGGTTGAGCAATACTGTCGCTTCGTTTCCATCTTGGTCGGCCATTTTGGGTAGCTTTTTGAAACACACGTGGAAGAGAAAAAATTTCTTCGCGCCAAGTTGAATTTCTGTATATTATTTTCTTTTAATGTTGTTGGCGCAAAATTGGGTTTTTCTTCGCTTTTTTTTAAAATCCCGTCCGTGTCACCAGTCGTGATGTGTGTTCTTAGCGCATATATCTATTGTACATTTAACGATTCAAGAAAAAACAAAGAAACTCCACTTGTGGATCAACAAATAAATATATATTGAAATATAACATACAAAATAATCATGCAATGAAGTTTAATGATTAAGGGAAAAAAGTTGTGTGGACAGACGAAATAGCTGGACTCTACTGGCGGCTTGTGGCAAAATTGCTTCTTTTAAAGGTACCGGTAGACTCCGAGCGAAAACGCGTGAAAAATTGATTTAGTATTAAAACTTTTGATTGGTTAAAATTTGACCAATTACTGATTTTGTATCAAAGAAACATGTGAGCAAGTTCACGACCGAAAAATTAAACGTGATGACTGCGATTGCTAAGTTGTCTTATAGAAAAGCAGTATTAATTTACTAGCCAATCACAAACGAATAAATTGTGGGCGTGGAAAAGCATAGCAGTCGTTACAACCTATATGCAGATCTAGCATAAGAAACATATTGTGCTAAATCCTGAAATTGCCAAGCAGAATATTATTCATCAGGTCTTTGTAAAAGTTTTTTTTTCACTAATGTCTTTCAAAATGGACTTTCTCAGAATGATGCATGCACCCATATATATATATATATATATATATATATATAGAGAGAGAGAGAGAGAGATAGAGAGAGAGAGAGAGAATTCAACTTGTTAGCCTATCACCAGTGATGTATCAGTACAATTTAATAATTAATTTACATTCTTCATGGTCTCCTTTGTTCCAGAAAGCATATGGTTTGCTAACCACTTGAATTAATTCTGATAACGTACTACCCCAAAACTACTTCCTTTCTCAGTGCAATCCCACTGGTCACTCCTCGTCAACGGTAACCAATAATGTAGCCCTATGCCCCGCATTGGTCATTAAGTTCCTTCAGACCAACGTGGTTACCATCAAGCTAAATCCTCACTCGTTAAAGATTGGCTCGTTTGTTGCTAGTATTGTAATGATGAGCACGGTTCCACTCAGCTGGTGTTTGTCTGTTCACAAACATTCATTCCTCTGCCACGTTGTGTTTTTGATCTCAGAGTGCGAGAAGATCGCCGATAAAGAAAATTAAACTGAAGACTGTTCGACAGCTGTGAGCTACACAAACAATCCTTTAGAATAAAGAATTAACTCACGTTAAAAATTTAACAACAATTTGGTTTATATATAATTTGTTATATACAGAGGTTTTAATCTTTCCTACTTACTGTCATAATCAAATGACACTGGGACCCTCCCCCTTGGAGTCTGCACCTTATGTTAGTAATAACTTTGATTTCAAAGTTCTGGTCTTCAGGGCTGGTACAAGATCTTGGTCACGAGATCTCGGCAAACAATGTGGATTTCAGTAGCAGTAATGTGAAGACTCTCTACAAGTTGTCCAAACCTCTGGCTTACATGAAATCCTGCGTCTGGTAGGGATGGAGTTAACCAGGCTCTAGGTTTGGTTGTCTTCCACCCTTAACATCAACCTTTTTCTAAAATTCCATATTCTCAAAATATATTTAGTCAAGTTGTTTTCCAAATTTGGGGTTGTCCAGACTTCTTTTTGAGAATGATCAGAGGAATCATGCTACCCCTTAACTCCAACTCCCTTCACGTCTCATCACACATCATCGTTCCATATAGGCGGTGCTAATATCTCACTTCCTTTTCCCACATTCTCAGCATCTAACCTAAGGTTGGTATACTGTCTTTGTGATGAATCCAACTTCCAGGTGGTATAGGCGAAAACAAAAAGGATTTTCAGTCATTAATCCCTCTTTATCAGCTTGTTCTATGCTGTGATTTCTTGAAGAATTGAGAAAGAAAATTATTCCCAATATCCTTAAAAATAAAAGTTTGTTCCCTCAGTCTGTACATTTTTTTATGACCAACAATACCACAGAACTTTTTTCCATGGTCACTCCAAAATAGTAATTGATTTTTCTTTATTACTTGTATCCAAAGGAATCTAGAGTAATGTTTGGATATAATTTTTTCTGAAATGTCACAGAAATTATAATGAACGAACACGTCAGACTGGGGACATTTCTCTTCTGGGTGGCTTATTCAAACCAAATGTTTCTTTTACCTGGCTTTTTCGTTCAGAACGATCTTTATTTTGGTGACCACACGGATCTCTTTATCCACATGTTTTTTTCTATTTGACATCTTCACGGATACATTAATGGTCTTTTTCTCATCAGCGGGAAGTGGGAAAGGACAGGTAGTCTTAGTTTTGCTCAATCTTACTGAATTCCGTCTAGTTAAATTTGGATTTGATTCTCCTTGGAATTATTTTGAAACAATTTTTCAACATATTTCATTTTTAATTTTCGTCTCAATTTTTCAATCCATCTTCCTGCAAATTTCAACATTTATCATCCAGTTAGTAGATTCTCTCCACTTCTTTCTTTCTTGAGAATGATGAGAATGTAAAAGAGTATTTTACTATGAATTTTCTTCTAGAGAACCAAAGAATTGATTTTGTACATGCATGAGCTGCAAGGTCTTTTCTGATTGGTTATCAAATGAGAGTTGTCCTGAATGTTGTCACTTTTTGCATTAATGCCTATCCTTGGACCTACACTGTTAACCTAATTTTCATCAATGACCTTGATTGAATTACTTCTCAACTTGGAATCTATCCTGATTCCTGTCTTATAGTAAATTTGAGTGGTTTGATATGGTCAAAGTATGAGCTGATATAAAAAATGATTTACATTCTGTTAATTTTAATGCCTCCAAAACGAAATTGCTCTCTTTTAATCATCTGAGAATACCCATGAGGTGGAAAGATTATATGGAATCAATTGATAGGTCTGCAGCTAGGAAAGCTGATTCCTTGTGTCATGGTAGACAATTTTTCTCATCAGAATCTCTCTTACATATTTATAAGTCCACCATTTGTCCTTGTATTCAATATTGTTGCCACATATGGCCTGGAGTTCCTCTTATATATTTAGAGATTCTTGATAAAATCCAAAGAAGAATTTACAATGTTATTGGTTCTGACCTGGCATCTTGGCTTCAGTCATTTTCCCACCACTATAATGGGCTTCTCTTTACCATTTCTATAAATACATTCATGGTAATTGTTCTGACGAAAATTCCTCTATTTTGTTTAAATTCCTGTATATAAATGGTAATCATTGTAAATATTCATTGTTTTTATTATTTTTTCATCCCCCTCTACAAATTTTATATATGGGAACTAATTAGGACTTCATAGAAACTTTGAGGTATTATGATGGCTGCAGTAAAAATGGTAAGTAAGAATGTATTATTTTGGTATGAGGAATAGTGTGGTATGTTTGGATTAGTATTAGTGGCTAGGTAAGTTTAATAAAACATTGAAAACCAGCCTTCTCCTATACCCTCTTTTGGTATTGTGCCACATTTTTGTATTATCAAAATAAATATTACTTTCCTCTATGGTATCTAGACTTTATGAATTTAAGTGCAGTACCAGATTGGCAGCTAGGTCTCATTTTACAGTTGAAATTGCAAGATGTAAGCGTAAGTTCTGTGCTAACCGTTTCTTCTCTCGCACTCCTCACTTGTGGAACTCTCTTCCAGTTTCTTGCTTCCCAGTCAACTTTGATCTTCAATAATTTAAGTGCAACATCAATTGTTATCTCTGTCCATTTAATTCTTGTTCTTTTATTGTTCTCTCTCCTTAATAGTATTTTTTCCTCATTTTCTCTAACACTTGGTAACCCCTAGCATCTTAGTGGCTTTATTGTCATGCATAGAGCAAAATAATTTAAAAAAAAACTTAAGGCTCTGAAACTTTTCCTTGAGTTATTCAAAATGGCTGCATACTCTGCAAACAGATGTTATATATAAGAGGTTTTATTAATATTGTGGAGGGCAGTTTTAAGCTTTGTTTATTACAAGCATAAATATATACAAAAATAGGTTAATGACTCAAAAGAATTCAGATAACACCATTCATAATATTTAACCATTCAAAACTAACAGACACCACTTCAAATCATTTCTTTCGAGCAAATACTAAATTGTTGAATATACAAGACATCAAAAATACTTTTATAATCTTTGGGGGTGGGTTCCTCACATCAAACAAGGACAAAAGTCCATATAAATATGTGTCTGCAAACCCTTCATTTTTGAGTTAAGTTTAAAGAAAGTTTACTGTAGATGTCACTGTGTTGCCATACAGACTAGGTTACATTTGTCATTCATGTACATTTGTGGCTAGTCTGTCTTTAACATGTGAGTTAACTGAGAAGTGCTCATTTAACAATGGCAGTATATTCATATCGTGAGCAGGCAGATATGATTTTTACATACAGTTGGACAAATGGCAATAGACACAAAGCTGCACCACTGTACTAGATTGTGTTTCCAGATCAAAGGCAACCAACTCATCGAACCTTTGCTTCTGTTTATTGTTGCATTGCTGAGACAGGATCAATGGCACCACAAACTATGTAACAAGGAAGACAGAGATTTGCTTGTACACATTCTAAAGGCTGTCAGAGATGATCCAGGTATCAGAACACATCAAGTAGCCCTAGCATGTTATACATCTCATAGTACATATTACATCTTATAGTACCACATGGAGGGTACAGAGCCGCTCCTGTATCTATATCATTTTCAACGTGTACTGAGTCTTTTGCCCTCTGATCACTTACCATGGGAGAACTATTACTAATGGTTTATTGAACAAACTGCCAATCTGTTTTTTGTCTCTTCGGTCTTGTTTATGGATGAGGCAGCATTTGAAAGAGATGGAATAACAAATTTACACAACCAATATTTATGGGTGGATCAGAATCCCTATGGTAAATATAGGCTAGACACCAATATCAGTTTACAATTAATGTATGGGATGGAATTGTAGGTGACTGTCTGGTAGATCCATATGTTCTCCCAGTACGTCTTACAGGAGCTGCCTACAGTGACTTTATTTCAAACACTTTCAAACCCTGCTAGAGGATCTACTCCTGCTAATATGAAGATGCATGTGGTTCATGACTATTGGGGCTCCAGCATATTTTAGTCACGTCATTCATGATGCATTGGCTGACATCTACCCTGAAAGATGGATAAGTAGTGGAGAACCAGTTCCATGGCCTACACATTCCCCCGACCTCAATCCATTGAATTTTTATTTGAGGGGTCACACCTAAAACAATTGGTTTATGCAACAGACATTATTAATGTTGAGACACTTCATCATTGTGTCATGGGGAGCCTGTGAAACAATTCAACACCATGTGGAAATATTTGAAAGGTTCCACCAGTCAGTGATCTGATGGGTGCATGCATGTGTAGAAGCAAACAGAAGATATTTTAAACATTTATCATGAGTTGCTGTGTTAAGGTACAATGATGGCCTTTTGGACATGTTTATATGGACTTACGTCCTTGTTTTGGCATGAGGAATTCATCCCCCAAATTTGTAAAAGTATTTTTGACACACCCTGTATAATCAGTTTTGCACCAAAATCTTCAGTATTTAAAATTTCTCCAGGCATTACAAATGCCAAATTTAGTACGTTGCTTATTTCCAAAAAGACGATGTGAATTATATGTTAATCCAATCTTCACCTGCATATGTCAGATTTTATTACACAAGAGAATGTTTTTACAATATAATTAACCAACAAATATATGTGAATTTTTTTAGGATTTATTTATATGAAAATTATACCAGGTGAATTTCAGTTGATAATATCTGATTTTATTAGAAATATTTTGTAATAAAATATTTGGTGATGTAACTCAAGGAGGGATTCATTATATCACAAGGGGGGATTCATTATATCTCAAGTGGGGATTCATTATAACTCAAGGGAAGATTCATTTCAGTTGATAATATCTGATTTTATTAGAAATATTTTGTAATAAATTATTTGGTGATGTAACTCAAGGGGAGGGATTCATTATATCTCAAGTGGAGATTCATTATATCTCAAGTGGAGATTCAATATATCTCAAGTGGAGATTCATTATAACTCAAGGGGGATTCATTATATCCTTAAAGGGGATTCATTATATCTCAAACAGGGATTCATTATATCCTTAAAGGGGATTCATTATACCTCAAGGGGGTATTCATTATATCTCATGGGGGGATTTATTTCAGTTGATAATATCTGATTTTATTAGAAATATTTTGTAATAAATTATTTGGTGATGTAACTCAAGTGGGGATTCGTTATAACTCAAGGTGGGATTCGTTATAACTCAAGGTGGAATTCGTTATAACTCAAGGTGGGATTCGTTATAACTCAAGGGGGGATTCGTTATAACTCAAGGTGGGATTCGTTATAACTCAAGGGGGGATTCGTTATAACTCAAGGGAAGATTCATTTCAGTTGATAATATCTTATTTTATTAGAAATATTTTGTAATAAATTATTTGGTGATGTAACTCAAGGGGGGGTTCATTATATCACAAGGGGGGATTCATTATAACTCATGGGGGGATTCATTATATCTCAAGGGGGGGATTCACTATATCCTTAAGGGGGGACTCATTATATCCTTAATGGGGGGACTCATTATATCCTCAAGGGGGTATTCATTATAACTCAAGGGGGTATTCATTATATCTCAAGGGGGTATTCATTATATCTCAAGGGAGGGATTCATTATATCTCAAGGGAAGGATTCATTATAACATATATAAAATACAGTTATTTATACTTATTTTAAAATTTCAGATATCTAAAGATTACTTTGAATGATCATAAAAACAACAAGAGAAACAATATTTTTTAAATTTAATGAATAACAAACACTATGTAGGTAAATGCAAAAAAGTTGAAATCACAATCAAAAGGGAAATTGAAAATGTTCACAATACAAGAATAATAAAACTGGCTTCAAGAATATCGCAAAATAAGATTTGAGAAAAATTAAAAGGGTATTTTTTTGTAATCAATTCACCCCAAACAAGGCAATAATGCCACTAAGATGCAAGAGGCTACTGGGAGTAAAGACAATGAGAAGAATCGAAAACTCAGTTCTAAACAGGAAAGAATGGAGAAATCTGTTCAAAAGACTGACGAGGAATGTGAACTGGATGATAGGCAAACCTATCTATCCCTATTAAATATGACAAGAAAAGTAAACTGAGCTGGTGTTATGAACATGGACAAAGAGAAAAGATGCAGAATATTAAGAAGATAAAAGCAACCAAACTACCAAAGTTAATATCATAGAGAAACATGTCTGTTGGATGAAGAGTGTACATAAAAACAGTAATTTTTAGTGATGACTATAGAGCTACATTGGATGCACCTGTTGACTGGGCTACAAGTTTGGTTCTTCATGGAAATAATCAATCAGCATGACTTAGATGGAAACAAGATGGGCAGGTGAAGTAATGTTTTGTGCTCATATTGTAGGCAGTAAAATTATAGAACCTATCAAAGTTGATGATGGTCTCACAATAAATTCAGAGACTTATTGCAAGTTCTTGGACAAGACAAATTTTGGTACAAGTCACAACTTAGAAGCATTAGGTAAAGAATATATTCATTCAAGATAATGATCATTCACATTCTGAGAAGGTGACTATTGTCCACTTTACCAAAACTGAAACCTGTTTTGGCAAAGTGGACAATAGTTACCAAATTAATGGAATGAATTCCAGCCTCTGCAGATATGAATCCAACAGAAAACTCCTGATCCATTTTTTAAAGAGATAGAGATGAGAATGAAAAACAATATTCAAATAAAGGAAATCTCTGGAAATCAATAAAAACTTTAGAAAATAATGTTTAAGTTGAAAGAGTAGAAAAGTTAACAACATCAACATTTTAAAAGCAAATGATGGCTACATTAAGGACTCCCACATTAATATGTAAAAAAATAAAATAGAATAATAATTATTCCAGTGTATGGGATTAAAATAATGAAATGTGTTTCTATATAATCATTTGAATTTATTTAGAAATAAAAAGTTGCATTGAGTTTGCATAATAAAATATGAACTCCCCCCCCCACTAAGCAAGCTATATTTCATATGAGAATAAATATTATAAGCTGAAACTCATAAAGCATATTATTCATATAAATATATCATAGAAAACTTACTAATTGGTTCATATCATGTGCATGACATGGTGGGTTTCTGCTGTGGAATTTAGAACTAGTGGAATTAAGTAATGTAGTTTGTCTAAACTCTTTCCATAGAAATAACAATAGAGCAATGAGATTGCTTGCAATGTTTATTTGTCGGAAAGCGATTGTAAGGTGATAGAAAATAATTCCTCACTCACAATCACATGGAAATGCTTTTAAATGCTCTCAACACTAGAAAGTGAAGACTGTGCAGCTCATGCCCAAATATGATATTCCGTTTTCAGCCTCATCTGGCTCTTGTGAAGATAGATGATAGCAGGAGGAGTCAGGTACTTAGGGGTGCAGTACAGGGAACCAACCATTATTCCAGTATTTTTAACAACGGATTGTCTGTATGAGTTCCACTTGAGGTCTAGGTTGAGTTTAAGTCTCAAGAGGCGCTCAAGGCTCTTGTTAAGGAGAACAAATAAAGCTGAAATTCATAAAGCATTCATATAAATATATCAGAAAACTTACTAATTGGTTAATATCATGTGCATGATATGGTGGTTTTTTTTTTGTTGAATTTAGAACTGGATCCTATGTATGAGTTCTACTTGGTATTGTGTTTAAGTCCTGAGAGGCGGTTGGGGGGGGGTCAAGGCTCTTGTTAAGGAGAACAAATAATCTACAAACAGAAGACTTCATTATGGAAATTTTCATCTTTATTTCAATCTGAAAATGAGAACCATACTTTCAGGTTAAAAAATCTGATTTTGGCTCCCCCCTCCCCACTTCTTTTACTTTAAATGTTTCATACCCAAAAGGAGAAAGAATAAAACACCTGATGATATGCCTACACAAAATGTTTATATATAAAAAAGATTGACACCAGCAAAATGAAAGTTACATGATGAAAAAAGTAATATATGTTAATAGTAAAATTCTAAAACATTTAGTACAGTTCTTGTTAAAAATGATGCCAAAAATATTTACATATGGATCAGCACTCCTGCCTAAGATCAAGGTGTAGTATTTGTGCAATTTGTGAAAAGTGCTGTACGTGCATGCACACACACACACACACATACAATATAACTCTCATACAAATTTATTTCTGCTAAAAGAAATGAAGAAAGAAAAAACTAAACCAAAGAATAAATTTGGCTTCAATCAATGCTTTTTCAAAATAAATCAGAAATCAGTAGATAATGAAAAATTAAAATAAGCAAAATGATAGGGGGAATCTTTTTGCTTTTTGCTTGTACTTATTTTCTGGAATGAAGCTTTTAAAATTTTATCTACATATAAACTTAAATGTAAAAAAAAAATTTTCTGATTTATTGTTTTTTTAAATTACTAGCAGTAATGACTTTAGACAAATGATAGAGTTTAGTTCAAGAACACTGAGTGAGGCCAAGTTCTAAAATAAAGTGAGGGTGCTGAAGACTATGTAGCTGAAATCAGGGACAGATCCAGGATTTTGAACAGGGTGAAGACAAAAATGAAATGTTTTCATTAATATTTGAAGTTTAGTTTTTTAGCACTGAAATTGACAAAAGAAAAAATTTTAAATATTAATCAAAGAAATTTTCACTGGATCAATAAATAAAGGAAACTTTAAAAAATAAATCATAAAACATTTTACTTATATCTAATATAAGTAAAATGATTTACGATTTATTTTATAAAAAATAAAAATCTTTATCTATTTTATAAAAGATGATAAATCTTTGCTTTTCAGGCTAACATTACTTTTTATAATTACTTGGGATTATTTTTAAAATTTTATCCATTATAATTTTTTTATTGAGATATTCCAAAAATCATTTTAATTGAACTTTATCCAAGCAGGAATAGAGATCTGTACCCTTATCCCACTGTTGGATCCATACAATTGGATCCATACCATGTACTAAAGAAAATAGTCAAACTCAAAAAAATCTAAGACTGCTTAATAAAAATCTTCATCTTTTTTATTTTATTCATTTATTCACATTTTACAAATGAAAGTAAATATGTCTTTTCACTGATTTGAATCAGCATTGACTACTTAATGAATCAACAAACTTACAAGATGAGCCAAGACCGCTCCTCTTTTATACCATGACCTCCGACTCTTTTGTATGAAAGGCAGGGCATAAAAAGAAATAATGAAGACTTATATACACAAAGACAACCCAGTTTTCAACCTGAAGTGAGTTGGGAAGGAGAGACAGTCGTACGTTTCTAGGTTACACTGTGTGGAAATATCATCAGTGTGAAAAAAAATTAAAAAACAATCTGCTTGACAACTTTTTTGGTACATAACTGTTTTTAGGTTAATATTTGGGTTGGGTGGCCAAGAAAATCTAATCAGGAGTTGAATGTCTACCACAGAATTAAAATAAAAATTATCTTCTTTTTCTACAGTAAATGTTCAACACTCTACATTTCATAAACTTTTAAAGTGTTACAGAAGGAGCTAAATCCAGAGTAAAATCCCACAGTTTTTGCTAAATATTAAATGTTTATGTAATCATTGCAATAATTTTATTTTTGTGATTCATTATTTTGTGAAATGTATTATTATTGCATAATTAACCACTTTTGGCCCAGAAACAGTTTTGTAGTTTGAAAAGTAAAATTTTCTTCACATGTCTTAATGTATTGACACACATCAGTACACAAAGTATGATTTCAGTTTCAACTTTGTAATTTCAAAGGTGATATTCCAACATTTTATATGGTTCATGCTTGGATTATGAATTTTGCATGTTTTACATTAAAAGTGAAAATAGATGAAAATGAGATGCTGTTTTATTTCTGGAAAGGAAAAAATGCTGTACAAGAAGTTAAAGAAGCATGTGCCATTTATGGAGATGGTGCCATAGCTGATAATTCTGTTAGTAGGTGTTCAGAAGAAGAAATTTGGATCTGGAAGACTAAGAACATCCTGGCTGGCCTGCAGTCAATGATAATGATCAAATCAAATAAATTAAAAATAATCTAGGTCGCATGACACAGGAGATTGCTGAGACAGAAAATCTCACCAGAAAATATGTTCTTATCTCAGGGAAAAGATCAGAAAAAAAGGCTTGAATGTGAATTTGTAAAACATTGTAGTAGTGGTTCTCAAATTAAATTCTAATAGGGTCCCTCCAGCATTGAAACCACTAAAAAAAAAAAATAAAAAATATTGCTGGACCATGCATGAAATTGGGAATGTTGTTTACTAATAAGTCCACGGAATTGTCTGAAGTCAAATTACCAACGTTTTGCGTGGCCATCTGCATTTGAAATTGCTGTGTCAGAATTGTCAAAAGATAAACCTGAAATTTTTCAAATTCTTGTTGGTGATGTAATCTTTCTTTCTCATCGTCTGAAGAAATAGCCATTGTTATTTATTTGTTGTTATTTTTGGTCAAAGTGAAAAAAAAGTTTGAAACTTACAAGAGAAAGAAATAAGTACAATTAACCTTATTGATTGCAAGTGAAATTTTGAGAAAGAATGGTTAAATCATAAGAAATGCGTTTAATGAATTTCGTGTGCAGAGTCAGTGAGAGTAACTTCCCTTTAATCATTAAAAAATAATGTGTCCACCGCGAATAACTGAATTCGTAGAACCACGAAAACGAAGGAAAAATTATACAGGGCCACTTCATGTGTTTGGGATCTTCCAAAAATAAAGCTTATAAAAAAATACTTGCAGTTACAGATTTAAATTCTTTGTCAATAGAAAATGATCTAAAGAAGATAGTAGTTTTTTTTTTTTTTAATTTTTACATAATTGGATCATGATATCAGAATTTAGAACTTGTCTTCTTATGATCTCTTTTGTTGTCTGTCACAAGATAACTTTATTAAATACTCATTCACTTACTTACATACATATGTAATGTAAGCGAGGTGTGATGTAGGTTTTTTGTTTTTTATTGTTATATACATATAATTATATATAATTATTAAAACACATACACACATCACACCTCACCTATGACACAACATACTTTGCCTATGTTACAACCCTCACAAGTTCTTTGTCTTTACCTAATCTGATAATGACTTAAAAAGTCAAAAGCTTGGACTATATCTCTTGTACTTTTCTTTCAAAATCAATGTGGAATTTCAAACAGTTATTTGTAATTTGGAAAAATTAATCAACACAAAATGTTTGTTCTTTTTAATAATATTGGCCTTAAAGATCATTTGCTGCCTAAGTACACAGAATATATAATATTAAATAATATAGACAAGTTTTGTCTATTTATTTTAAGTAATTTCCTTTCATATTGTCTGATAAGCTTAATAACATTATCATTAAAAGATGAAAGGAAATCACCATATTGATACATGTTTTAATCCTATCTAAGCTTTCGGCTTACATAAGCCATTATAAAAGATGACAATTACATTTCAATATATCAAACAATACACGGACGAATCAGAAATGATAGTCTGTTTCTGTTGCCTGAAAAATTTCAAAGCAATGACAAACTTGTGTATACGAGACGCGGAAGTAAAAATTGCATCACAACTCGTGACGTCACACATGACCACGTGAGAGTGAAAATGAGAAGTATTAAGTATGGGAAGCTTATGGTTTCTGTTCTCAATTATAGGCATTTAAAAATATTTGTGGAGATTTCGTAGTTTATTATGTTCAGGTTAGGTTTCAACTGTTTTATGTATATAGCTTCAAGAATTTTTAGTTTTTGTTTATTATTTTCATGTTTAAGTATAATTGTGTTTTCAACAAGGATTTTCCGGAATTATGTACATGGCCAAGCATGTTGTTTTAAATGCCTAAAAATGTTAGAGTTTTCATTCAAATGTAGTGTCAAGCGTCGGGTAAGCGAGTTTGTGGTGTGACCAACATAAATATTATTTAATCCATTGGAGATACAATCTCCCAAAGAGCACTTGAATTTGTAAACTATGTTGGTTTTTTGCAAATCACTAACACAATATATATATATATATATATATATATATATATATATATATATATATACTGTGTCATCCACAGAGAGATTGTTTCACTGTATCACAGCTCATCAGTATGGCTAAACATCTAATCACTTCAAGCCAGGACTGAAACCTAACGGATTTGTCATCAGTTGGAGATTCTAACCCCTAGTTTTTTGGCAACCAGCAGAGAGAAAAACAAATTTTTGCATATTCATTTTTTCATAAACACGTTAGTGACCTAGAGAACTCAATCAGTTGGGAGAGCCATGCATTTTTAGCAGTAACAGTCACTGTTTATAAAATTGGTACATATATATATATATATATATATATATATATATATATATATATATGTATATATATATATACATGCTGGTAGCTATGTACTAGGCTTAGGTTTTATTCATTTTAACTCATTTTTCTTTCATATGTTTATTGTTATTTTTGATAGTTCTCAGCTTGTTTTTATGTTCTACAACCATTAAGCAAACAATATGAATCTGTTGTGAAGTTGTGTTGTAGTATATAATTGAGTAAGTATTCACACACAGATATAATGACTACCATTCTTTCTAGGTTAAGATTATTTATAGCCTACACTCTAATAATTACACTAGCATATTACTATATCTTCCAGAAACAAGGTTTTAGTGCCCCTGGCAGATCATTTACCACCCCTCTATGAAAGATTTAAATAAAAGCTCTCCTTTTTCTATTCAGTAAATGCACTCATTTTCCTATTTTTTCTCGCCAACAAAGTCTCACTTCTTCCAATAATGTCTCCTTTTTTCTTCAATAATTTCTCTCTCCTTTTCCAACAGTCTTTTATTTCCCTTCAACAATTCTTCTTCAACTGTTCTTTTCTTTCTAACAAAGTCTCTATTTTACTACCAATTAAGTCTTTTTTTTAACTTCTACAAAGACATTCTTTTTCTCTTTCACATAATCTTTCCTTGTCAGGTCTCTTTTTTCTATAAATTGAATTCAACAGATGTTAATCTTGTGGAGAGTTACATCAGTGGGTGACCTTTCTGGAGTAATACTTCAGATATAGAATGTTCACTTGCATCTGTAGTTGATAGTAACATGCATTATGGAATTAAATGGCTTTACTATGAGATTATTTTTCTTTTTTCAGCAATGGCTCCTTTTAAGTTATCAAAAGCTGTTTGTTGTTCTTTTGACCAAATAAACTTATTACTTTTATGCAAATTAGCATATGACTCAATTAAGTCTGAATACTTCAGCCAAAATTGTCTATAAAAATTCATTAATCCTAAAAATGCTTCCAATTGTTTTTTACTGATTGGGATGGACACATTTAATATGTTCTGTATTAAATCCTGGTCTAGCAAAATGCCTTCCTTTAAAATTGAATATCCAAGAAATGATATTCTGTTACAATTACAAAAGTATTTCTTTCCATTGATAGTCAGGCCTACTCTGTTTAGCCTATTCAACCCAAAATCAGTTTCCGAATTTGATTCTTCTTTAGTGGCCACACACAAGCAAATATCATCCTGATAAACTGCCATATATTTTATGCCATTTTTAAAAACTTTCCCTTCACTCACTGAAATATAGCACTCACTGTTTTATACTGTATACAAAAATGTTCTGAAATTTTGATCTATTTGAATTTAATAAGTAGTTTTTGATATATTTTTTTTCAAATATGTTCATTGCAATTAATGAATATAATGCAAGTGGTAGTATATTGTATCAAATTTACATTTCTAATGTACCTTCAAAATAACTTTAAAGTTATTATAATTGGTCTATCAAATTGACACAGCTGTAAATAGCTCTTGGATAATTTGGTTTACCAATACATTCTCAAAAGTTTCATGAAATCAGTGTAAGTTCACAACCAGTGTCCCTATGCATATAGACCTAGGTCTATATTATTCAATTTGATTGTTACCATATTTTTCTTTTTTGTTTCTAGCGAGAAAACATTTCATATTGGTTTCTGCATTTCATTAAAGTTTTTCAATACATTTGACACTCTTTTAAAATTTGTACACCAACTGGAAATGATTCTTTTAAAGCTATTGTATAATGTTCTAAATGCTGAACATATCTCTTTAACTTGTGTTCATAACTGCAAAACCACCAACTGCTTTATAGTTTTCTAATTTCTTCATTCTGACAGTAGTGATGAAACATCTCAGCTATACTTTAAGAAAATCAAGTTCATCTAGCAACAACTTCAATCCTATCAGTGACACTATGGTTGTAAAGTTTAACATTGTAGTCCATATAATCAAAAATGTATTCACACACACACACACACCAATATAATGACTCCTGTTCCTTCTAAGATAAACTATTTATAATCTCCACTAATATTTAAATTAAATTAGCATATTAGAATCAGAAATAAAAAAGTAACCCCTAAAAAGGCTTAAACTCCCAGTATTTTGGGAAACCCATCTAACATGTATGCTGCCTTACCAATTTGACTACAAAGAAAGGCCAACTAAAAGTGAAATCAATTTTCATCATGCAGCTACATTCCATATTAATAATGAAAATTATCCCTAAGAAATTTGGATATGCTAAAATTTGTTAAGCCCAGGGTTTCAATTATAAAATATTTTATTCCCTACCAAATATAAGTTCTTGTGCTAAACAACCACTGAATAAAATTTTAAAGGAAAAACATTTATTACACAAGTATGAAAAATGTACAAATACAAAGTTTGCACAAAAATTTCTTTTCATGCACCTATTAAGGCAGGATAACAAATTTCTGATAAAAAGAAAGGATTACCATTGAAAAAAAAATGGAAAAAATTGCAGTTCGAAAAAAGACAAGGATTCTGAAAAATGACAAAAGAGAAAACAATTCAGGAAGGCAGAAAAACAAAGGTGCAACCCACCTTTCAGAAAAAATGAAAACACCTACTTTCACTTGCCCCACAAGTATCCCTAAGATGTATATAGTCGTTTTAGTAAAGTCACTTTTAAATTCACACTTTTTGTGCTTGGGGAAATTTCTTAGAATTCTTTTCATTCTTTGTTGTCCAACTGCAGGAGAATTTTTACTTGAACATAAAAATTCTTTATTCTCTTTGCAACTGGCTTGTAACTTTGTACCTTTTTGATGTTCTCTTCTTGATGTCAATACCTTCTGCTCCTTGATTTTGATTTGCTGTCAAAATATTGTCTCCTTCTCTACTGACCTGAGCTCTATATATACCTAAAAATAGTCATATAAGGCCCTTATTTGGGTTCTTATCGGGCTTGAGTCTGTGGAATCTTCCACAACATAACCAGCCTTACCTCTTTGTAGGAAATTCACTCTTCCTATCTGGTAAGCCAAATTCTACTTTCAGACAATATAACAAGTATTCATTGGTCAATCACCTCCAATCTGGCTTGCTGATTGGTCAGTTCTGACCAATCAAACCACCTGCACGCGACCAATCTGTTTTCCCGCTCATATGCTAGGAGCCACTCAGCGATTATATAAACCAAACACGTGTGAACCTTCAAGATGTAACCTTCACCGACTAAGGCAGAGTTGTCCTCCTTGCTTATCAAGAAGGATCAAGCTCTGGTAGTTAGGGCTAGGTTAAAAAGAATGTCTTCTGAGGCAACGAATATGGCCGCTGAACTGCGTGCAGAGGAAAATCGAAACGCGTCTAGGCGACATATAGCGTGTGTCACGTTGCCGGATAAGCGGACCGTGACTACAAATGCGGGCATATGTGAGGTCTTTCGGGACTACTTTCAGGATCTTTTCACCAGGGAGCCCCGTCTGAGCTCTGCTCAGTTCGACGCCTATTTAGCTGACTTTCCCTGCCTCTCGGCAGTTGAAGCGGCTAGGTGCGAGGGTCCCATTACAGAGTCGGAGATCTGGGAAGCGCTGAAGCATGGATAAGTCTCCGGGATTAGATGGTCTTCCCTACAAAGTTTACTTGAGGTTGTCGCACGTTTTTGTTCCTTTGCTGGAGCTGATTTTCAACCACTGGATGAAGCAGGGGTCTTTAGCCCAACGCTTCACCAGGGGTGTGATCAAGTTGCTGCGTAAGGACAAGAACGGTGGGGATGGGTTAGGGAACTTTCGCCCTTTAACGATGTTAAATACGGACTTAAAGATTTTGGTGAAGATCTTAGCCAACCGTTTGCAGCTTGTCCTGTCTAGTCTGATTGGCCCCAAACAGACTTGTGCTGTGAAGGGTAGGACTATTCAGGATAACCTTCATATGGTACGCTTGATCTTAGAACAAGTTGACAGTGAAGCCGCGCTGATCAATTTAGATCAGTCCAAGGCCTTCGATAGGGTTGACCATCGATTTCTGGAGGCTGTACTTTTGGCGGCCGGTTTCGGAGCCGACTTTCGCTCCTGGATCCGACTGTCTGTGGGCTTGCGGTTGGGTGCGTGGAAGGGAGTTTCTCTTTCCGGACCTTTCCTCTGGATGGATGGGCCGATCAAGATACTCGGCGTCTGGTTTGGTCCTGATCTCCAGTTGGAAATAAATTGGTCGGAGGTGCAAGGGAAGGCCGAGATCGTGGTTAATCTGTGGTCTCGGAGGAGACTTTCCCTGAAGGGAAGGGCGGAGGTAGGTGTTTCACACATATATCTGATCCTCCTTTACCGACTCTCTGTGCTTCCACTCCCGTATGCCAGACTAATGTCATTAGTCCAGACCTTGTTCTCTTTCTTGTGGAGAGACAAGGCCCATATGGTATCTCGCAAGATCTGTTGCCTTCATCCCTCTGAGGTCGGTCTGGGTATGCCTAGCATTGAGATTCGTCAATATATGCTTCGCATTACCTTTATAGACCGAATGTGTCGCGGATTGGATGAGGTGGGCACCTTTTGGAAAGAAGATGTCCGAAAACATTTCCCATCCCTGAGAAGTGTGCACTTGTGCGAGGAGGAGGCCGGCCATACACCTCGTGCCGAGTGCTCCTTCTACCGCGAATGTCATCGTGCTTTGAAGCTCCTCTTATGGACGACAGATGGCCTCTCCGACGCCCAGGCATTGTCTCATAAGGCATTGTATCAATTGTTAGTTAGGGGGTCCGTTCAAGATGATCTGATCGACGAGCTCGGTCTTACGAAGCAGGAGACTCGCTCGATATGGCCTTGGGCGCCTGGGTTGAAATGTCTCAATAATGATGAGGCATCACTCACCTGGCTGATGATTCGTGGGGCCCTCTGGGTCGGCAAGAGACTTTGTACAGCAGGCTTGGAGAAATATCCAAACTGTCGTCGCTGTACTGGGGAAGTCAAGACCATTGGTCACGCCTTTTTTTCAGTGCAAGACGGTAGTGCCGTTGTGCAGGTTTGTTGAAGGCCTCATGGTTCGCATGCTGCAGGGAAAGTTTTTTGTCCTGGAAGCCAGTTCTGTTTGTAGCAATGTGGTGCCACAATTGACGAAGGCTGAACACTATGTGTTCTGTTGCTTACTAGGGATTATGAGAGTCGTGATTTGGACGACGCGTCAGAAGGGATTCCATGAGGGCGAGAAGTTCACCTCTTCCCAACTGATCTTGTTCTTTAAGCATCAGCTTAAAGTCAAGATTAGGACAGAAAGGCGGCGGCTCACCTCATCGGAATTTGGCAAAAGGTGGGTGAATCTTGCGCGAATGTGTAGAGTGAAAGGGGCTGACCTAGAGTGGCATTTGGATGTCGGTTAGGTACAGAATTTTGTCCTATCAGGGTTGAACATAGGCAACCCATCCAAATATTAGGTTAGTTTAGTTTTTTGAATTTGATTTTTTAGTTTTCGTTTTTTGGTTAACTTACCTAGGGTATGCATGCTCATTGGTCCCTTTTATCTCTGTCCCTATTTTTTTTCTTTTGTTTAATTCCCCATCCCCTCCCTCGTTAGGTGGTCAGTGATGTCAGTTCTCTGGTGGATGCGGGATGCCTTTCGTTTCGTGTGTGTGATTTGTTTGTATTTGTTGTTGTGTATGAATGTGTGTGTGCCTGCGTGAATGCTTGGAGGTATGAATGCTTTTTTTCACTTCTTCATAGTCCCGCATTGATTTCGTCCGGTGAACTGATGTTTCTGCCACATTCATGGTTTGTGGGGGGTTTTATTACTAACACAGTTTTGTTTAGTTTAGTGTAAATATTTAAAGCATATTGTAAATATTCATTTGGGGATCATTTTAAAAGTTGTTAATTTTTTGACCCTCCCCCCACGAACAACAATTGTATATAAGGGGTCTAGTTAGGACATCATAGAGAATTTGAGGTATTATGGTGGACGTAGTAAAAAAGGTAGGAATGAATGTGTTGTTTTGGTGATTGGATTATTGTTGGCTTGATTGGGTCAGTGTCTGCGACTAGCTAAGTTTAGAATTAAGACAGATGAAGACCGTCCTTCCCCATCCCCCTTTTAGGCCTTGTGCCACATTTTGTATATATTCATACAAATAAATATTGTAACCTTCACCGACTCCCATCTTAGTTATTGCTGACCAGACGTTAAAGACAATTACCAACTTTAGAAAGTCAGCAACAGTGCCACAGAGAATTGCTAACTTACTTCACGTTGTTCGAAACCAAACTTTGCCACCACAAAAAACACCTCAATGCTGACTCGCTAACATCAACTCTACCAATTCTGTGGACATTATTTCTTAGATATTGCTTACTTTAAAGTAAATTACATTTACTATTTATTAAGTGAAAATCTTTATGTGAACGACCTTAGAAATATTACAGTACAAGGTAAATAACTTTTCAAGAACTTTTCTGAACTCTTTGCAAACATAACAGTAACACAGACCTATATTCTACTTGTACATGATTTTGAACTGTATGCAAATGTTTTATCCAATTTCATTCATAATATGAACTCTGGTACAAATATTCCAAGTTAAAGGGACACAACTTTGTCCTATCCTTTCGTGCACATTGTACGTCAATTTTAATAAATTTATTGTTACGTTATAAACAATTCAGTTGGATTTTGTATTTTAATTTTGATGTTAGTGGAAATAGTTAATTGACATGCAACCTATTCTTAACAAATATTACCACACAATTAACCCATCCACTACACGTCCATGTCTCTCAATGGTCAGTATATATGAAAAAAATAATTTTCCATAAACTAGAAATGGATACTTCACAAATTCTGATAGGTTTGAAAAAGATATACAAGTGTAACAATTTTTTCCACAAACCATCTGGCCTTCATAAAAATACACTTCTCTCAATAGAACATGTACTAAAAGAAACACCTAGACAATTAAACATTTATTCACAGCTAAAATTTTAAAAGTAATAAAACTTAAAAGTAAAATTTTTATACAATATCACACCCAGTGGGAAACAAACTCATAATAGCAATGGCCTAGAATTCTGATTAAGCACTTATTCTAGCAGATTGTAAACAAGAGTATTCAATGAATTTGAATCCACGAGTAATAGTCTGTGAAATTAGGTTGTTGATATTACTCTCTGACAAGCTTTGAAGGCAGGGTCAGAAAGCAAAGAGAGTATATATGTGTGTGTGTGTTCATTTTTTACAGAATTGGAATTTAATTAAGCATTCATAAATTTTATCAAATTTCTATTAGTTTTTCTTTCTTTTTTCAAGTAAACTGAGCAGATTTGTTCTATATAAGATACTGCGTCAGTATCGCATCCACCATCTGAAAACAGATTGATTTTATTTAGTTATTCATTATGGTTATTGTGTTCGTCCATACATTATTGAACCTTGCTATTAAAGGGAGATAACATTCAGGCACAACATCACCGACCTCTAAAGAGGAAAGGTGAGTTTTTCATTTTTATTTCGTCGTAGAAAAATTAAATATTTTGGTAATACAATTTTCTTGCATAATGAATGATATTTCGGACTCTTTCTCTACCGGTGTAAACATTTTTTTTAAAAAACTATTAAATCCTGCCTTTTGAATTTTTTATGTTTTTTGCGTATAAACAAATTGTTTAGGCGAGTGAATGAAAATATCCTCACAAATAGTCGGTTTCAGAGCGTTTTAAACATTTTTTTTACGTATCAAACACTTATATCAATTTCTCTTTTAGAAACGAAATGATTTATTTGTTTTGTTTTACAAATGTTGAGACTTTCTGTGACAGACTTCTTAAGTTGAGACAGTTAAATCCGCTTTGGATACAGAAATAACAGCGAATACCGAAATTGTTTCCCTGTTCTGTTTGGAATGTCCACCACCATTCAACACAATAAGAGATTGTGGGAAAATATTGCAAGGTAAAAACTCAAGTAAAAAGTAATTGACTTTGCTTATTCCTGATAATCACATTCTTATAAAGATTTAAAAGGAATGGTCAGCTTAACTACTGTAAGTAAGTATCAGTTTGAAAGGGTTTTTAAAAGTTTAGGTACCTCCATGAGATCGCTAAAAAAAAAGAGCATAGAGCTGGCTGGATGAAAAAGACGCCAACCTTGACGAAAACAAAATTTTATCGTCTAAATGCTTATCTTATTATTAAGACGAAAGACCAAAGTTTTTTTAAATTATTTTTAAAAATTTTTCCTTCTTTTTAGAACATTCTAAATTTTGATTAAAAAAAACCTTGTTTCTCTTTGTATCACCGGAACTAAAAATATAACAATAACAATAGACAATTTCTAGCACGTTTTTATTGGTATGATTATTGGAAAATTTTGCATAAATAAAAATAATTGTCGGATGTTAATGAAACTTTCAGAAACTATTCACAGATGATCGAAATTATTATAAATGTTTTTTTTTTATTAATGTCATGGCAGAAATATTTTTTTATATTTATTTATTACCACCCACCAAACTAATTTTATGAAAACGCTAGAAATCGCATCGGGTTTAGTGATTACAAATGCACAAGGCTTTGTTGCTTTGAGAAATGCAAATCATGTTTTTTTTGTTTTGTTTTTTTTAATTGGAACCCCCTACCTGAAAATCAAAGTAAAACTCAATAAAACAAAGATTTAATTTCAAATGCTTTTATATTTGCTTTTATGAATATGGACAATACAATATTTTCTGAAAGCAAAAAAATGTTTTCGATGAAAAATGAATTTTTAATACAATTATTTGTTATTTTTTTAATTATAATAGATTTTTACATTTAAGTTGTTAAAATATTAATATAAAATTAGTTAAAAGACGAATCAAGTTTCCTAAGTCTCCTTATGAGATAGATATTTTTTTAGCGCGTTGTAAATTATTTTTGACTAATCAGAAGACCCGCAGAAATTAAGAAATGTAATTTTGTGTTTATAATCGGGCTGTAATTATAAAGTACGGAAGACCAACCAGAATACAATTAAGTTGCGTTATTTGAGTTAAGCATTGTTCTCCGCTGTTAAGGCCTTTACTTTTGCATAACACGTATGGAGAAGTTAATTAGATTTTTCAATTTCAACTGAGAAGGGTACCTACAAGTATCAGTATCATCTTAAGAAATTTACATGATTTTATTTTTATATTAATCTCAGTTATGACATTTTTCCATAAATGAAATATCAAAATTAATAATGAATGGAAATACAAATAACACAGTAAAATGTAATAAATGTACATAAAATTATAGTATTTTATGTACACTTCTGATAAAATTTCGTAAGAAAGGTACCTATAAATTAATTAGATACCTTTCTTATGAAATATGAAATTTAATCTCACTCTTAACAGTGTTATTTTAATTTCTTTATAATATATTTTCCATAAAGCATCATAAACACAAAGGTGAAAGCTAAGTACAAAAAAAAAAAAAATTAGAGCGCTGAAAGTTTTCCTTAAAAATAACGAGGTAAAATTACACATTCCCTTTCTCGTGGCCAAGTCAGGTTACCTTTTTTATTGTATAAAGCCTACTACTACGGTTTTCATTGTCATTTATAGCTGTTCCCAATTCAAATTTTTTATTGCCCTGCCAGTTTTTGTATTGCATTCACCGTAGTAATAAGTAAGCTTGGTTTTTCATTTTTCAACCTTTCCTAAAGTTATTCAAGCTTAGTGATCCCTGTAGCTTTACAGTGTTCTCTTCTGATATTTTCCAACGCATTCCATTTGACAATTTATACTTGCCTAAGACATGTCACCAAAGTAAAGAACTTGCTTAGGTTGCAAAACGGCTGCCGCCAGGTTCGCCATGCGTTTAAGAAATAACAAATCGTCTTTAGAAGGTCTGAACTGGACCTTCTAAAGACGATTTGTTATTTCTTTATGTATGTTATAGGTACCTGTCTCAAAATACCTCTCGGAATGCTTCAATCAGAGCCACTGAATCCAAAGATCAACATAGTCATTGGCTTTCCAAGAGCATACCTGAATGCTTCTGCGTGCAGGGCTGAAAATGATGATCAAAGAACTCAACGGCTGAGGAGAAACCCCTCTTCAGCTTCTGCTGTTGCAAGACTGAGAATGCAAAAATGGCCCTTTTCAAGCCCCCCCCCTTCAAATTGTTAAAAAAAAACCATTTGGGGATGTGCCTCAGTTGCACCTAATTGTTGTTACTAATATTGATTTTCGGGTGGGCTGACTTTAAAGTTTAACTGGTCCAGATGAATGGTAAAAATTCTCATATTTCTTCCATATATATATGTTCAAAATTATAACATATACATGTTATAACATCACAACAAAAATTGTAATTATGTTTCAACACTACTGGTGTCTTATCAAGTGATGGTGTTGATTGCAAAATAAAGGGTTTTAAGAGTTCAAAACCAACCAATCCCCCTCAGTAAGGGAAACATTGTTATGTAACCTATGATGACCAATCAGAATACAAGTATGTGGTAATTCAAAATAACGTGACAATCTACCCTATGTGCAATCTATTAGTGCATTAAAGTTAAGATTAAAGTAGAAATCACTATAACAAATAAAGTTTTAATTTCACAGTTAAATTAAAAATTACAAATGTCAAATTCTAAATTTAACCAAGCATCAAGTTTAATATTATTACAAAATAATTCAGAAATGAAATTAGGAGAAAAAATATATTGTATTATTCTTAGCAAAACACCAATTTATCAGTTAAGTTCGACACTGATGTAAGAAGTATCTATGATCACTACACATATTTGATACATGTAAGTCTGAATTCAAACAAGGAGGTAGATAGGGAAGAGAATTTTCAAATGACAGGACAAACACATTCACATCCTAATACACAAACATGTATATATAATCAAATACATGAGCATGAAAATATAAGGATGGATATTCACACAAGAAATAGAAAAAATTCAAAAAAGGAAAATAAAAATAAAGAATAAAAATAATAAAGACAAACATATAAAAAACCATGCAAAAGAAAATTACGTCAGATATATATACAAGTAAAAGCTTATACAAGCAATCACTCGTACCTATATACAAATAATCACTCACCAAAATTCAAGCATAAATACACTAATAAAACAGCAGAAACCAACTATCAATATTTTATATACACAAACAGATAAAAAGGGTTATCAAATAAAGGTAAGAAATGCAAATACATGAATATATACAATGCATACATATACATATTGAAATGTGCATATCAGGCTATAGACAAAGCAAAAGAAAAAGGTATATATACATACATACATACACATATATACAAACAAAAACTCACATGTCTAAACAAAATACACACACATACAAAAAACAGCATATATACAAATATAAAACATACACGTACCCATACACACACACACACATATATATAACACATACACCCACATACATACATACAAAAACCAACACACAGACACATGTGAAAATATATGTACCCAGGTATATACACACATATATAAACAGATGTAGAAACAACCATACATACAAACATACAACATACATGCTTTCCTAGATAACCATAACAAATTCAGAGTTCATGTAAAATTAATGCATAAATGATCACAACTATTGAATATCAACATAAAAATCTGTTAGATTAAATCACTAGCAAATAAGGGTAGGTTATAATTAATGTCAATGATCTGATTACAATAATATATATATATATATATATAACCAGTAAATAATAATAATGATAATAATATAAACTTACAATACCATTCTATTATCATTCATAATATTATTCATATTGCAAGGTAAAGATTCACTCTTTACCTTGCAATATGAATAATATTATGAATGATAATAGAATGGTATTGTAAGTTTATATTATATTATATTATATTATCAATGTCTACAGTTAACAGTAAATTCATTCCTTTAAGAAATTAATCCAATCTTTATATCTAATAATTTCCAGTTTTTCATTGAGACAAAGATAATGTGGTGCATATAGGAAATTACATGTTCGAGCCTTCCTAATTTCCATTTTATATATATATATATATATATATATATATCATTAACATTTCTTCCACACACACACACACATTATTAGATAATTTATTTTTGCTTTCAAAATGTTTATCTGTGTTCTTGTTTTTGTTCCCAACCAACTTCTCTCTTAGAGCCAAAAGCAAACTGAAGACACTACATCAGATTGATTTGTAAAAAATAAGAAAAAAATCTTTAAACATAATTTTTGTGATTAGTATAAAATTAGATTTTCCTCAAGGCACAGCATTTGTTAAAATAAAAAATATTGATGTTTTTATGATTTTTATAGAAGTTGGGGGGGGGGGTCTGTTCATAATACTGATGTAGTGTAAAATTAATCCCTAACTTTTTACAGAGTTACTGGATTTAGCTGTTCTGCGTGCAAAAACATACTTCTTTTTTCTACACAAAGATTTCTTTTACATAAAGAACAGATATATACATTTTTAATTAAAGAACAAAATAGTTATATAAATTAATAAAAGTATACCAGTGTATTCTTCATTTATTCTCTAATGTTTGTACATGTATTTCTAAAAAATTCAGCCCCCAAATGTTTTTTAAAAATTCCCAAAATAAAAAAGATTAAATTAAAAAAATATGCTGATATTAATAATGCCAGCACAGTTTCAAGCTTGACATTTGCAATTAACAGCTAACTCCAGTAAGTGTGTATAAAGTCAGGTATTGATTTTACACTGTATCAATATTATGAGTCCCCCCACTTCTAAATCAATATTTTTTGATTTTGAGAAAATAATGTGACTTGAGGGAAGTTCTAATGAATGCTAATCTACAAAATTATTCCATAGAAAAATGTTTCTTTATCTTTTATGAGTGGACCCATGTATTTAAGTAGTTCCCTGAAGTGAATACTTTCTTCAGTGTTATTGTCTTCTAATGAACAGATCCCTGTTATCTTCTTTGCATACCATCAACTCTGCAGCCATGTAGTAAAGGCACAGTAAAAAATTAAATAAATAATAATGATTATCATCATTTACTAATGTTGTTTTTTTAATTTCTCTCTTTCCAGATATGCAAGTTGTTAATGCATTGTCATAAGTAAACTTCCTTGCACTGCCCATCTCCGTCTAATGATTGCTCCACATGTAAAATCATTGAGAAGACAAGCACAAAATTTCTCTTACTTTGCTTCTGTATTGTGTCAGCATTGCAAAAAGGTGGTGCCATTTGATCAGACTTCCTCAAGCAATTCCTCCAGTTTTTCTGGACTTGTGATACCATTACCTTCTTCCAGGCTTACTTCTTCACCAAAATGTACAAGTTTTGGCATACAGAATATCCGGCATGTTTCAAGACAAGAACAACCAGACTCAAACGAATCCAAAATATTGAAGGGAAATAAAACAGATTCATCAGTAAGGGAAGAGATAGAAGAGAAAGATGAAAACAAGGAATTAACACATATGAAAATGGAAGAATTGCTTTTAGAGACTCTGACAGAGAATAGGGAAACAGTAAAATGTGTTCCAATTGTTCCAGGTAAAGGTCCACCACCTGATCCACCACTGGATTGCTGTATGAGTGGCTGTGCTAATTGTGTATGGATCAAATATGCAGAAGAAATGAGGGACTATTACTGCGAAGAGGGACTTGAAAAAGCCTGGAAAGATATTGAAAAAATTGAAGATGCAAACCTAAAAGCCTACCTCAAACTTGAATTGAGTTTCATGACCAAATGAACTAATTCACTCAAGGCAGTTGGCTCAGAATAAGAAAAGCTTAAACAAAAGTATGTGTTTGATGTCATATCTTTTTACATATACACTGGTCCTCCTTTATCTGTAGTTATACTCACCTACTCAATTTCATTTAGCCATTGTCAACTCCAGAAATAAACAATTCACAAGTTTTATTTAATTAATGGCCTCAAAATACAAGAGCAGCTGCAAGCAATTTGGATAAAAGAAGTTATAAATAGCTTTCTTTAAGTGAAATGGTGGAAATTCACAACTTAATAGGGAAAGAAAAAATGTATGCTGAAGTTACTGAGATCTACAGTAAGAAAAAAATCATTTGTCACACAACTTTTATTTCAATATACAGTTTTAATTGTTCTATTTTATTATTAGTTATTGTTAATCTCTTATTCTCCTTAATAAGATCAGTGGTAAGAATATTTATTGTGTTACATAACTTTTATTACAATATGCATATTATGTATTTATTTATTTACAAACCACAAATGCAATGATTTGAATCAATTTCTTCTACAAAACTAATATTCTCCTATTGACAGTACTGAATTCTACATATACTAATTTCTTTTCCTATCTATACATACCTATGTCAATGCTTAATTTATAAATTAGACACTATAATTGTTCTATTTTATTATTATTATTGTTGTTAATCTTGTGCCTAATTTATAAATTAGGCATTGTCATATGTATACATATGAAAAGAAATTAGTATATATACAATTCAGTACTGTCTGCAGCCTCAAGTATCTGAGATACTTTTGGAACATATCCTTTGTAGATAAGGAAGGTCTACTGTATCTATGATATATATCCATCCAAGTGTAAGATAAGGTTAATCACCAATAGTGCTGAAACATGATTGCATTTATGTAGCAGTTTATAACATGTTTTGTTATAATTGTTAATATATATATAATGCACAATTTAAAAATTGCAAATAAAATTTCTTTTAATTAAATGAGCTTTATTTCAAATATGTATTGAAATAGAATTATTTACCTATGTTAATCTGGCACAAGACCATAAAAATGAGACATCCAGCAAGGATGAAATTCACTTAGCAATAGCTTACAAAATTAATGTCTCTCCTTAGAAGATTAAAAATAGAATAAACTGGAATTTTACTTTTTTACTAATTTTTCTTTCATTTTCTTTCTTTTTATCATAACTCATTTATTTATTTAATGGCATTGACTGGAAATAAGATGAAATAAAGACAAATGAAAAAGTTATAATGATGACAATACATCTAAGAAATTTGAATACTATTTCATTTAATATGATTGGAGAAGAAAATACTTGTAAAATCATTTATTCTTCCATTTAGAACTTGCAAGGTTATTATTTCTCAGATACTTTCAATCTCATTTCGAAAATCTCCGAAGCAAATTCACTTTATTATTCCATAATTTAGTTAGACTAATATCCTGATCTTGTTTTTTATTACATTGTATAGGTCTTGAAACAAAACTTAGAAATATCTTACATTGCCTTTTTTGAATTAAGTTATTCAATTTGAAATCATATTTTCATTTTTCAAAATATAAGTTGTAAACCTTATTTAATCCCTTTCTCCACAAGTTATTCAGATTAATATCCTCATCTTCATTGTTCTTATCATAACATTTGAGCTGGTGCATTCTTTATTCTTTTTCATTATCTGGAATTCTCACTCGTGCATATGTTCTTCAGACCAGTATCCTTATTCTTGCTGTCTTTATCACTATATTTAAGTTAATGTATTGTTTGGGTTACTTAGGACTCATCTAGCTGGAATTTATTTTCTCTTCTAGATAATTCTGGTCACGATTGTAATTGATTCTTACAGAGAAATCCAAACCTGATAAAAAGTTGTGTAAACAAGTCCAGTGAAGAATTCAGTACTGTGTAGGTTCTTAGAGGTTCAATCAAGTTAAAATATCTCTATCTGGAGCCTTTAATAGCTGAAAAATGATAGTATAATGAAAAATGATTTATGTAATTTTTAATACCTTCAGTATTAACATTTTCTTTTGATTGATGTGCATAGACAATGTAGATTTCTTGGGGATTAAACAACATTGATGGAAAGCTGTTGTGCAGAGAACAAAATGCAGATAAAGTGCAAGTTTCTAAAGGGGAGATGTTGACATTGTCTGACACTAAGTTGTTAATATAAAATGCTAGTCTATAAACACATTCATTTAATGCATATCTTTTATTTCACTTGTAAATGAAGAGCTCAGTGTATGAGGATATGTTAAAATACAATCTTCTATTTTTTCATAGAAAATAGTTTATGCAACTCTTTGACTTCAATGAATCTTGGTGAGAAAAAGTATAATTTTAATGTTAAAAAAATTCAAAATTTTGAAGAATTCTTTCCATCAATTCATTTGTTGCAAATGAATTTACATAGAATATCAGGTCATAATTGATAGCCAATCATCATTAAGGTGGCATTTTGAGTGATTCACTTTGGAGCTTAACAAGCTAATTTTAAAGATCATAACTAGAGATTTTGATCCTCACTGAGTTCTTCCCTCCTTGTGCTAGACAAAGTAAATATCAACAATTAAAGTAACAGCATTCGGAATTTTTCCAGATAAACTCACACGCACAAACACTTAGAATTCAAAAGATAAAAATGTTTGAAGACAATAATAACATCTTAATAATCTTTTAAAAAAAAAAAAGAAACTATGAAAAATTCTGCAAAAAACAAATTCAAATGATTATGGATTTATTTATTTACAAAGCACAAATGCAATGATTTAAATCAATTTCTTCCTTCAAGATCTCCTCTTGAATCAACCACAACTTATGAAGTCAAATATAACATTACATTGATGCTACAATTTGTACAGTGATTATAATCAACACAATGTTTGTGAAAAATATCACAAATGCCAGAAAACATGCTTCTTTTTGTTATTGATCTTCTCTGAATATTCATCTTTAATTGCATGTCAGATCCTAGCATAAATTCAGCATTGTCATTTGAATTTGAAAAAAACCTGTTAAAAATTCTGATTGCAAATTATATAAAGGTTAGCTCTCAGTGGCAATTCAGTTTGATTTCAAAATCAAACTATTTGTCAAAATAAAAAAATTTTACTATCCAAAGTTATTTATCTGATGTCTCTATTTTTCTCCCACAAGAATAGAATACCACAAACAGCTGAAGAAGGTCAGCAGAGTACAATGTCCAAAATAAACTGCTGACCAAAATCTTAGGGCCATTAAAATCTTTTAGCTTTTTTTTTTTTTTTGTACAAAATTGTAGATTTCCAAAACCTTATCTCATAATCAGTTTATACCAAAGAGGCTAAATTTGGTATCATTAGAAAGAGAAATCAATTTACTTTCATATAAAACCAACTTTTAAGACTTGATTTTCTGTTTTTTTTTTTTTTTAGATATCATTTGCACTAACATCACATGTTCAGATTTTTCAACAATTCAGTTAGAACTTCCATGATTTAACAATTGAAATCTCTTAAGAGCTGATAAGGTTAATACTCACCACCTTTATTTTCTTTTGTGCTGCATGTCTATTTCTTCTATCAAAAGAAATGCATGATTTTCAGCACTACATGACCCAGGGATTAAACTCACAACTGTCAAGAGAGCAAATGTTTTAACCAATGCTTGAAACCACTAAACAATCTAGTGTGGAAATTCTAGTGTTGTATGAATGCCCCAAAGTGGTGAATTTTTTTTAATGTTCTTTCTTAATTAGATTCTTAATTGCCAGATCATATTTGTCACTATGTTAGGTCTGCTGAGGAAGTTGTTAGTATCTAACAAGTATGCTGATTCTTTCAGTTGTCTTATCCCCTGTGTTGTTCTCTATTACAAAGGTTGTTGATTATTCTTTTTTCACCATATGTAATCAAGTCATGCCTGATTTCATATTCTTTCCCAGAACAACATCTGATTAAGAAATGACACACAAGAAAAATTCCATCCGAGTCAGGACACTCATACAGTTCCACCACCTGAGTACAGATATTAGGTTTAAAGCTCTAGAATTTCAACACTAGATTCTCGATGACACATTACTTAGGTTTTAAACAATGCTTTAATCCACTATCAGTCTAATTCCTAGTTCTGAGAGTGCTAAACATTTATATACTTTTGTTCAGTGTAAGACAGATACCTGAAGAAAGCCATAGAGTACAACGGCCAAAACGTGAGCATGATAACCGAGATAATCATGCCAGTCCAAATAGCAAAACATCATTTTTGTACATCAATTCAAACTAGTAACTTGGAAAATATTTTTTCAGTATTTGAGAAAAGGATAAAAAAAAACATTGGTTGATTTTAATTTCTTCAAATACAAAAATATTTTTCAGGTTCACATTATTTTTTTCCAGTTTATTAGTTAAGTGGTGAATATTATTAATATATAAAATAGAAATCTCTATCTGAAGTTTGTTTTTATTCTGTTTCTTTATTTTTTTTCTAGATGGCCTCAGCTTTTCCAGTTGATGTTGAGGTTTGAATGATTGGAGGAAGTGGAGTTGAGCTACTATGGGAAATCACGGTGGTAGTAGGTTGTAAAATTTCTAGTAGATCAGTCGTGGGGATTGGAACTTTTCTGGTTATGGGTCGAAGTTCACCAGCACATTCAGTTAGCAATTGTGTTGTTGGACCCTGCTAAAATATACAAAAATAGTCAGCTTAAAAACAAAAGAAAACAACATTTCATAATTTTCATATCTTAAACCTTTTAGAAATATTTCAATCTTTTTATAGTCCAATGAAAATTTCAAATTTAATGCAGGTGATACATTTTTGTTGTAAAAAGAAAATGTAAAAATAAAACAACAAATATTAGGAAATTATTTTAAATGAATCAAAATGCAACAGAATCTTTTATCTTTAAAAATGAAGGTTTTTTATTTTTTTGACCCTGACAACACCTCCTCCCCTCCTGGGCAGCTATTCATCCAATAACCTTTTCTCTATCATCATTTTTCTACAAAAAGTTGACTACATTCTCCCTACTGGATGCTATCAGGTCATCCCATAAGTTCTGTTCGAATTTTGAATAAAGAAAACAAGTTACCAAATGTTACATTTAATTACAGATTCAATCAACAATGTATTTTCCCTGATTATCTATGACTTCGTTCCATCTATTAACAAGCTTACTAATTCCATTACTGTAAAATTCTTTTGGCTTTGATTCGAAGAACTCACAAATGTCAGTTTTAACCTCTTCCTGTGTTACAAAAGCTGTTTCTTCCAAATGATTCTGTAAGCTACGAAACAAATTGTAGTCTGAAGAAGCAAGATCAGGAGAATAAGGTGGATGAGGAATTTTCTCCCAACCAAGTTCTTTTGGGATGTGATTCTTGCTGTGTGGGGTCGCGCATTGTCCTGAAACATCACTTCTTTTCGATTCACTAGAGCAGGTCTTTTTTTTCCTCAAAGCTTGGTTCAAATGCTCTAATTGCTGACAGTATATTTGAGCATTAATTGTTGCATTAGGTGGTAAGAATTCAAAGTGGATTATTCCTTGGCAATCCCACCAGATTAAAAGAAGAACTTTTGCCCATGAAGTTCCCTTCTCAGCTGTGGCTGGGGTCCTTCCCCTTTACCAAGCCACTGTCTGCGACGCTTAACATTTCGATAAAAGATCCATTTTTCGTCGCCAGTCACAAGTCTATCCAAAAAAGATGAAACAAGTTGGCGAGAATGGAGAGAAGAGCAGATGTCAACTTGGGATTTGAGGTTGTTTTCAGACAATTCATGAGGCACCCATTTTCAAAGTTTAGGAACTTTTCCAAGTTGTTGAAAATGACAATGAACAGTTGTATGGTTTGAACTGAGGACCACTGCCAATTCCTCAACTGATAAAGCAGGATTTTCTTCAAGGGCTGCTTAAAGAAGCTTTTCATCAAACTCACCTGGACGTTCGGTTCGATCTTCATCTTCAAGGGTGAAATCTCCTCCTTTGAATTTTGAAAACCATCTTCTGCAAGTTCTTTCATTCACACATTCCTCTCCATAAACTGAGTAAATGTTTCTAGCTGCTTTGGCTGCTGAGTTTCCTTTCTTGAACTCATAAAGCATTATGTGCCTCAAATGATTCTTGGGTACTTCCATGTTAGCAGGGTTTTAATCAAACAAAATTTAATTTTATTGTTCTCTGAAATAAAATTTAATCAGTTTAAATGCATCTAAACATAAAGATAATGTTCAGCTCCATTAGACATTATAAAATACTCTTTAAATTTTGTTCATTTTAACAAAAAGTTAAAATTCGGACAGAACTTATGGGATGACCTGATATTTTATCCAATGACCTCTGTCCATCTTTGACCTGACCTTTCCCACTAAAGCAGTGGCTTTCCATTTTCATTTTGACTTAGCAAAATGCAATTTCACTTAAGAATCACTTCCTATTTTCATGACTCATGGTTCACAAATTTTACTAGAATTTTCTTTTATCATCTGTTAATTGTAGCAAACATCTTTTTAATGTATTAATGGTTATGTTTGCCTTGAAAGATCAAGAAAACAAACTTTGATGCTGTATATCAGGCATGGACAATCTTTTTTGAGCAGTGGACCACCTGATTTATAGCTTATCACAGGGTAGGCCACACTACTAAAAAGATTCAAGGTCATTTTTCATAGTAGGTACCTCATCTATTTTCACTACAGATAACCATTACCTTAGAAATGATAGGAACATTTTATTTTTTTTAGAAAAGATTTTTTTTTTATAATTAAAAAATTGAAGTCTTGATGATAGCATAATTGATGAAGTCTGAAGACAGAGTATGATTATCACATGTCACTGCATGGGATTTATTTCATTTGAAAATGAAAACATTTCTTCTTTAAAGAAAAAATTCTTATGAACATTTCCTGTTTCAAAAGCAAAAGATGTTTATACATATGATCTTCCTTAGTGAAAATTGTCAATGGTTTAAAATGCTGACAATATTATATTCCCTGAAAGTTTACAAAATTCAAGAAACATTGTACTTAATTATTGTGTATGAGTGAACAAGTGAGCAGGAAACAAAATAAAATTTTAAGAAACATTTTCCTTAAGAAATTAAGTGTGCCACTGAGAAAAACCAAACAGGCTGCAAGTTTGGCCATGACTGATGTATGTTATGCAGTGTGTTGAGAAAAATTGTTTATGCTGCATGTCATCTGCAAGCAAAAGGAATTAAAAAGGTCTTGTTAAGTCATCTTTCAATAGTTGATTTTATGTTGGAAGTTTATACACTGACAAAAAATGAAATTGCAACACTGAGTATGTATTTCAAATTTGCTCAATATTAACTGTACATTAAATGATCACAAATACATATCAATACATGCAGAGGTTAAAAAATAAAGGCTGTATCAACCATACACACACCCCAAAATAATAAGCCTGTACTCTTACATAAATATGATTGTACAGATGTTGAATATCATCCTATGAAATATTATTTCATGTTTCTTGTACCTGTTGATACAATATGGCAAAGGTTGTAGGTGGGTTAACTGAATAAGCTTGGCATTGTCCCATTCATGTTCTGATGTCATGATGCCAGGGGTTGTGCTTGTGTGTCATTAAATACAATCTGGAAGATGTCATTCCTCAGTTCTATCACACAAATGACCATCACTTGTGTGAAGGCAAAACCTGTTCTCATCACTGAAACCTATAGAAAACCATTCCTTTGCAACATCACTGGAGATGTGCAGGATGACATAAGTGGAAGTCTAGCTGGAGTCTTGTGTACCTAGAATCCTGCTGCAAGTAAACAATCTCTAATAACCAGTGTTATCACTCCTGGGGTCACATTTACTTTAATTTCTGTTGTCAGTACCATACAATATACCACTCCTCTTACAATACATTGATCTTAGTGAGTGCTTGTATATAACCATTTAGAACCTGATTCATAGAGATATAAGAATGTTCATTAGTCTAATGTTGCCAATATCAAAACATCATCAATTACATCACATCTAGCATGCATAAGAATTCTCTAAAATACTTATTTCTCTAAAGTACTCAATCTAACTGACTATCCAATGGCTCTAATTGAACAAAAAAAATGTGTATCTCCATAGTCTAACATTTGTTTGTACTTGACTTCCCCCCACTGAACTTTATCACAGCATGCATTACTATCTAAAGCTTAAACCAAGATCATGCACTGGCATGTGTATTACTATATCACAAGATGGCTGAAAACTAAACATTTTATCCACTAGTATGTACATGATGTACCCAGGATAAAACTGGTATCAACTTTTAAGGAGTTGCAATTTTAACTTCTGTCAATGAATAAATAAAATGAGTGGTCCATTTATAAGGTTGTTTTTAATGTGGCTATTTAAAAAAAGACTTGTGGCTCATCAGTAAACCAGAAGACAGGAATGCTTTTACCTTTCTTCTAAAGCTCAAAGGGGAGATACTGTCCTGAAGATGAATTCCTGGTATTTTGGCATAATAAATATTGTTACCTTGTATCTCATATTTATCTATGAAATATTTTAATATAATTGTATTATATATGTAACTAGCAGCATGGCCCGGCATTGCCTGTGCTTGATTCAAAAGACATATGACTCATACAGCAATCGCTATCACTTGACTTTTTTTGCCCTTCCTTGCCTTTAAAGGAGTGCCCTTTGCTGTGCTGATGTTGCTACATGCCTTACTTCTTGCCTATCTCACACTGCAAATTTTTTCTAAGTTCTATACTAAACATTAAATCTGTTACGAAAAAAGAACTAAACAAAATGAACACAAAACGGTCAGCTTTAAAAAAGGACTCGTAACTGGAAAAACCGAATGAAAAAAGAATGTTAACAAACACTTTTTCACACCCAACCCAGTTCTGCAGAATCAGAATCAACGTTGAGTTTAAGCAAGCGAATGAGCCAAAAGTAAAGTGCCATGCAGACTTAAATTTTTCCCACTTGTGACGAATGCATCTATCAATTTTTTTGCATGCTAGTTAACATTCGTGTCAATCAGCTGTTGGCTCTTACGCTGGCCAATAGAATCTTCCTGTCTATTTGTGGCAGCCAGCTATAGGCTCTCACTCTGGCCAGTAGAAAATGGCCACAAACTACATAAAAACTGCCAAGGAAGCATGAAAAAATTGATTATTTCCACTATCGATGGGAATTGGGAAATGCAAAGTCGGTTTTGGCCTTTCCACTAACTTGGAGCATGTGCATGTAAATTTTGGTGCAAATCCATCAAAAATTGCGGCTGTGCATTCGTTACACACACACACACACACACACATCCTGCCTTTTATAGATAGAGATATAATTTACTATATATATTGATGTAATCTTAATTCCTGTTAGCCTGGTGTATCTCCACCAACTCACAATGAGTAATTTTCGCTCTGAAAATGTATCTTGTCAGAGTGGGTTTAAATTTTGGTCAAGTTGAATATACTTAGTCACAAAGTAAAAAAAAAAAAAATTGGTGATCATAAAATGATGGACAATAATGTCAGTTTAAAAACACAAAATACACCTTATTCAGTCAGAGTTACAGAAATTGAATTAATCTTCTAACAGGCTATTCTTGACAAGAATAAAGAACTTGTTGTGATGAAGGAAAATTGAGTTGGTGTAGACAGAACAGTGATGTGGAGCTTTTGAGCAAAACTGGTCATTAAAGCAGGGTTGAAAATTCTTCAGCTACTAACTTTGCCTTACAGTATTGGGAATGCTTCTAGTGCTTATTAATTGATTTTAATTGCTTGAGGGCTAAAATTGAAAAGTTTATATTGTGAATCCTCAGAAGGATGGCTAGAGTTTAGGGTTTCTGATTAATGATTTTTACATCTCAATCAATTATTTCTCATGCTCATGTCTGGTCACTCCTACTTGGTGATTTCTTTAGCTCAATTCTTTTTTACCATTACTCAACATGGAAGTATTGTGCCTCTTATGTCATCCAAACATCTACTCTTATTCAAGCAGAAAATCCCAACCAAAAACATTCCTGCCATTTAGTGTTTTTTCAAAAACCTTTTTTTCTGCATAGGCAAGATTTAAATTTAATTATCAAAGTATTAGGCCATCATATGGAACAAAGAAGTCTTTGTCACAATGGTAAAAAAAAAAAGATGCTTGTAAACATTTTTAAATCTTAGTAAAGTAAAAATAAAAAAGACAAAAAAGTATAATCAGAGGAATTTAGAATTACTTTTCATTTTACCAACCAAGAACTTTTCTCAGCAACTTCAGATCATATGATTTTCAGAGGAAAACTAGATAGTCAATCACTTGCTAAAATTCTTCCTCAGTCAGATTCAAAGATACCTTTAGCAAAAGTGCTATCACAATATTTTCAGATCTACCACTTCGTCCCCAGCCCCTCAACCTTCGGCATCTTCCTCTTTGGGTTGAGGTGTCCACTCGGTTCAAACTGAACTTAGGGGTAACTGGCCGTACACTCCCTGAGTACCCGTAGATTATTTTGACCGGTCAACTGGTCAAGTCCTGCTCACTGCCCATGCTGTGTTAGTTTTTAGATCCAGTAAGTGGGGTGTTGTCTACTTAGGATGTGGACACGGCTGTGAGAGTTGGCGCTAGGAAGTTTAGAATGTGGCAAAATAAAACAAGAAATAATGTCTGCAGATGCCAGACAACAATGGGGGAGATATTGACATCTTTTATATAAGAAGATAACATCAAAACAAAGGTTACAGGGAGAATAAAAACATTTAACATAAATGAGAAAAGAAAAAGACACAATGCATCCAACAAATTCCCAACAGAGAGAGGGTTTGTGTGTGATAAATGAGTATTGAATTGCCTGGGGTAGGTTTATGACTAATAGTCCAGTCTCATACAGACTTCTCAGAACAAGGGTTAGTCTTCCGTCTTTCCTGTAGCACCGCAACCTGTAATGGTCACCTGCAGGTGCTCACGCACATGACAACGATGTGCCGACCGATCGAGGTCTCTTTCGTCTCGCTTAACCATCTGCCTCTTCTTCAGCACAACTATGCATTTATATAGATAAATCTGGTTGATCATAAATCGACTCTTGGCCCAGCACGTAGCTACCACAAGTGACAAAAACTATCTCTTGACATGTAAACTGATTCTCCAATTATTTATCTTATCTCAATCACGAGTTCTTCTCGCTTCACCAAAATTATACTTTGGGATATCTAAACATTGATTCAACCTTTTAATCAAAACAAATATGGTTAAACAAAACCAAGTATCTCACTCATCCCCATTGTTTACTCGTGACCCAGATTTAAAACATCGCCTCCTGCCCTGAGATCGTGTTTCTCATCGGTAAACACACATCTTAACTCGAATTGTACTTTGATATATAAACACCATTTCCACTTCCAGTCAATAAAAGTTATATTTGCGTGTATGTATTCATGTGGGTGTGTGTGTGTATACCTCTCTCTGTCACACAGAGAAATCAAGACAATCAGTCAATCGTCACATTTACCAATGGTTGGCCTCTGCTGACCAATCTCCTAAGTTTATGAAAACTTGTGTTTCATTTTTTAATTTTGGGTTTGCAAAAAAATTTGTTTTTTTTATTTCTTTTAATCTTAACTCTGAATAAAAGACTTTATTTTTAATAAATGTATCTTTCAAATATTTAATCAAGGTCCTGCTAAATCATAAAATTCAAATTTACTTAAATTTGCCTCCTAGGCTTTTTACACACACAATGAATATTAATGCTAATTATCTTCTTTGCACTGGCAACATTAAAAGTTACAGACATAATAGGCAAAAAATATATAAATACACTTAGCATATTTTATATACATATTTACTCTTAGATCTGGTGCCAGCATATTCATGGTAGGTCTTTTAACTGCTGCAAGGGATTGCATAAAGTGGACTTGTTAGTCTAAATTTTAATCTCTTAATGGAATTGTGATAAGGGCAACACAGTCCATGTTCTTGAAATAAATTCTTGTATAATTGGGGCATTATGACAAGTCTCTACCATTGTAGAAAACTGTTGCCATAAAGGAGTGAATCTGATATTCAAAGATGTTGAGGTACATGGTAGGCAACAAAGTTCTTTCTATATGAATGAGAGAATTCAGTGTTTCCCAACAGAATACTGTCCAAGCCATTACACTGCTTCCATTGGCTTGTTTTTTTACATGCTAATGGCATTGCTTCCCCAGGATAACAATGCACACATATCCTATTCTCTTTTAGTCAGGAGAAAGTAAGATTCATTGGACCAAGCAGCCTATTTAAGATACTTTCAGTACTGAAAATTGGTTAACATTAGTAATATGACTGGCTTGCAGTTATGCAACTCCATATGCAAAAGACATCACTGTATTGTGTGTTATAGTATACAAATAGCTTAAATTTGATTAAAGCTATTTGGATTTTGTGCCACAGTAGCCCTTCTGTTGGCTCACACTTGGTAGGAAAGCTTCTGATTACTTCTTGTATTGATATGTGTTAGCCTTGTGGGTGGTTTTTCTTTAATTGGGCCCTTGTCAATAAATTCTCATCCCAACTGAATGGGATCATTCGATAAACTGTGCCATTTAGAAAATGCTCTGACAGTCTTCTAACCAGTCACAACAATTCAGCCTTTATTAATGTTAATCACATCTTTCTACTTGTCTATAACTGCAACAGTCAAAACATCAACATGAAATACATAAGATCAGCTTACCTGACCCTCATATCCACAGTTAATATAAAACAGTACCTTTCATTTGTGCTATATATCCCTAGTTACAATGTTTGGGCTCATCAGAATGTGTAGGTGTATGTGGTGGGTACATAGCACTGAGTGACTAGAATGTCAGTATTTCAACCATGAGACCTGAGTTTGAATTTCACCAGAGCTGATTTCTCAAAGCAAGTGACTATTTTATATCAGCTTTAGGGAGAGAGATGTTACTAGCATCTGGCACTGTTGGGAAATGCTTTCACTTACAAGATTGACCATGTAAGTGAAAACTGGGTAGACAATATCTGTTTGGAAGCTGTTAATGGTTGTGTTAGCAGAAAGCCACAAGTCATCATGACCAATGTTTTGAGTGTACTGGCCTTGTTCAAACTGTTGATCATGTTATATTATGTGTTCTCTTTCAGAAACTGTAACTAATGTCCACTCGGCATAGTTGCAGCATAAACCATACATTGGCTCTTTTGGTGGTTGAAGAAATGCAAATGTGCCTGAGAAGGTATCTGGAACTGGCATACTCAGTTACATGCAGCAAGTATACTATATATATATAAAGAGAGAGAGAGGTTGTCTGAAAATAATTTATAATTTACATAAAAACTATGCTGTGATGTACACAGCATTGGAGGTATAAAACTTCATTTAAAACTAATTTTCCTCTAATATAAGCAAGTCTTAATCTAATACAAATGTTATGGAAAAAAATTAATGTAAAAATATTCTTAAGTCAAATAATCATTCATTTTATGCATTTAACTCATACAATTAAGACAACCATGAACTGTAAAGATAAATTTTACCAAAGTGGGCTTCTATACTTACTTTAATGGGCCCCATTTTCATTTGGTGTATATCTTTGACTGTTACACCCATAACTGGCTCAATGGCTTCAACCTGTTTTAGAGCATAAAAAATTCCTTGAAATTAATACATACTTTATTTCAGAAGTCAGATCTTTACATACACCCACTCAAAATTCTTAAACAATTATGATTTTGTCTATGCAAAAAGCCATTAAAAATCAGTTTCTGATTAAAAATAACATTCTGATTTCATTTTGTATATTTCAGAAAGAAAATCTCAATCATTAGCCAGAATTCAGTTAAACCTCATAAATATACTTGAAAATATCTTGTTTATTTTTCCAATCCATGAAAAGCAATAAGAAATCATGACAGAAAAGTTACTAATTAAAGAGAAATTACTTTTTTAGTATTTTACATTTCAATATTGATTGTTTATGCCACAGCTTATCCAAAATGTACACTTATAGTAGCCTCTCAATATTAGCTGACTGACAATTCCTGTCAAAAATCAGCCTGATAATAAAAAAGAGCTGGAATTTTTCAAAATTTTACTGGATCTCCAATCATACCTTAATCAATACACCCAGCAGATTTTTAATTCTAAGTAATTTTCTTTCCTAACTTTTATTCTCAAATGGCTACCTATTCAATTTTGACATGCCACAATGTTGTTTATCACTAAAAGTAAGGAAACATCAAGCAATATTTATTATATAGTAATGGTTATATTATTTAACATGTTTAATGTTTTACTACTTTACACGTTAAATGTCAAACAACACAACAAATTACATAACATTTTTTGTTAAATACGTGACTTTATTTTGTCCTCCAAAGACTTCTTTGACTAATATCTGCTTTAAGGAAATGCCATTTTGTCTTTAGGGGATCTTTACTGTTATATTCTTGGCCTCCACATATCAGTAAAATAAAAATCAAATCAAATCTTGACACTGATGGTGTTAACTAATACAAATTTAAACTGAAAATTATCTCCCTTAGATAACACTTGATGCCTCAAGTTCGGTCGGATATGACCTAAATGTTATAACAGGTCTTTGTAAGATATGAACTGGTGGGTATGTTAGTTGATTGCGTGAATTTGTGTATTTTGATGTTTGTGAGTTTTGTATGAGAAAATGAACTCACCATGGATTTAAGAGGGGGGACACCTAATTCTTCCGATTCAATGGCAAAAGGTTTTTTATGTGACCGTCCTGAAATAGGGAAAACAAGAAAGAAAAATAATAAAATCATTTTACTGATGCAGTGTTGATAGGCTGTATTGTTTCAATTTTTAAAAATTCAATTTCACTGCAATTGTTCCATTATATTCTGTATAACCAAGTAATTAATGAATTATATGCTAAAAGAAAACCGTTAATAAAATTTTTTTTTTCTCAGTACACAAATTCATTTTTTAATTTTATTCAAATTTCACAGTTGATGAAAAGGATCTTATTAAATTAAAACTGCAATATCTTACATCAATAAAGAGTTTTATTATTCATTTTTGAGTTATCTTCCATTTTGTTTCTGTTTTTTTTATTGCAATCATTGTTCTGCAATTGTTAAATAACATCAAGAATCTATAAAGTACAAGCCTGTGATTTGAACATATATTCTTTATCCTTGTCTTTCTGTCATAGTGTCATTACTGATTAAAGCTATGAAGTGGGCATGACTTAAATAGTTTTATTCAATTCCCTAGAAACTTAATTTTATTTATTTCCAATTGACAATGCATTTATTTAACAATTGTCAAGTAACAATCTAAATAATCAAATAAAAAGCAACTGAAATAAGATGAAAGAAAGACTAATCAAAAATTAATCTCCACTTAATTTACAAATTAATAAAACTGGACTTGTTATTGATGAAAAGTAGTTTTTCAAAAAGATGAAAAGTAAGAACTTTTTAAAGCTGATATTTTTACTCTCAAACATTTCAATAAAATAATACCTTCATTTGTATAATTTTCAATCTTAGTACACCAATCAATCAAAATTTTAAGGCTTTTAGTAAGGTTTCATTAAAATATTGTCTACCAATAATAGATTAAAAATTATATATGATTAATCTCTATGATCAACCAGCCTGTACATTTTTTTTTTTTTTACATTCAGTAAAAACTTCCTGAATGAATGCCTTCTTTGACTGAAGAAGTAATTTCAACTTTGTTTTCACTCTCTGACCAACATTCTAAATAAAGTGAAAATTCTTAACCACAACAAGTCCAAGTTGTATTTTTCAACATCCCTACTGTTAGTTCTACATAGAAGCTAATTGCATTTTTAAATCAGCTGCAGGAGGCTTGGTACTCCTCCTGTTTAAAAGTGGTTCAACCCTGCAGATGTATTTAAGCTCTGCCAATTTCTCCTTTTATAATGATTTTTGTATCAGGTGCCTGGTGAAGTCTTATCACTTTAAACAAGAAATTGCTGTTTCTGTTTCCTTCTTTTGGATTTTCTATCTGTTCTTAGGCTTATCACTAAGATCTCACTGTAAAATTAAGTAATCTCATTGATGCAGTATCAAACTGTTAGAGTATTTATGAAGTTTACAAATAAATTAGGCTTTTTCATACAAATGCTGTCTCAGTTAATTTTAATAATTTTATTATTTACAAAAAAAAAAAAAACTACATTCGACCTGGTATACAAAAAAGTGGGAAAAGAAGAATAGACTGACCAAAGGGGTGCCTTTGAAAATTTGACTGGGAAGTATTACATGTTGATTTGTCTTTGTATCTGATTCTTTTTTTGTCCATTTTAACTGGACCAACATCACGTTCTGGTAATTGGTATTCAATTTTCACCCTTAAAAGGAGTAAAAAAGTAAAAAAATATGAACTTCAAAGTAACATTTTGATTTTTTTGTTTATTCCATTTTGATAATAGATCTTCATATTTCAAAAATAGGAAATAAGTGAACTGTTCTAAAGAAAAAAATAAAAATTATCTTTTAATTTTAAAATTAAAAGATGATTTTTATTTACCTGTCTTTATATTTCATGTATAACTTGTAAATTTTTTTCATTAATTTTATTTATCTATTCTACATGAAAAATAGAAAAAACAATTTTTCGCAAAAATTACAGAAAAAATTAAACACCACAAAATAATTGTGCAAAGAAATTGTGTTTTTTTTATTTTTTTTAAACACATTTTCTGAAACTACTATTATAATTAGTGGAATACTTAAATTTCAGTGTATGGGTTTGTTACTGAGAGACAGATGATTTTTTCCTAATGTTTAGAATGACTTAGAAGAGAATAATGAAGAATTTTGTGCTGCTGGAGTCTCCTGGATAGTTTTGGATTAGAATAAGTGTTTATCAATTACAAACTTTGGAGCAAGATGCTGCATATTTAGGACCAAAACTGAAAATGACAAGACCTACTTAGAAAATTTAAGAAAGCTCATTTCAGCTGATAGATTGGTACTAAAAGTGATCTGTCACTAGAATGTATCAAAGAAATTAGGATTTTGTCAGTTACAAGTTTTCTATACAAATTTATCAAAATATTAATAAACTGAGCAGCAATTTAGAGTTGCAGTTGGACTTACTGCTTTGTGCATTTCTCAACTAATACATCAGTCTGGCCAATGGACAGTATAATTTGTGGGCAGAGTGGAACTAATGATTTCATTTAACCTGTCACCACACATGGAAACACGTGAATGCTTTTTTTTTTTAACTGATTCATCTAATGAAATCAGAATACGTATTCTTTAATTCTTTATAGAAGAGTTTGCAGAAAGTGATGAATTATTAAGATTTTTCACCAAATATTTATGAAAATGAAAACTGATTTCCTGTTTGTTATTATAAAATCTATTTGCTTTTTTCTCATTGCTACTATCTGCAAATATTACTAATTTTACTTTTATGACTTTTTCCATTTATTTTTCGTATCACCAGTTTGGTCTGATCATGTCAGTTTGCTTTCTTGCATGAGGACAAAGCTTCTATAGCTTTTAATGACTAATATCAACTAGCCTCTTCATCCTGAATCCTCTCAACAGAAAGATTAAGGGACAGGGGGGTTTTGCTTATCATTTTACACTAATGTATTTTCTATTATAATTTGATTTAAGATTACATAATGAAAGACAGTTTAATCTGCTTTTTAATTGAATCAAGTCCAACAATATTCTAATTTTATGTATTCAGGCCAATTAATAACAGCCAGAAATATAATATTCTGGACTGACAATATATTCTGTTATTTTATTGAGTAATTTGACTTTTGGTTATCTATATAAGGTTATGCTAGTAATATCCGATGACAGTACAAGACTAAATTTTTTCATATGTAAAATAATTGTTTATTCACATCTGGATGCAAGTCAGGCATTAATATTAATTCCTGTTATTCAGTTGTCTTGTGTGTGTGTATATTCTAAGTTCAACTGGGTTCACTTCTTGTTTATGTTGGTGCACTCATTAACATCCTTTGAGGCCCGACTGCACTTGGTGTGTTTGAAGTTACCTTCTAGGTCAACTCTGAAGGCACCTAGCTCTTTTGATGTTCTGAGGTGACACCAAGTACAAAACTTACTTTGGTATCTCTTAAGGAGAACCCACTACATACTGGAGTCAGAACAGATCAACGCTTCTTCTTAGATCAAAGATTCCTGATGAACATTAAAATCTATCCAAACCTCTAGTGTGAAACACATAAAACATTTAGATGTTTGCCCCATTTTTTTCTTTTCTTTTATGGGAGATACTTTGTCTTAGAAAACATTTAAATATTAAATGATAAAATCAAAAACATTGAGATGTGTAGACAGGACAGAGTCTTTTGAGTAGATTTGCTCTATCTGTACAAACCTATTTGATGGAAGTTTGTCAGGATTCAACTTGATTACACCAACAATATTTCCTTCATTATCATAAAAAACATCTTTAATGCCAGGAGGACGTCCATCACGAGTCTGAAATTAGAAACTATTAAAAATAGCCAAACAGAAAAAAGCAAATGGAAAAAGAAAAACCAACCAATATATGACTTTTTTTATTGCATACAGGGTGCGTCAATTTTGTTGTGCATCTTCTAATTTTTATTACCTTCATTTGTGTTGTAAATAGAAAAGGTTGACACACATATAGAAAATACAAAGTAGGTTATTTTGGAGAATAATATGGTACTCGGTTGAGAACACAGACTAATGTCATAAATGTTAACTCCTCTCCCTCAGCAAGAGAGAGAGCTATTTAAATAGTCTTAGACCAGTCTATCTTGGGCGGTGGAGTTTGGACTACTCCACAACACCTCTTTTTGGATAAATAATGTCAGGCATCAAGTTGACTCAGCAAATGAAAAGTTACACTGTAATTACTGCCTTAAAAGTGCAACATAGTAATACAGAGCTAGGTCCATCTATTCTCCAGTTCACATTCCGTCCATATCTTTTGAACAGGAGAAGTTTATCTTTTGTTTTCTTTTTAGGATTAGGTTTCTGGTTCCTTCTAAAGTTTCTTTATTCTCTTTCACTCCCAGTATCTTAGTGGTATTATTACCTTGCTTGGGGTGAAATGATTAAAAAAAAATTAACTTCCTGAAAGTTTCTTGATCTTTTATTATCAGAGTTAGGAAGGAGGTGGAAGCTGTTGATGGGATCCAATAGCAGCAGCTAAATGCTAAACACAAGCTAGGGGTCCTAAAACCATCAACATCTTTGTACAAAAGGTCAAGAAAATAGAAAGTCAATGAATCCAACAATCGTCCATCAAGACTCTGCATCATTTTATAAGGCTAAGGCAGGCTAAGCATAGATGCTTGACAATCTTCATGATTAAGTTATAAACACCTGGCCTCTTAACTCACCAGACCTGAATCTACTGGACTACTAAGTATAGTGTGTAGTTGGGAGAGAGGATCGGTCAACAGCCTCCCCCCACCCCAATAAGACCATAAAATCTCTCAAGTCCACCATAACAAAGACTATGTCCAAAATTGATAATAATTATCTGATTTGGACATGTTGGCAATGCTGACCTTGTATCAAAGCAGCTATCAATGCTAATGGTGGACTCATTGAATATTACTACATGTAATAAAAGGATTTTCAAGATTATTTGTGCCAATTTGTTTTCAAATAAAGTGTTCCCTTCATAAGCTATGTCTTTATCTGAATTAATGGGAATGTCCTCAAAAACTGACACACCCTGTACTTACAAGTAAACCCAAAAAAGTAGTTTATATAAGACAAAATAATAATCAAAGCATCACGTGTCTTGCATAATATTGTGCACAGTAGACGAAATAAAGGTGTAAGAAGTTACGCCCCTTTAACCACCGTTTTTTTATTTTTTTGTAAATTGTGCTAGAATGTCTGAAAAATCTTTGCTATTCTTTCAATTAATAGGACGTTTATCTTCACATATAAAATATTTGTTCATTAATTTATCATTAGATTGACTGGCTTTCAATCAAGAATAGTTATGATTATTAGATTTCTTGTTTAAATTTTATCTTCATTCTTTCTTTATAATTTTTTAAAATAAAATCTTATTGATTACACAAATATGTTATTCTTTGACTGTATTTTATATCATTTCTTTGGTTTTGAAATTCTAAAATTATTTTACTAATAAGTCAAGAACTGAAAAATAGTAAAATACTCAACAGTTGAGGTTGTAAAGAAAGAAAAAAAAATGCAGTGTGTCTAATAAATAAATTAATTCATCTTCACCCACATCCCAAGATTCACACGTATGACTTAAAAACAACAAAATTCAAAGATGGAATTAAGAAATAATAAAACTCAAAGAGAAATTCCATGATACATTTTTTAAATTTATGAATAAAATACAAATTCATATATTTTAACAATACAAGAAAAACAATGCATTTTGTAAATTTGATTACAAATTTCAAAATCTATAATCCTAATGAAAACTGCAAGTGTTAATTTTAAAAACAAAATACATTTGGAAAAATATTTGTTTCTTACCTTTACTATCCTTATCAGTTAAACTAATACTTTAATCATTATATTTTGTTATACACATACAACATAACTGTGGCTAAATATGTATTGACTTTATGGAAACTTCAATATTGGGTTTTATTCTTATTTATTGCTTGTAAATCATGTCTAGAAAGGTTTTCCATTCTATTAGAAACATTCACATACTAGGTACCTCCACCAAAAAAAGGCGATATATTAGGTTTAAAATACATTTTAAAAATGCAAAATCTTTCTTAAAGTTTTTATTTTAGTTTTAAGTTCAAGCTAATAGACTAAACTGAATATTTCCAATAAGCAAAAAAGTTTGCTGTATTTCAAACTGAATTTAAATTGATTGTAATATTTTTTTATTATCAGTAAAAACATTAAAAATGTCCCTATTGATCAATCCATTATTTTTTGATGTCATGTATGGAAATCTATATTAACAAAAATCACTATGTTTATAAGCACATAAAAATTCAAAATTCTTTTTAAAATATTGGGGGTGGTGGGATCATTAAATTGTAATAAACTTTTCCATTTATGATTAGTAAATACAGTTTTAATTTAATAACAATATCACTTAACCATTAAAAATTAATAAAGAATTTTTAAATGTTTAAAGCTTTATAAATTATTCTAATTAAAATTTTTTAAAATATCAATTCTTGTAAAAATTTATTATTCATTGAAAAAATTTTATTAAGACAATAATATTCATAAAATTACTTAAAAGCTTTTTCTAATTAAACAATGTCTTAGTTTTATTGCATTTTTTATTTTACAATTCAGAGCAGATTTTCTATAACTGGAGGTCTTGTTTGGCTAAAAAAATTGATGTAAATTCTCTGAGGAATTTTCCTTATAACAACTACAAACATTAAGTGCTACAAAAAAGATTATTTTTTTTTTAAATTGGTATCACCCCAAGCAAGACAGTACAGCCACTAGTTAGTTAAGGGATTACAGGATGTGGAAGAATTAGGAACAGAAACATTAGTAATGAAGAGAATGAGAAAAAAGCAATCAGGACAGTAGATATCAATTGACATTGCATTTAAATTTTTGCAGATTAAAGTTGGCTGGGAAGCATGGAGCTGGAAGGAAGTTTCACAAGTGAGAAGTGTGAGACAAGAAACTGTTGACATAGAAGTTATGGCTATATCTAGCTAGATCAACTGTAAATTGATGAGATCTTGCCACCAGTCTAATATTGTGCTTAAATTCATACTGTCCAGGTACCATAGCAAAGAACTCATCCAAAAAATTACCATGAAAGTATTTATAAAAAAGCACAGAGAAGCAACCTTATGGCAATGTGCAAGCGACTGAAGCCGAGCTGCCAGATCAGGACCAATAATATTACTGATTCTTCCTTAGATCTTATCAAGGAGCTCCAGATAAATAGGGGTAACACACCATATATGGCAGCAATATTCTAAGCATGGATGAATGATAGCAATATTCTAAGCATGAATGATATGTAAGATAGTTTCCACAGAGAAAAATTATCTTGCCTTTTTGGTTCACTGTGTCAGTGAACCAAAATTCTTAGCAGGTGAGCTAGTAATGGATTCAGTGTTGTCTTTCCATCTCATGTCAACTGAGAATGTTAGTCTGATAAGGCGCAGCAAATCACTTCCTTGGAGGATAGCATCAGCCATGCTGATGGGAGGCAGAGAGGAGCCTCTCAGATGAATAATGGTGAGCAGATTATCTTTGGAGACGTTAAAATTGACAAGCCACCTTTTTTCCTAGTTATGACAGTCTTGACAGTCTGCCATTTTGGCCTTGTCTGACTGATCAGCCTTACTATTATCGAGGCAGGAATAAATGGTTGTGTCATCAGTAATGAATGAATTAATGAGACACAAGATGAAGAATGTTCAAGCAATGAGTGCTGGAAAGCAACTGAGCATCTCTGAAGTAGAGAGGAAGTACAGTAAGGTATGCTTAATCATCACTTCATTTATATGGACTTTTTCTACATTATTAAACAATGTTATGATTATTATCTATAACAAAAATCAGAGGTTTAACCTTTTGTAAATTGTGCTGGTTCAGCTTTGCTCCATGCTGTGGGGCATTATCCAACTCTTGAAGAGCTTCTTCCATTTTGCGTTGTTCTTCCCTTTCAGCCTGACTTAGAGTCTCTGACATTCGACTCACACTGGCTTTTTGCAGTAATTCATAATGACTAATTTTCCTGGCTTTGGCCCTTTTGGCATGTTCAGTCTTGGTTGTTTTTTTCAGTTTTCTTTCTCTCTCCTGCAAAAAACAAAGTGATTCAACCTTTTCAAAAATTCTGAAGGTATAATTGACTAGAGAGGAAAGGTTCAATGAAAATAACATGAAGGTGCATGAAAAAAATCTCAACTGAATGTGACAATTGAGAAGATATTGAAAAATAATCAACTATAGAAAAAAATGGGAATCATTGCTATTGTTTGTTTGGTAGTTAAGATAGTTGTATATTTCATTTTTAATACCAATTATTAGAGTTAGAACCTAAACAAAATCAAGGATATTGAATGCTGATTTTCAACTCAAGCATTCTGTCCCCATTTGGTAGATTAGTTCTACACAATCTTCCTAACTCCAAATTTCCTTCCATTTGGCTCTGAGCTATATTAAGCTTAGTAAATATGAGAAAACATGTCAAATATTAGCAATATTAGTTGTTAAAATTTATGTTTTCTTGTTTTGTTATTAAACCTTCATTTTGGACTGAAAACACTTCAACATTGATGTTGGTTGGTTCGTTGGTTATGTTTAGTTGTTCAAGGGAAAGATTTTGATTGCTCTACTGAAATTTGCCAACAGATTTTTTTCCCCATATCCTTACACCATTACAGAAATTGTTCCATGTAAATTTGCTATTTTCATTCCAGTTTAATTTTGTAAGATTTGGTTCTCACTATGGTAATGTCATTTATTTATGTGTAGTTGGTGTGAGAGATTTATTATTCATTCTTTCACAAAAAATTTTAAAAAATAAGACATTTACCTTGCTAATTTTTGAATCTGTAACATCTGAACCAAGAAGGAAGCAGATTTCTTGGGACAAAAGTGGCTCTTCAACTGGTTGACAAACTGGAGAAACATGGGGGATAATTGTGTCATGTTGTGATTTGTCAAGAGAAGATAGACTGCAAGAAAACAAGAAAAGACCACATTTCTATTTTTGGTTAAGTGAAATAATTCATTAACAAATAACAGACTCTGCAAGAAGAAGGCCAGACTTGTATTACAATAACCAAAATTATTCAATAAGTCAAGAGGATTTTTGCATGCAAAAAGAAGGCCAGACTTGTATTTGATGAATCACTGATTCCATCATCTCAACTGATAAAATGATTTATTGGGAGAAGAGGGAACATCAAATCTCTTATTCCAAGGAAATTTGTGCCAGAGTGAAATTTACAGAGAAACAAATATCTATTACAATGACAAAAATATTTTTCACAATATATAAATTGTACAAATTACAATATAGGGCTTGCATAAAATTTCCCTTGTGCACCTCAAATTATCAAGGCAGGTTAACAGTTATTTCAAACATAAATCAGTTTTCTATTAGAGTATTACAGTTCATGTAAAGCAAATTAACAACAAAAGGATTTTAACAACTTCCTTTTAGGGCAACAGTTCACATAAATCTATTTTGCAGCAACAAAAGAAAATTTACTTTGAAAAGTTCATAATTCAAAATATTGCAGGTTGAAATTTGAAGGTGAAAGTTGAAGTTCAAAGCAGGAGTGAGAAAAGGTTGACCTTCCTCAGTGAAGTTGCTTTTCTGGGTCCTTTTGATGAATATTCAGATTTTTAGGACAAGTATCCTCAAATTTGAGATAAACTCTCATAAGTCTATCTTCTTTCACCCAAGTGGCCTAATTCCTTCTTAGGAACTTCCTGCCTTTCCAGTCAAAATTTTTCTTCTTATATAGCAAAGATGTGGATCAAAACCAATTTTTAAACCAATTCCTTAGGAGGCCCTATTCATTTTATTTTTGCCACAGAAAGTTTAAACCATCTGGCTTCATTTTAGTAGATTTTTATAACATCAATTTGGAACATTTTTTAACATCAATTTCCAGTCATGTTTTCTTTTTATTTGAAACATTTGGCTTTATTTTGATGGTTTCTTTCTCAAAGAAACCGGGTTAGTAACATTCTAATTTTCTTAATTAGTTTTCAATACAATTCAATGTTAACTTTTATTAAAATAGTTTCTATACTCATTTTTACACAGTTCCAATATTTTAATTACTTTTCTCATACAATTTTAATATTGTTTCTATTAAAAATAATTTTTATACTGATTCTCTTTGGTCATTGATACAAAAGGCAAAACAAAATTGTATATTCATTTTGCCAATGTATCTCAAAACTGGAACACATTTTATACTCTTAAAATTTGGTATATCATTGGTATTTTTATACCAGTCAAAAAATAAAATCTATGGAATTTTATCTTATACAACTTCTACTATTCAGAAATCATAGTAAATATGAAAGAAGTTAAAATAAAAGATAGCAAAAGAATAGCGTAAAAAAAACAACTCTTCTTCATCAAAATGGTTCTTGTGGCCAAAATGGAATTCAATTCATAGTAAGTTTCTGTAGAATAGCCTAAAAGTTTAAATCTCACCAGAAATTAATTGTTTGTTCTGAATTTCCATGATTTAATTTGAATCCTAAAGAGTAAATCATTTAAAATATGATAAAACAAAAAGATCAAAATATTTGTTATAATGAAAATACATCACTCATAATCTCAAATAATTTTTTTAATCATTTCAACCCAAGCAAGGCAATAAAGCCACTAAAATAATACAAGAGGTTACTGAGTGTGAAAGAATATGATAGTAAATAACATTATTAAGGAAAGAGAACAATAAAAGAACAGGAATTAAGGAAGACAAAACATAATGATTAACATTGGTTTTAAGTTTTTGAAGATCAAATTTGATTGAAAATCTGGGAGAGAGTTCCACAAGCAAGAAGTTCAAGAGAAGAAACTATTAGCATAGAATTTATGGTTACATCTAGTGATTTCAACTGTAAAATGGTGAGACCTTGTTTCCAATCTAGCACTGCACTTAAATTTCAAGATATAAATGAAGAAAGCTCATCTGAACAATTACCATAAATGGAGTTATATGTATATCACACAGTAAAGACCTAAGTGGAAAATCAGGAAAAGATACACCAGATGTATCAATAGTATGACTGGGAGTGAATTTATGTGCAAAACCTTCTGTTTTATCAGCAAAAGATAACACCTCAAATTGAGTGAAGAGAGCAGGAATAGAGCTGCCAGTAGTCATGAGAACCAAACTTGTTAGACACTTTCTGAACAGACTTTGTACCCTGTGATCTTCAAAAGAATAATATTAGAGAACAAATAAAGAAATATCAATAAATGATATGTATGATACTTGGCAAAATGTAAGTTCTCAACATAAATCCTAACAAAGTCCAAATTCCTTTATATGACACAGACTTACCAGACTTTTAAAGTAAGTGTGTGTTTGTGATGTTACATCCTAAAACATTTTGTTCAGCATTTTGATATGATTTCTCTCTATGTAAATCTTAAACTGAATCCTGATTTCCTGACTCACTCTATTGACAGACAATTTTTATGGAACTCTTGGAAATAGTCAATCATGTTAATTTTTTAAATCTGTCTACTTGTCATTTCCTACTTTGATCTTATATATGAGATGAATCAACAGAAAATTGTAACCTGATGCAAATGTGAATAATCATCATTGTTGCATTATAATTGGTGTCCTTTAACTAGTTTACATATTGTATCATCTTATCATTGTATATTGATTGCTATATTTCCATCTTTGTTCTTTTTATTCTTCCTTACAAATGACTCCTTTTGTCTTTAAATCTTTCATTTACCTTAAAGTTGTGTTGGTGCATAATTCTTTATCTTCATCTACTTTTGTCAATGATTGCTCTTCCACAATTTCCTCTTCTGATTTTTCATCAGGAGAGATAAAATATCCAGGGGCCCAATTATCAATCACTGGTCGAGTTGGTTCTGAAAAAATACAAACAATAGCAAACTTGACAAAAGGAAAGATTACATTTATTTATTTATGTTTGTCATTCTACAATATGCCAATCCAACTTTGCATTGGATTTAAACATTGTGATAAACATGGCAACAAAGATGAGGACAATAGTCCAAATAATGTAAATAGTGGATTTAAATATGATGAATAATTTCCAAGTAGAGTCATTCAGAAAGTTGAGATTATAGAAATCATTGAACAAAAAAAAAAGCATGAATTCTAAATATTCATGAAAGTTATTATTCAGATCCCAGTTTTATCATCATGGCTTATGACTCAAATTTTGTAGGTAACTTTTTTTAATATATGTGCAAATATTTTTCATTGTGAAATTTAACCAATGCAGAAAATTCTGATACAAATTTTAACTGAAAGCAACACAAATATTTGTGACATGTACAATGTTATAAACAAAATTCAGTACCTATATAAGGTAGATTGATATGAACAGGCTTAGATAACTTACCTCAATGGAAATAACTTTCTAAGTGCTAAACGCCATGGATTTCACTCTTCTATGTTCACTGCTGATTTCTTTACACTTAGAATCAGTGAAACACTCAACAATAAATTTGCCACAAAAACAATCACTTTAGATATCTCAAAGGCTTTTCACAAGGTGTGGTTGCTACACAAACTCTCCTTCATTCAACCTTAACAGCTAAGACCCACACATGCCATGTACACATGGTTGAAACATCTGCATTTCTTAGGTATTCCCTTGGTAATTCAAACAGTCCCTACCCAACAAGCACTTACTTTATGGAATAGACTTTCCTGACTACTTCAGTGTCAACCTCTTCAAGTCATAGGTCAACCATTATCTACTTTTAATAACCTCATTCAGTAACCATCAACATTGAGTGGCTCTTGTGCCTTGTATTGGAAGAGCAGCAGTAAAAACAAAAACAAACAATATAAAGAAACAAATACAGTGTATGTTGGATAAATTGCTGTCTAAATTTCACAAAAATGAAAATAACACAGACATCTCATTTTAACAGATTAAATTTATTCAAGAAAAATTGCCAATAGATTCAACCATGGCCTTCAAACGACTTAGGAATCTCCTGCAACTCTTCTGGACAGTTTCCTTATTTAAATTGGTGAATGCTACCATAATCCTGGCCTTCAGTTCATCTTTGGTGTTATAACGAATTTTGTTGGACTCTCACTCAACTGTGTCTTACACATAATAATCAAGGAGTTTGCAGTCTGCAGAGTTAGATGGCCAGATGTAAGAGGAGATGTGGTCGCAAAAATTGTCTGACAGCCATGACTGGGTTCCTCTGCTTGTGTGACATGGTACAGAGTCCTGATGCCAGACATAGGGTCTTCCAGCAGCCACCCTCCTGACCCAGGGCAATACTACCACCATAAGGCCTTGATGTAGGCCTCCATGTTGAGTCTAAGGCCCTGTGGGAAGATGGATGGAGGCATAACATTGCCATCACTAGTGATCACTTCAAACACCTTCGTAATCACCATTAGAATCATCCAGCTCTTTCCAAATCTTCTGCACTATTCTCAGATTGACACACACTCTGAAATTTTTGTAATGGAGCTTCCGGCATGAATTCTGGTAGAGTGAATTGCAACATTGTATTCTTTTTCTCACAGATGGTGCCCAACTGACCCTACTATAGTGTGCAGTCAACAAAACCAAAAACAAACAATGTGTATGCACAAATTTAAAAATATAAAATGGCGACAATTTACCCATCGCCCCCTGTAGATAGATAATGAACAAACTGAGATTAAAAGAAAGATAGAAAATGTTTTAATCGTTATTATTTTTAATTATCAGCTAAGTAAAACTGAAACTGTTTTTAGCTTGTACTCATTTACACATAAAATGAAAAAGAGAATCCTGAGAATTCATAACTGAAATTTGAAACTGCACAGTAACACAGTAACCATCAAGAAATCTAAAAACTGACAAAATAATCTTAACCAATCCCTACAAAAATATATAAGTAATTTAATATCAGTCTGTAATAATGAAATACTTTCACAAATTATTGGTTAGTGTGACTTAGGTCTGAACTAAAAATAAACTAATAAAATGGGAGAATTAATAAATTTTGTCACTTCTGAAACTGACAATAATGGGATTTTTTTTGATTTTTTTTTTTTAGTAGGGGGATGAGGGGATTTGAAGTGTGTGTGTGTGTGTAAAAGAGTGTTTACTAGAAACTTGTACAGTATTACACCACTTACTTTTACTTCCTTATTAACAACTGTAAAGTTTTATCAAATATTAATATTAAGTGGTGTTTGATCTGTAGCAGACAAATTTAAAAAAAGGAAAAGCTGTAATTTATTCTCCCTAACCTTTCCAATTGTTAACCTTTTGAACCCTGACCTCCTAATTTTCTCTAATCTTACTTTCCTGGCCTTTCAAGCTCATAAATATTATTATCTCTATTATCACATGATTTGAAGTCCTTCTCAAGGAAATTACACTCATATTCAACCTCTTTATGCATCAAACAAATCCAACTGAACACTCACTGCAGCTTTGATCTTTTCAGCCCAGAACCATTAACGTGGATATTTGTTCATATCATAATTTAGATTTCACACAAACATGCTTTAAAATAAACACTGAGTGCTGCTATTTGCCTTTACTACATAATCCTCAAAGTGATCTAGGGATAAAAGCAGAGTCTAGTATGTCACTTGTATACTGAGTCATAAGTCAGAGATAATAGGACATTAGACTCAAAACTTACTATTATTATACCCAACATATATTTGTGGTTAGTTTAGCTGACATTCTTTATTTTAAATAAACAACCAGTAAACAAATTTTGAAAGCCAAAATTAAAAATAGTAAAAGAACTTAAGAGGACAAAAGACATGCTCATCAGCAGGGTGCATAAAATCCAAAAACAGGACACTGATATTAGAGAAAGAAGAAATACTTCAGAGATGGAACGAATACATTGGAGAACTCTTCCATGACAAAAGAGAACAACTGACAATACACAGAAATAACAATGGACCAGAAATATTGAAATCTGAAGTGGAATCAACAATGGCCAAATTGGACAGAAACAAAGCCACAGGATCAGATAGAATCATAATAGAGATGCTAGCAGTGTTAGATGATTTTAGCAATGACAAGATTACAGACATAATAAATGAAATATACAACAGTAGCAATATACCAGAAGACCTAAGTAGATCTATATTCATAGTACTGCCAAAGAAGCCAGGTGCAAATGAATGTGAATGCCATCAGACAATTAGCCTATTGAACCATGTAAGAAAACTTATCATCCAAATCTTGATGTATAGGGTGTGCAGAATCATCAAATAGGACAAGAACAGTGCAGGATTGTTAAAGGCACTGGAATAAAGAATGCAATATTTATGCTTAGAATGATATCAGAAAGAGCAATACAAATGCAAAAAGATGTATACCTATGTTTAATAGATTATTCAAAAGCATTTGATGAAGTATATCACAAAGAACTATTGGAACTGCTAGGTAAACTTGACATATGTGGGAAGGATATTAGAATAATCCAGAATCTATACTAGCATCAAATCATCTGCATACAGATAGGAAATGAGTTCAGTAAATATATAAAAATAAAAAGGGGTGTAAGACATGGATGTGTCTACTCACCAAACCTTTTCAACCTGAGAGAATTAGAAGTCCTACTAGGATTTATTATTAGTGACCACAATCACAACAGCATAAGATATACAAATGACACAATGTTGATAGCAAAGTACAAAAACTCCTACAGAAGATAGTGAAGGAAAGCAAGAAGAAAGGATTAAACATCAATTGCAAGAAGACTGAATGCATGGTTATTATAAAAGGAACAACCTAACATGCAAATTACAGATTGGAGATACCAAAATCAAACAGATGCAACAATTTAGATATCTGGGAAGCATTTTAACAAAAAGTGCAACACAAAAATCCAAAGGCACACTGTGATAGCAAAAGATGCCTTCTAAAAGCTAAGTAAAATATTAAGAAACAGAAAAATATTGTTAGAAACTAAGAAAAGTGTACTGAACTATTATGTACTATCAGTCCTCCTATATGACAGTGAATGCTGGACAATCTCCTCACAGATGAAAAAGAGACTTGAAATGTAGTTCCACAGAAGGATGCTGAGAAATACCACAGACTGAAAATGTGAGCAACAACAAAGTTCTAGAGACAATGGCAACAAAAAGGATATTTATACTTTACATCAGGAAAAGAAAGTTAGAATTGGGTGGGGGGCACACAATGAGGAAAGAGGACTTGAAAAATTTTATACTCACAAGACAGATTGAAGATAAGGGACAGATGAAATTAATGCACAACCTACCTGGTGAGTGGATGGCAGAGCAGGGTTTGGGTGAGATGGCAAATAAACAAAATTTATTAAGAGCTACAAAGGACAGGAAATTGTGGAAAGCGATGATCATCCTTATGGGACACTGTATATAGAAGATGATCACAGATATAAGTAGAATAGACTCAGACTATAATCGTCTTTTCTTTCTGTATATATAGACAGATAAAACATGAAAATAATCTTCTCCCCAATGAAAAAGAGGAGCCCTTTTCTCAGAGTAAAAAAATGTTTGTGATGGTATTTGATAAGAAATACGTGATCAAAAGGTAAAAAGTAATACATTTCTCTTACTCATTAAACATGACCTTTTGAATTGTCTCACTTTACCTTTACATTATTCAACCACTGAATCTTTTTTAAAAAAAAAAAAAAAAAAAAAAAAAGGAAAATTTTCTTAAAAATACTTTCTTAGATTGGAATCAGATTTTGCCACACTGGTGATGTTCCAAGAACTTAACAGAGGACCTAGAAAATTCAACACTATTATTATTATTAATATTTTTTGAGTCAAGGGAGATAAATACATCAACTCCTTTTTATATTCACTATTGTAATTAATAATTAAAGAATTATTATTGAATTATCTTTCATTTCAAAGCATTTCAAATGACTAGTTATCTAAAAAGAAAATTAGTAGAAAACAACGAAAAAAATAATGTCATATCAAACACCAAGAAAATCTCTTCAGTGTTTTGTGTTACATTTCAAACTAAAAATAAATGTTTGTATCACGTTATGAAATGTTTTTTGTTTATTTTGTTTTGATTTTTTTTTTAATTGTTAATTGATGTGAATGTAATCTTGGGTGAGGCACTCTTTGCACTTAAGAAATGCATATTGCGACTTTAACTAAGTTAAAATTTTATATTTCAGCTTCAAAACTAAATTAAAAAATGTTATATTTCAGTTGCAACACTTGAGTGACTTGCACGTTGTTCTTAGACTTCATGTAAGCTGCTTGTTTTTGGGTATTTTTTTTTTGTGTGTGTGTTAGTGCGCATGTAATAGGATTAGGTAGGCATTCCTATTGCCCGGTCAACACTCCTCCCCCTTCTCTTGAACAAGTGCAGAAGCTCACCACTTGTTTCTTGTTTAGGAAGGGGTTCCCAGTACTTTTCCTTTTCTTCTCTCTAGCCTCCATAGTAGTACTGTCGTGATTCTCTTGTGATGTGTGCAGTCTGTGGCAATGCCTCTTTATTCTGAGGGTACTGGGTTGACAGTTTTCTGGTTGTTGTTCCTGACTGGTAGTTAGGAGCCCTAACTCTTGCGTAGTGTCTTGAGCAGCCACTCTGATCAACAGTTGTATAATATCAAGCTGCCTGTTATCAATGAGCTGACTGGGACTCATTCCGTGATTTCCTTCACGATGTCCCCTGGAATGTGGTCTTTAATATCCCTGCTCAAGAATGCGCTCCTGAGGTCTCCTCTTGGGTAAAAGCTGGAATCGACACTTTCATCCCCACAAGGAAATATAAGGTTAAATAATGCTCATCCTCCTGGTTCTCTGCTGCTTGCTCAGTTGCCATTGCCCATAGGAATCACTATTTCTACCTTTACCATAGTGACAATAATAACTTTACGTTAGCCCAATAATTGTACCCCCACCTCAGATTTTATAAGTATACTTTTAGTACATTGTGTATTTGTGACGAGACATAAGAATATTAATAAAATCTTTATTTCTTTGAATATGCAGATTATGGAGTATATTTTTTTTTTGTACCCAGTTGAATTAGGGCCAGTTCTTGAAGGAGAACCTTCCTTTCCCCCTCCCCTCATTTCCTGTCTGGTCTCTGATCGCAGGCCAGATGAACGCTGTTTGTCTAATAAGTGCAGATGACCTTAGCTGTGTTCTGTGGATAACGCCTATTCACTTTTGTGGGCCAACACGTGACTTATCCCCTAACAGTTTCTTTTTGCGTGTGTTGGGGCAAAACAACTTCACTTAGTTTTTTTGCCGTCGGAGGAAGTGGATGTCCCCAGAATTAGTCTTAGCTGTTTGCTGTTGAAAGAAGTGGGTATCACCAAGACCAGAGTTTGCTGTTTGCTGTCAGAGGATTCAGACACCACCAAAGACCAAATGAACAACGAGAGAATCTTGAACAGTATCCTCAACTCAAGGCTATATTCCTGTGATTTATCTGCATGTACTTCTTGCCATCAACAAGGATTGGACGGCGTCAATCAAAACTTATATTAGGACATTGGCAATTCCACTTCTACTTTCAGAGAAGTGTATGAACATCTTTTCTATCGAACCGTACCCCTGATAATAACTGATTGACGTCGATCCCGACCTTGTGTAAGTTTTTGCATATTTACATATATTTTATAATTTGCTGTCTCATATTTCATATATATTTCGTCGCATTGGTATATATTTCACTGATAAATTATCTCCCCATCCCTTGTATTATTTAGTTTTCTTTTCTTTTCTTTAATTTTATACCTTGTATATTTCATAAATAAAATATTTGTATTGTATATTCTCGTGTCATCTACTGTTGTCCTGTGTCTGCATATTGTTCGTTTTTTTACTGTGTTCACCGACATCCGGAATTGGAGAATTTCCCTCCCATCATTCTTTTCTTTAATTTTACATTGAACCCTGGGATACTCTTGTTTATTTGTTTTTTTATTGCATCCTGGCTATCGTAGTTCCAATGAAACCTTGGGCTTAACACATGTCAGATTGCAACAGACATCTCTTTGTCTCAGCCCATAATGAGTGCAAGTGTGTCCTCAATGAAGCAAAATCACTATTTGCTGATAGAATGAAACAACATATTGTATCTCACAAATTCGGCTCCAAAGATTTTTGGCATCTCTGCAAGAGCATACTAAACAACAGCAAACCCACAATACCTCCAATTTGAGGACCTGACTTCCTCAGCTGATAAGGCCAAGTGCTTTGCTCATAAATTATCATCCAACTCAACATTCAACTCGTCCGGTGTTCCCACATCCGATTTCTCCCTAGAACTGAGGCTCTGTTGAGCGATTTGCACATAACCCCATCGTTGGTATTGGGCATCATCTCTAAATTAGACTCCCATAAGGTTAGCAGTAGGGATGGGATGCCAGCCATTGTCCTGAAGAAATGTTTTCCTGAACGGGCTCCTGTCTTCTCCAAACTATACAACTACTGGCCATTGGTCTTGAAAAGGATCTTCAATCGGTTGTTGACTGGAGCAGGAAAAACTGCTCTCTATTACACCCCACAGAGAACCCACCCTGACTCCCATTAGAATGTCTGATGCTCAACTTGACAAGAGCACCTCTTTGTGACTGTCTGCTGACCTGAGATGGAACAATTACATTGAAAGTTTTTCTCGCCCTTTTAAATCTGTAAATCAACCATTCGTCCAAGCATGGAATATTGCTGTCATATATGGTCTGGAGCACCCGCTGTTCATCTTAAGGTCCTTGACAAAATCCAGAGACTGATATGCAATGTGGTTGGCCCTGATCTGGCATCACGTTTACAGTCACTCTCTCACAGACATGCTGTCGCCTCCCTCTGTCTTTTCTACAAATACTTTCACAGTAACTGCTCCAACGAACTATTTTCGCTAGTTCCCAAACTGCATGAATTTAAACATGCCACTAAGTTGGCATCTCAGTCCCACCCTTTCACTGTCGAAACAGTTAAATGTAGCCATCTCTTCTACTCCAATAGCTTCATGTCTTGCACTTCCTGTCTGTGGAACTCCCTTCCTCTTACTTGCTTCCCTAAGAGCTATAATTTCCAACTATTCAAATGCAATGTCAGTCAACATCTCCAGATGCCTTGATCTATTTTCTGTCCTTCTCTTCATCCTTTCCTCTTTCACGCCTCTTTACTCTTGCTCCCACATTCTGTAACCCCCTGCATTCTAGTGGCACTCGTGCCTTGCTTGGAGTTTAAAAAAAAAGTTTTCCATGTTGAATTTCCTTTGTGATGAAGGTGAAGCAAAATGCATACAACATTAATCTGGCTAAAAACAAATTAATATGATCTGAGGAATTTCTTTATTTAACTTAGGCAGAAATATATCCATAAACTAAGATAGATTCTTATGTTTCTTCTGGGATTTCACTTTCTAGCTATTATTTGACATAAGTAATAGGTAAAATTTAAATTAGCTTACAAGAAGGCCAAAGTTTATGGTCACACTAGCCAATCTTTTTAAATTGAAAAAATTAGAAATATTACCTTTCATTTTGCTTGATTCTTTCAATCTCATAGTGACAGAATTTCTACCCAATTTTATAAATTCTCAAAAATGACAGAAAGATCCTTAATAAATTATACATTTTCTAAAAGTTTACACAATTCCTCTCCAAATGAAGAAATTAAATTGATTAGCTCATTAAATATTCAAAATGGAATAACTGGATAAAAAGGAGAACTTCCAGTTTTAGATCCGTTTTTGTGAGGTGTTAAAGTGTATTCAGTAGTATTCACAAGTCACTTAGTACATTTACTAACATGACCTAGATTGCTACTGTTGTTGCTACATCATGAAGACCTGTTATGTTTGCCATGTCTTATATGTAAATCAAGCAACATCTCACATGAAAATATACACAGTGTTCTCTTAGACTTTCATATGATTCGTGTGGATACTTCAGAAAAAATGTACTTTCATCTATTTGCAGACTGTAGTGATTGAACTAAGAATCTCAGATGGTTCTATCAGTACAAGTTGGTGCTTAGTCAAAGCATAATGCTATAGTAATTGTAAGAATAAACAGAGCTCAGGACAACAGTAAAAGTGCTAAGTTGAATAAACAACTAAATGAAACTCAGCTACAAAAGGAAAATAGGAGTTACAAGTTAAATAGCCAACTGGGGTGAGTGTATATAGAGAACAATAATGTGTTAGTAGTAGTACTAACACATTCTTCGTTCCTAGAAAAATGTAGCATTACCATCCATCTGGGGGGTCTTGTCATCCGTTCAAATCTCCTGACCTGTTGGATCCCAGTATCATCTCCATTATGTGGCATGTCCTCCTCTAGTAGGGGGACACTCAGAGTACTCCTATTTTGTTCAACAGTGGGAGACTCAGGTGTTAACTCCGATTCAGGGCAAGGTACTAAATCATGAACAGATACAGTAGACTCCCTTCCATCTGGATACTTTATGTTGGCATAAATCAGATTACTTTCTAAGAGTTTGACTTGGTCCACATAAGGGTCAGTTTTACTATTTCTTATGAACCTCCTTAATAGTATGGGACCTTGTGACATGAGCCAGGATGGGTGAGAACTCCTGTGTGATGAACAATGAGAGAATGCAAAGAAACACTTGTGAGGGGTTGTATTTGTAGAAGTACATAGCAACAATCTTACAGTGTAGCACTTCAGGAAGCACCAATTTCCAATACTTCTCAGCTACGTTTCACGATCTAACAGCTAACTGAATTGCCTTCCATATAGTGCCATTAAATTGTTCAACCTGTGTATTCCCAGTTGGATGATATGGAGTAGTTTTACTTGTTGTGACCCCATTTTGGGAGAGGTAGTCTCTCAATTCCTTAGACATGAAAGACATGGCAGAAGGCACGGGTCCTTTAAAATCAATATTTAGTCATTCCATGGGTCTGGTTGCCTTGATAAGAGTCTTTCTGACAAGTTATAGAAACAAAGTTTAATTTCCACACAGTCTACACACCTTTTTTATCTCCTCTGTAGAAAAGGGAAGATTTTTTTCCCTCTAACGAAATGTAAGAGTCTAGTAACTCCTGGGTGGCATAGCCCATTGTGAATGTCAGTAAGGGCAGAACTGGTAATGGTTGAACAAGTGTAAGCTCGACTAAATGCATCAGGAACTATGTTCTCCTTGCCAGGGGGGTATTTTATCATGTAGTCGAAGGGTGAAAATTCTAACCACCATTCTTGAAACTTGGCATCCTTTATTTTAGTATACTTCTCTTTGGTAAGCATGAATGCCACCAATCTCTGATTAGTAATTATGGTAAAATGTTGCCATGACAAATAGTGACTCCATTTCTGAATTGCCTCAATAATTGCTATGGTCTCCTTCTCTATTATGTGATACTTTGATTCACTTCCCTGTAGTATTTTTGACATGAATGCTACTGGGCATCCACTTTGGCTAAGGGCTGCAGAAATAGCCATATCTGATGCATCACATTCCACCTCATAAAGTAAATTTCCGTCTATTGGTTTTAGTGTGGCCTCCATCATTTCTTTTTTTAATTGATCAAAAGCTTCAAGTGTCTTTTTCTCAAGTGGGAATTATTTATTTTTTACTAAGGGTTGAATTTTATAAGAAAAATTATGTACCCATTTTGCATAATACACGAACATGCTCAGCACCCTTTTTATGGATTTTGAGTTTTCTGGAGGTGATAGTTCTTTTAAGGGGCAAAGTCTTTCTTGGTTGGGCTTAATGATTCCACTGCTGACATGATATTCTAAAACATTGATGGAAGGTACTGAAGTCACAAATTTTGATTTATTGAGGGTAATTTTGGCTTTCACCATCGCCTCCAGGAACCTTTTCACATTTTGGTTGTGTTCCGTTTGTGTGTGTCCTGCAATAGTAATGTCATCAATATAAGGAAAAGCACCACATAGATTTTCTTTCTTTATTATTTTGTCTATAACTTTCTGGAACAAGCAACCATTTGCCTCAAAAGCAGTGTATTTTCTATCTGATACTTTAAGTGGTACCTCGTGGTAGGCACTTTTGTGGTTGAATGTAGAAAAAAAAATGCTGTATCTAGCAACGTCATTGATTATTTTATCAATTCTTGGTAGAGGATAAGCATCCTGTTCTGTATACAGATTTATCGTTTGCAAGTAATCTACACACATTTGTTTTTTTATAACGGTGAGTGGGGTCCTCTACCATTACCAGCTGGGCTCACCATGGGGAAACACTTTCTTCAATTATGCCTTCAGAAAGCAGGTTCTGAATTTCTTTATTGATGAAGGACTGATCCTCTTTGTTAAAGTGCCTCAACTTGATAGCAATGGGTTTATAGTTTGGTGATAAATTGGGAAATAGTGATGGATTTTCTATCTCCACCACGTTTAATGCACAAACCTGACAACTACTATCCACAGTTAATTTGAGCAGGGGCCCACCATATTTGAACATAGTTTTCTGATGCTGATGCAGAAAATCCTGACCAAGTATCATATTAGAACATAAATCTTTCAAAACACCTAGATGGGCGGTAACATACAACTGACCATTAAAGCAATGGGTTAGATTTACAATTACATAACCCCTTGAGTTAGTATTTGAAGTTTTCTGGGCCATGATGATACCCTTACTGGACTGGTGGACTTCCAAGTTCAGTTCTCACATGACTTTTTGCTGATATAGTTATCAGTGCTACAGGAATTGAGTAGAGCACTTAGTTTTACATGCGCTGAAGTGAGATAGAGCTCTCGTGGCACATCAGCAAATGTGGTCAGTATATGAGGACCAAATACTGCTTCTAATGAAGATTTGGACCGACATGCTCGAGTGTAGTGTCCTTCCTTTGAGTATTTTTTACAAGTAGCTCTAGGAGCAGGACATCAGTCCCATGAATGGTAGGCAAATTCACAAAAAAAGCATTTATGTTTGGTTTGAAAAGTCGTAGCTACTGGTGGTCCAACTGGAAATTTATCACATACCTTTGTGGGGTCAGAGTCAACTATCACTGCCATTTGCTCTTCTGGAGCAGTATGTAAGTCATTATTTCTTTGTGCTAAGTCTAGTGCTGACACTTCAGTGTAAGCTGTTTGTACATCTAGGGTTTTATTTTCTAAGAGATGCTGCCATATGGAATTCAAACTTAAGCCTGAAATGAAGGCGTTTCTCATAGCTTTGTTACCGCATTCCTCAGCAGTATGGTCTTTGAAATTACAGTTTCTTTTCAGCTTTTCTAGTTCTCTGAAAAATTCGTCCAGAGACTCGCCTGGCTTCTGTTGTCTTGTGGCCAACAGGTGCATTGCAAGCACTTCATTGGGCATTTTATTAAATAAAGCATTCAATTTTTTTACAGCCACATCAAAATCTGTACATCCTTCAATATACTCAAATACACTGGGACTTATATAAATCAACAGAGCCCAGTATTTGTTTGGTATTCTTTCCTGGTAATCATATGTATAGTTCAGTAGGAATGGTAGTCTCTAGCAGCTGTTGGTGAACAAGGTTTGACATCCAGGCATTTTGGCTTCCATGCTGTTTCCATGCTAGATTTTATTTACATGTTTAGTTAAATAAATTGTGGTAATTGTAAGAGTAAACAGAGCTGAGGACAACAATAAAAGTGTTAAGCTTATTCAACTAAATAAAACTCAGCTAAAAAAAGAAAATAGGATTTAGAAGTTAAATAGCCAACTGGGGAGAGTCCATTGCTTGTACATAGGGGAACATAGGATAATAGCCATGCATATCTGGAGTTAAAATATTATTCTTTGTCAATCTAGAATTGATAAATGACAAATTACATCAAGTCTAACATACAACAGTGTGCTCATGATTCTTTGTAATCTCCATACAAAAAATCAATAATAGTTATTCATTCAAGATCTTTCAGTCTTTGCCTGAATTGTTTTTTATAAAATGTTGTAACTATTATATACTGGACATATAGTGTGCTGGAAGGACAGTTTAAGAATGCATTAGACATGATGTTTATGGGAGAGGAAACAAATGGCTTCTCAGATCAAAAAAATACAACAGACACCGAGGAATGCCAGAGTGTACAGTAACTAAAATGTGATAATGAAGACAACTAAATTTTATTAGATGAAATATATTATGACTAGATTTGATTCAAATGCAACTCAGTTTTTTAATAGTTGGATATTTATGTTGCTTTTTTTTTTTTTATTTTGTTTTTTCAGAAAACACTTTAAAAATTCAGAATAAAATGTTACCTTTATCTGGTATCCAGCCTGCTTGCAAGATAGGAGATACTTGGGATTCATCTCTGTGCAGAAAATTCCACTAAAATAAATGAATAAATTAAAAAAATGCTTTGTTTAAAACTTGCTTCCTAAAACTTGAAGCTGAGGAGATGAGAAAGAGATTTGCTTGAAAATTCTAAAAAATAAAAATTCTTTAAAAATGCAGAATATTTAAACATTTTTGGCTTTTACTTTCAGAGAGAAAATCAAGAGATGTATATTTCACTTGGAAATACACATTTATCACATAAATAAATATACCTCCACTGTTTACAGTTTTGTATTTCAACTGTGCTGTATGTATTTGATTGCATAAAATGTGAAGTTTTCTATTAGTCTTAAAAGTGAAAAGTGGGCATTTGCATTACATACAAATGTGATATTTTGATAATTTTAATTTAGTTGTGTCAATGCAGACTGTACAGTGCTCCCCATTTTATGTAACCTTTTCAGGACAACCATTTGATATTAACCTTTCCTGTATGGCTGTTTCAGATTTAAAATATATATTTACTTCTGAAAAATTATTCAGTCTATCTGATAAAGAGATAATGTTGAAGACAGAAACTCTCATTTTTTTCATCTATTTGGGAGTTAAAGATATTCAAGTCCATGATATAATGGATCCTAAAATTTATCAATTGAGAGGACAAGTAAAAAAGCAAAAACAGTAAAATTGTTAAAAATAAATTTGTTATATCTTTTTCATGATAAATGCATTTCACTATAAAGGATTGAATTAAACACTGAAATACAACTCAAGCGTTGTATTGCTAGAAATAGGAAATCATGGCAGAGCAGTATGTAATGGTAATGGTAGGTGGCCCCATAATACCTTGACATGGCATGGAAATAGCTAGACCTATATAAGATGTGCCCTGACATCTGCTCATGGCATGGTGATATGAATTATAGGATTTCAACTAGAGCATGACAGAGGGTGCCAGATAGATGAGACATTTCATTTCTAAAATTTGACATCCCTTAATCTATAGTGTTATATGTGTACCAGGAATACCAGATGGAAGGTATTACAATATACTATGCACAGGTCCTTAATGGCTGTAACTGATGTTGCCTGGTTAGAATTGTCATTGGTAATAAATAACCAACACTTGACTAAATCACATCCACAATCAATAAAAGAGGACCCAAGAAGCATAAACAATAGGTTAGTTCTGCATTTTGTAGTTATAGGGACAGAATATATGAATTTTAAGATTGCATTATTTACAACTTGGTAACTTGTAATTTCAAGTCAGATTAAACTTTTATTGTTGTCTGGCAACTGAGGCATAAAAAATAAAAAGGTAGATAAGATAGAATTGAATGAAGAAAATGCAATTCTTTTGTATACAAAGTACATTTTTGGTGAATGAGGCTTATTACTGTAATCACAGGAGCCATTGCCAATAAATTAGCTCCTAAGTATATATAGTCCACAAAAAATAGCCTTGTATCAAAATGGGCTAAGTAAATTATTATTTTTACATTCTATGAACAAGTCAGGCTATTATCATCTTTTACTTCCTAAGACATATATTGTATCTTTATCAGTTTTAGTGCAGATCCTTGAGGGTTGTTCCACTGCCCCCAACCTTCCATTGGCAGAGTTGTTAACTCATTCAACTCTGACATCTGACCACTATCTCTGTATATTTGGGTAAATTTCACTATTTAAAACTGTTTGCATAATAGAATAAATTAGCAATGAAGAATGGCAAGTAGACATATAAAATATGAACAGCAGCCTTATTTTGTTTATATGTGACAAAACAGTATAATTCTCTTTGTGATTAGACACTGAAGCATTATAAACAATAGTACAGATTCAATAGGTCAATGTCCCAGTTATGATAAATTTAACACTAAAATTAAATTTCATTTTTTCCATTTGCCTTTTATTGTCCCAAACTTTTAGGCAATTACAAATTCCTCCAAAACTGCAGTTTATAGCTTCATTAAAATTACATAACTGGTATAGATGCAAAGGTGGTGGTGGTGGTGGTGATATAACATTCCTTTTCATGTACTCAAACACTATTATTATCAACTTATACTCTTGCAAAATCAAACCCTAATTAAAAAAAAAAAATAGAATTTATTAATCACAACACTAACTACTTAAACCAATATGACAGACTGACCTTTTGCAGAAAGCCAGTCAATTTGACTGATTGCAGTTGAAAGAAATGAAACTTACTTCTACAACAAGGAGAAGGGCATCTTTAGCAGCAGACACAGTGTAAGGCAGCAATTGTTGTTTCAGGTAAACATCATAAACCTTCAGAAGGATTTCATTTAAAATTTCTTCCACATATTCACAGGCTATTTCTTCATTATCAAGAATTTCTTCTATCTCTTGCCTGAAAAGTGGTAAAAAGCCATGAATCAAATAAACAAATTATTTATATTAGAATAAATTTGATGACTTGGATGTTTTGTACCAAACAAATTTCACATCATAAAGTAAAATGGCTAAAAACAATGTTGATATGATTCATGAGTGTGGTGCCTGTATAGAAAGAGAGGAAGAAATAGAGTGAGACGGAAAGAGAAGAATATAACTTGAAATAAGCAAGGAAGTTGCTGCTTTCTCTCTTTCTTTTGGCTGTTACTGAGTTGAATTGATAATATTTTTGTGCACAGAAATTTCCTCATTTCAATTTGGGCTAAGTAAATTATTTTTGCTTTGTCCTGTTTATGTATACCTGCTTTACTTGGCATATTTCTCTAGAAAGTAGGAAATTTTGTTTTTATTTCATATATAAATCAACTGTTGAACTGCCATGAATTTAAATTAATAGAATGATTATTTTATTCTGAACATGAAAAAATTAATGAATCTGTGTGAAACTGATCTAAGTAATCAATTTTTTAACTGTCCATGCCACTCCTGACTGAAAAATAGCACTGTGTTCCAAAAATGAACGCTGTTCTCCTCGCTTGCGTACTCTCATGAATTCTTGTAGCTCCAAGACAGTGTCTTTCTTAAACTAAGATATCATTCTCTTCTATACTCCTCTCTGATCTCTTGATCACATAAATGACTCGGAGATGACAGTCACTTTCGTCGAGTACTTCTATGTAAATTCTTCACAAATGTGCACATCTATATACTGATTGAGCTCTCGATAATTCATGACTAGGTTAGCCTTCTGTTTCTTTTCCTGCAGCACAGCCATTAAAGGGATCAAGCCCTTATGAGGCCCAAGTTCTTCCTCGAGATACAGAAGTAGCCAGCCATTATCCATCCAGGTTCATAGTTCACAAGTATGCTCCTTCTTGAGCAGCTTTGGTACTGGATACTCAGTTGTCTGGTTCTTCAACATGGGTGGTGTCTGGTCACCAGACCATTTCCAAGACAACCCAGATCTTTTTGTTTTGGTCATACTCCACATCACTGGACACACATGGTCCTCCCAACTTTTGAATAATGTAAAATCTGAGCAGCTGGTCAAAACCAAGCAATTTTCTGTCCACAACCAGAACCACAACATTGATAGGGGACCTGTTGCTCATGTCAAGTTGAATAAGTCCTACCCCAGAGCACTTGAGGGTCCTTTCACCAACAGTGAGCACGTCCACCGCCTTCCTCTTCCAGAAGCGACAAAATAGTCTGCTTATGAGCGATCGAGAACAGCCCGTGTTTAGCAAGGCTGAACTACTGATTCCATTGATGCGTACAGCAACTGCAGGTAGTGCCCCCTTCATATGGAGCTCAGGGTGTAGACTGGTGCTGAAGCCTATTACTCTGGATTGTTTCCCAGACAATTGCGAACTACATGCCTTACCACATTGCACTTGTAACATCACATCCAGGGTGTCCACCTTTTGGTGTGCAATTCCTTGCAATCCTTTGCAAAATGGTTGGGAGTCATTGCAAAATAGCATGTTATAGAGCCATGTGGATCCCTGGTGGGAAGCATCCTGTGTTGTTTGCTCCACTGTGACTGCTAGTCTCTCTTCCAGTACTTCATTTTCATGTCAATAGACAACTCACCCATCCACGTTGAAGCATGAAGGAAATGTTTATCTCTATCTGGTAACCTTCGCACAAATGTACATGCCAGACCATGGCCACCAAACAGGATGGAAAGTTTTCGTAATTCTGCCAGATAGACATCCACTGATTCTCCCAGACAGAGCCGTCACTCTGCAAATTGCTCATAAAACAGAAAACCGTCTATGGCAAAAGCTGTGTACAGTGAAGATTTTACCTGGCTGAAATCCTTCTTTTCTTCCTCTCTCAGCTGCTGGTAGGCAGCAAACACACTTCCCATTAGCCTTAAAAGGACTGCGTGTTCTGGATGTTTAACCTGACATAACTTACAGACTAGCTCAGCCTTCTCAATCTATTCAACCAGAGATGGTCCAGACACAGAGCCGTCAAACTCAGGAATAAATTTTAGGTCAAACTTCCCCCCTGTCATTTTTGCTGAAATAGCTTGTGTGAAACTGATTCAAGTAATCGCTTTCTAACTGTCCAAGTCACTCCTGACTGAAAAACAGCACAGCATTCAAAAAACAAACGCTGTCCTCCTCTTCTATAGAATCAATCAATGAATTGCTTGTGCATGTGTGTGTGTGTGTATATATATATATATATATATATATATATACATACATACACACACAAACATAGTCTCTGAGTTAAAAAACGTAGTGCTGAGATGAGCCACCATTATAACTATCAAGAGATGATCAAGCCTATATGTACTCATGTTATACTGGATCAAAGATGATAATGGATGCGTGATTGCTTTGTAATTCATGGATGCATTATTCCTGTTCTTATCTTCATTATTATTATTATTATAGTGATGTGTTGTAAATGATCTTGGGGTCACCTTTTACATTTGTATATCTGTCAGTTTCTAAAGAACAAAGAGATCTGATCAACACCTTCGGGGACTTGAGATAACAAAGCAACATGATAAACAAGGCAAAAACTTTTTATTGCTGTTTATCTGTTTCATCCCCAAAACAAAGAAAATCAGATTTTTTGCTAAAGATGCTAATGCTAAATGACACTACTACAACTATTATTATTACTAGTAATAGTACCACAACTCATTCCATGAAGTATTTGACTTAGAACCAACTTATTATGAGGTTGTCAGAATACATGTACATTGTGATTCAGGGTCTTTCTCTCTCAAAGGCTCAAATACTAATATTTCATGGTTATATAATTTATTACATAGGAATTGTAATCACAATCCAATTAATCAGGCCTACAAATTCAGAAAGAAAACGGAAAATATATCTCTGGTATAAAAAAAACAAATTTCAGTGAAAGTTTATGTGTGGGAGTGGGAAACAAGGGTGAGAGGGAAATGTGTGAAAGCTCTAGAGAGAGGTGTAATGAAATAAGAAGAACAGGAAAGGGCCTAAG